>LPNX010729748.1:55086-92372 GCA_001517045.1 Pseudotsuga menziesii | reverse complement strand
GCAACGTGGATTGCTTTTGATTTAGTGTCATATTCATAATAAACAAACACTTCAAATCATAATAACTCCTAAGCAACACCCATCCACATCCGCAACTAATAAAAACACTTTAACAACTTAAGAGCCATAGAAACTCTTTTGTAGGGACTACCCCCCTTGGCTTTGTTAGGAGTTAGCCTAAACGGAGGAGCTAGGAGTAAGTGACAGTACCTGGCTCTGTGCTTGCCCCCAAGGTCACACCTCTACCACTTTCTCAAGTGAGGAGACAGCTTTCGAAAGATTTTTGCTGCTGGTGTGCAATCGGCGGACAACAAATCCCATGATCCTGGGAGACCATTCAAGGTGGATATCACCACTTCTGGATTCTTCGCTTCTTCTTCTACTACTTCAAGATGTTTTGCATTCTGGATCTTCACATTCTTCAACTGTTTTCTTAATTCCATCTTCTGATTTATGTTCTTATCTTCAAATAGCTTGATCAAGGAATCAAACATCTTTGGTGTCTTTAGGGACGACACTTGTGGTACAAGTTGATCCGTGATTGAATCTATAATGATCTTCTTGGCCTTGATCAAGTTCTTCTTGTGTAAGGCTTTGAGCCTCATCTACGTATGGAACTGGGGCCTCTCTACTCATGTAGGTGTCCAATTCATTTTCTTCAGAGAGATCAAATACTTCCATGCTTGGAAGTTTTCAACTTCACCAATCTTATCAACAAGCTGATGTGATATATCACTTTGAAATGATAACCTCAAATTCAAATAGCAAAAGATTAGATCTTACCGATTTGAGGTGTTCGTCCTGCTTTCGGAGCTGGTTGATCTAGGGTTTTTCAGAGAAACCCTAATTTTCAAAAATTGGAATATTTTAGATCTGATTGGATAGAAAGATAGATATCTTCAAATGGAGCTGTCCAATGTAATCCTTTTCTGAAAACAGTGGAGGAAAGCTCTCAGAATAGGAAGCCCTAGTTTTCCAATTTCTTCTGCAGAAATGCCTGTCACTGCTTCTGTTATATCTCTGAAATTACAGCTCCTCTGTGTCTGGAATTTCGTACTGAGGTAACCTCACATGTCCTTGATCCAAGAACATAGGTTTTATCAGAATTGGTTTCACCAATTGGGATTTATAATTATTTTCCCAAGGTGACCTGTTTCAGGACTGTTCAGAATAGCGAACTTGTACAACCTGCCACGTGTCACTGTTTCATCTTCTGGTTATGAAATTAGGACCACATAAATTACAGTCCATTTTCGTTCTGGAAAATCTTCAGTAATTTAATTTGGACCTTTGTATCCCACGCTATAGCAATTTTCCCCAGGTGTCTTGTTTAGGGATGAATTCTGGAGGAGGATGGAACCCTAACTTTGAAGGATCATATCGCCCAGAATATAACAAATCTAAGACTGAATTTTGGAAAAAGTGTACATCAGGATTTTATATTCATCCTCTGCAAGTTTCAGCTCCCGAGACTTCGTCAATCTTGGTATATAGTGAATGTACCAAAACGTAACAGTTTTAGTATTTAGGGTTTTTCTAGCTCGGGGTCAAACTAGGGTTTGACTTTCCCCAAGTTTCACCCAACCAAAAATATTGATCCAGGTCTCTAAAATTCGATTTTGATGAGGAGATAAATCCTATGCCAGGCTCACTCAAAAATTCCTCTTCAGTAAGAAGCCCTAATTTCCTGCACCGAAAACTGAAAATGCTCGGAATCGAATTCCGCTTCGACAGAAAGAGGCATGCTTCAATGGAGAGTCATCCTAGCCTTATTTTGCTGATTGATTGTGAAGAGAGAACCAAAAAGTAAAAATCCCTAGCTTCTATATCTTGTGAAAGCTGTCCTATTCAGGTTAGCTTTGATACCATGTTGAATTTTCAAATGCTTAGCTAAGACATCAGTATATCATTTCATTTTTCATAACAAAAGCATATAAACAGGATCACTGAAAGAAACAGTATCACAAGAACAACACAGATTTATCCTGGGAAAACCCTAAAGGGAAAAATCCAGCAAAAGCTTCCTCAATATAGATGCCCCAAAAAGGTAAAACCAACAAGGAGATCAAAAACCTGATCCTCCTCCTTCTCCAGCTACTTCTCTCCTCCACAAGTGCGCTACTCAAGTGAGAGTGTGTGTTACAAATGAGAAGCACTACACCTCTATTTATATTCATCTGTTCACTTAAGTTAACTCATCTGTCATGTAGGCTCGAGTTAATCATGTAGGCTCGAGTTACACATGTAGGATCAAGTAACCACACTAGGGTGCTAATGACCCACCTTTACAATTAGAGGGGACTGCCTCATGACTCTTATTAGTTCTTCCAATTAGGAGCATCGGGGTACAAAGTAATATAATTGGTTCTCTTAGTAGGACCATCGGGGACCACAAAGAAATACATATAGAATATTCTTCGAAGTTACAATATTTCAACACATGTTAGACCCTGCAACAAGCATGTCATCCACATAAAATAACAAGATAATATATCTTCCATGATCTATCCTCTTGAAATAAACAAAGAGGTTAGAATTCCACCTACTATAACCTTGTTCTGTAATAAACTTATAAAATTTTAAATACCACTACCTTAGAGCTTGCTTCAGGACATATCCCTCTTCTTCAACCTGCAAACCAATTTTTTTCCCCTTTGACCTCATACCCCTGTGGTTGTTGCATATAAATCTCTTTTTCCAAATCACCACGGAGAAAGGTTGTTTTTACATCTAACTGTTCAAGATGCAAACCTCCTACTGCCACTAGAATTTAAATAGCCCTAATTGAAGTCATTTTAACAACATGAGAAAATATTTCATTAATTTAATCTATACCTTTCTTTTTTGCAAACCCCTTTACAACAAGTCTATCCTTGTACCACTTCTTGCCTCCATCTTCTTCCTTCAACCTGTAAACCCATTTATTTTGAAATGCTCTTTTTCTTGTAGGAAACTCAACCAAACCCCATGTCTGGTTTCTTACCAATGAGTCCATCTCCTCATCCATGCCTTGCTCCCACTTATTTCTAGTTTCTACATGCATTGCCTCTTCATAACATTCTGGTTCATTAGAATCAATCATCAATAAATAATACAGTGAAGGACAAAATCATTCAGGGGGTTCCTTAACCTCGTAGATCTTCTTACATTTGCACGAGTTTGAGATACCTGTTGCTACTCTTTATTTTTTGGTGCCTTTGGAACTTCATTTTCTTTGATTTCATCAAGCACTGTGTACTTTGTGTTTTCCTTTTCCTATTTCTTTCCTTGCAATTGATCTTTGTACATAACCTTTTCAATGAATACTACATCTCTACTCCTAATGATTTTGTGATTTTCATAATTCCATAAGCGATAACCAAAATCATCAACCACGTATGCAATAAAGGTAAATTTCTTGGATTTAGCCTCAAGCTTTGTTCTATTTTCTTTATCAATATGGACAAATGCTTCACAACCAAAAGTTCTCAGAAATGAGTAGTTTACCTTTTTACCTGTCCATGCCTCCTATGGAATTCCACCATTAAAAGCGCTTGAAGGCTCATTGTTTCTTAAATAAGCAGTAGTATATACAACATCAACCCAAAACTATAAGGGAAACCCCGCATGGAATCTCATACACCTTGCACGACCCATGATAATTCTGTTTATCCTTTCTGACACACTATTTTCTTGTGGTGTTCTAGGGACTGTATTCTCTTTGCGAATCCCATTGTATGAATAGTAACTATCAAACTCCTTACTCTAGTATTAACCTCCATTATAAGATCTGAGACATTTCAACCTTTTTCCTGTCTCATTCTCAACCAATGCTTTCCACTTCTTAAAAGTAGCAAACACATCATATTTCTGTCTAATGAAATAAACCCAAGTTTTTCAAGTTGCATCATCAATAAAAGTAACATAATAACGAGAGCCACCAAGAGAGTGTACCTGAGTCGGTCCCCATACATATGTATGCACAAGCTCTAACTTCTCACCCTTCTTTTGCTTCCCAAACCCGAGAAAGATAACTCTCTTTTGTTTTCCATAAACACAGTTCTCATAGAATTCCAAACTTACCTGCTTAATATCTAGAAGCAATTTCCTTGAGTGGAGAATCTGCATCCCCTTCTCACTCATGTTTCCAAGCCTATGATGCCACAACGCTGCACCTATTTCTTTGGAAGCTACAAAGATAGAATAATTAGTATTATGAGGACATAAATACAACATACCTATCCTATCTCCTTTTGTTATAACTAGTTCTCCTTCAGTGATATTCCATCACATTTTTCCAAACATAGACAAACAACCGCTATCTCCCAACTACCATGTTGAGATCAAATTTATTTTCATAACAGGAATATCCCTTGCATATTTTAGAAGCCATTAAATTCCATTATTTAACTTAATCTGTACTTCATCTATTTCAACAATTTTACATGGTTCACAATAAAACATGTCCAAAATCACCTAGAACATAATCATGAAATAATTTCCTATGGGGTGTAAAGTAACATGAAGCCCCTGAATATACTACCCAATAATCACTAGTATTATCTAATGCAGGAATCAAAGCATATTGTAACACATCACTTGCTACATTTGCGTCATGAATAGTCTCTTTCTTCCGATCTCCTTTCTTCTTTGGATCTTTGTAGTCTTTCTTCAGATGTCCTTTCTTACCATAGTTCCAACACTCTATCTTTCCAAATCTGGTCTTGGATTTGTCCTTTCTAGTTTTGCTACGATTACCTGGGATCCTTCCTCTCCCCTTTTGTCTCCCCCTGCTCTCCATGGTCAACACATTACCTAATGTCTTACATGTGCTTTTTATTCGCATTTCCTCGCTAAGAATAACACCAACAACATCATCAAATTTAAGAGTATTTGAACCAGGGAAAGAGTTACTTACAGCCATGACCAAGCTATTCTAGCTTTCTAGCAATGAGCACAATATTAGAAGAGCCCTAGACTCATCATCAAAGTTCACTTTTACAGAACTCGGCTGACTAGTAAGTGTATTAAATTATTTTAAATGGTCAACAACAAATCCACCTTCTGATATCTTCATATTAAATAAACGCTTCATTAAAAATACCTTTTTGGAAGCTAATGGTTTTTTGTAGAGCTTATCCAATGCGCTCACCATGCCCTCTGTTTTCCTTTCTTTTGAGATATTAAAAGCCACTAACGAATCCAGGAAAAACCGTATTGTTCCCAGTACCTTTCTTTTAAGAACCTCCCATTCTTCATCCTTGATAGTCGTTGGTTGTGTTGTTTTTCCACCCAACTTTAGGTATAGATCCTTCTAGTAAAGATAGTCCTCCATTTGCATTTCCATAACTGGTAGTTTTTGCCATTAAACTTTTTGACCCTAAACTTTCATTCCTCTTCCATTGCTCCAACTCGAATCAAGAACCCTTCTTTCCTACGAGTTTACCAATGAAATAGACCTTTTGGCTCTGATACCAATTTTTAGGAACACATGATCGTAGAGCAATAACAATTATACAATTAAATAATTAAACAAGATGAAAATCTTAAACACATTACAAGAGATAAACAGATTGAACGTGGTTCACGCAAGATGGGCCGCACATCCACATAGAAAATTCCAGTCCTTTATTATTATACCACCCAACAAAATGAAGGGATACAACTTGCAGCAACCTCGTTGCACTTCCTCTTCACTTTCTCACACAATTACATAGATTGTTTACAATGCTACAATACAATAAAATTCCCAACCATATTACACTACCTTGTTTTTATAAGGGAAATACCATGGGAAAATACCAAGGGTTTCCCAAATACCATGGGCTTGTAAATCACCCCTTATTGACCAATTCATGACTATGAAATTACAACATTTTACAAGGCAAATTTTCCTTAATTTTGTCTACGAGGGCTCTCCCCCTGAACCCCCGCCAGGGGGGTATAGAAATAATAGCATCTTTACTCATAGCATTGAAGCTATTATTTCTACATTGTATCTGAGCACATGGTTTCTAAAGTCCTACAGAGTTGAGGAGCTATCTGTTCTCTCCAGCAGAGCACATCCGGTCTCCTATCCCTCTCTGAAGAAGAGCTTGTCTAGCTTACAAGATTTTATCCTAGTTTTGTTTTGCAGGTTGTAGAGAGTATCTCATAGAGCATATCAACAAATTCTATATGGATTCAAAATTTCCTCTACTATCTCCATTAAACTATGCTGATTGGAATCCCAAGATGAGTGCATACTTGAAGAGGCAATGTCTCTTTGAAGTCTCCATTTGTGCATTGAGAAAACCTGAGTCTTATGAAGAGAAGATTGATTGGCTGAATAATTGTGATAGAGATTATGGAATTATGTGTTTGGGAATGTCTCCAAATATACGGCATCTCATAGATTCTGTTGAAAATCTATTTGAGCTTTGGAACAATTTGGACAAAGCTTTTGGTGTGCAGGAAGTAGAAGATGAAGCATGGAGCGAACCCAAGAACTCCTCATGTTATCTCTCTCAATATTTCTGGGCCTCTACATTCTATGATGAAGTTGATCATGATGAATAAGTTTCACATACAATTCATGTTGATGCTACCCTCTTTGATTTAAATGCTTCCTCTTTTAATCAAGAAGTAAATATTGAAGAGCCATCTTTTTTTGTGTCTCTTGAAGGCGATTCTTCTTCTTGTGATACTAATGATAAAAAAGAAGTAACATGTGGAGATTCTATTGATAATGATGATGATCCATTCACCCATTCATTTTTCTCTATATCTCCTATCTTAGATTCTGAGATCTATTTGCCAAATCCTTCACACTTTGCGCATACCTCTCTCATTGATGGTGCACAACCTAGTGTCTTCCTCGATGTTTGCTTAGCCAAATCAATTCCTATTACTGTCATGACACTTACCATACTTGATATAATGTTCTTTTGCATCTCCTCCTTTGTTCTTGGCATCAATACTCAAAGCCTCCTTGACAATTTTGAACATCTCCTTCTTTCCTACTTTCATACATAGGATTCATTACCAGTGTATTCTCATGAGTCTATTGATATGCTTATATGTGATCCTTTCTATTCTGATTTAGAATCATGCTTTTAGGCTGATACAAAATTCATACCACCATCCATACCATCTACCATACCTTTGAATAATCCTAAGACTATACAAATCCCAAGTTGACTAGTTGATTCCTCATTGGTCTCTTATGTAGTGTTACTTATCTTAGATGGTTTGAATACTTTCCTATCTTTCAATGGTTGCTTACCCATGTCCTTATACATATTTGGACTGATATTAAACATTTTTGGATCTGTTATAAACACTTATGGTTCAGATCTCATGTCCATCCATCATTCATATTTTTACACCTATCAGTTTTCCCCAGTTGCTTATAGTTTTCCTAGTCTAGCCCTATATCCTCATGGAGTCACTGAAGCCTTTTTATTTATTGTTCCATATGCTAATGTTTTTGATATATCATAGTTTTATCAGCCTCATACCAGATCTGGGAAGGTGCCACATCATATTGGAATATTGACATGTGATTCACATCACAATTTTGCAGCTATTCAGGGAATTGAGTGTGTAATAAATTGTCTTAAATTTTGTACTCTTTGGGAATGAGTATGCACTGATCTCTTTTCCATTTCAGATTATGCTTGCAGATCATATTTTGACAACGAAAATAAGCATTTAGATAATTCTCCTACTTCATCAGTTGATGAGATACCAGGAGTCTCTCCTCTTCTTTCTTGCAGGTTCTACACTCCAGTGCATGATCATGGAGTTCATGATTTCTTCATCAAGTCTTCCATCCAGAAGCAGTTCATTCACATCATTCAAGTGAAGATAAACATATGTTGAAGACATCAAATTCCGGTAGAGAAAATAGTCAAGAGGGGTTTCATTTTCTTGGAGGCTCAATATCAAAACCCGCTGCTCCCAGGAGGCGACATTTAAATCCAACCATGCTAAGGGTTGGTGCAGTCCAGGTCGAGTACGATCCCCAGGTGATTTTGACAGCTTAGATGCCCCTGGATCATGGTTTCTCAGAACAAAGGTTTTCGTAGCAAGTCACAGGGCACTTGAACAAACAAATAAAAAAAAAGATATGTTGAAGACATATTATTTAAAATTTTGTTCCTTGTCCTTTCTTGAGGGAGGATTTTCCCCATGTGGTTTTTCCTCTTTCCTCAACTTTTTGGACATAATAATTGTTAAAGGGTGACCGTAGACTTGTTTCTGGGCCCTATATGCATCCATATGCACCTACATTTTTTGACATACCATCATAAAGTCAGACTTAAAGGGGGGTGTTGGAATATATTAAACCCACTCATAACTTAGGATAAAATAATTAATCATTATTTGATTAACTATCTACCCACTAGCTTAATTAGTTGGCATCCACTTGCACCTTAAAGTCAACACATCCCATCTATACCCCAGGAATGCTTTATTTCTGATTCTGGGTTGGTCTTGACCACTTTATTGACTCCCACAATTAGTAACAACGCTTTACAACAAATTCTGATTTAATTTCTTTTTATGTGGATAAGGTAAATATAGTTAACTAGGAAACAAGGTTCTTTTATTTCCAACCCATCCTTCATGACTTTCTCTCCATTTTCTAGGATTGGCATGTTTTTCCATCACTCTTGACAACTCACTCATGCTTTTGATAATTCGTGAGGTCCTTTATTGATTTGGGAAGTGCTTTAGACACCTATGGGGGTTTTGAGAAAGATCATAGAAAAGATACTAAGAAGAAGCACATGAAATATATCTTGCGACTAATAATTCTCACAAGCATACAAAGAAAAAATAGAGAGAAGAAAAGAGGATGAATCACATGAATGAAGAGATGAATATTGGAGTGTATTCTTCCATTGAATAATGATGAATAATAGTGTACATAAATAGTACATCCCTATAGGAAAAATCAAGTTCTATGGAGACAACGCATAAAGCTCAAAAAGGTTGACTTACCAAAATATGATAAACTCCCATAGGTGGTTAAATAACTTCCCAAATCATTCAAGGACCTCAAGAATTAGAAAAGACATGATTGAGTTGTCAAGAGTGATGGAAAAACATGCTAATCCTAGAAAATTAAGAGAAAGTCACGAAGGATGGGTTGGAAACAAAAGAACCTGGTTTCCTAGTTAACTAGCTTTACCTTATCCACATAAAAAGCAGGATAAAGCAGAAAAAAGAAGAATCTGTTGTAAATCGTTGTTACTAATTTTGGGAGTCAATAAAGTGGTCAAGATCAACCCAGAATCATAAATAAATCATTCCTGGGGTATAGATGGCATGTGTTGAATTTAAGGTGCAAGTGGATGCCAACTAATTAATCTAGTGGGTAGATAATTAATCAAATAATGATTAATTATTGTATCCTAAGTTATGAGTGGGTTTAATATATTCCAACACCCCCCTTTAAGTCTGAATTTATGAAGGTATGTAAAAAAGTATAGGTGCATATGGATGCATATAGGACCCAGCAACAGAGGGGCTCCCAAACTAGTTGCTGCCCCCCCCCTTGGACCCCCCTGAAAACTATAGTGGGGGGGGGGGGGGATCCCCCCCATACCCCCATCAAGTGTTGGGATCCAAACACGGCTGAAATAACATCTTTGAATCAGGAAGATCATGCTCCACAACCAAAAACCCTTACAAACACCTTGTAAATTCCAAGTCAGTGTGTGTAAATACCAAAAATTACTTCATATAAGACCAACTAAACAACTACTCATGCTCACATATTATTAATATAAAACCCCCTTTTACCAAATTCACGTTAATTGAGAAAATGAGTACTTTAGACCTTAAATTCCCACACCTGGGGTTTAACTTGGACAATATGATAACTACTTTTGACCTCTACAGGATCATTTGTAGGTACACTCTTTATATGATCTAAAATCTCCTTCGATTGGCATGGTACGAAATCCAAATCAACATCCCAATGATGCCAAAATAGATATCTTTCTTTAGCTTCTATGGTAAATCCATCAATATCTTGAATATCTCCTCCTCAAGATGGGTTGCACTATTGAATTTGAAATGTTGAGCCTAAAATCTAGCCACTAGTTCTCCAACTCACTCTCAAATATAATTTCATAACATGCTTTGTTGTTTTCTTAATTCCAAAGTATGTAGTGGTTAGCATGGTCTCCCATTTTGTATTTTGGCTCCAAATTAAACACTATAGAAACAATTTAGAATAGAGAAATCATGATAAATTCGAGATCAAGTGTAACATAAAACCATGCTATTGATCTGAAAATGGGTATGAACAAACAATGGTTGTAATAATCAACATCTATAATGAATTTTGGCAAGGTATAAAAGTTAAACATTGCTTTAAATATAATTCATTTTTTAAAAATACAAATAAGAAAATAGAGACAAAATAAATGAGCAAAACAAAAGAGCAATAGAGAGGGAATGGGAAATGAAAATCCATGGCTATAGACTTTCAAATTACCCCAATATCTCCTATATGTTCTCTCAATTAGACTATCAAATGGATTTTTCTTTTTTCCTATGGCTAACCCAAGCATGAGAGGTCTCTCAAAATCCTAAAGATGCATTATAATCCAAATATTGTCGAAATCAAATACTAAGAAACCATTGAATGCTATATGTTTTACTTTTTGGGTTTTCATAGTAAATAATGTCTTATGCGCAATTTTAAAGTGTGCTTGATTTCTTCTTTGCATTTATTTGTTTACTGAGTGGTTGATAGCCCCTCTATATAATTAATGGATGCCAATGACTATGAATGGTGAGACAATGGAGTTTTGCTGAAGATACAGTGGTTTGATGCATTGTTGAGTAGCATTTTTGTTTGGTAAAGGATCCAACAACTAGAAAATATCATCCATTGGATTCCCAATCATTCTTAAAGATCAAGGGACTTAATTTCATAGTTATTTCATTTGTGTAGGAGTTTCTAAAATTGCATTTTTAAGAATTTGATTTTCCTAGGGCGAATTTCTCTTGGTTGAGGCCTATTTATCATTAGCCACGTGAATTTGTCTTATCTAGGGCGTTTGTATAACTTCATGGGTGAATTTGATGATTCTAGGAAAATTTTATAAATGTTGAGTGAATTTATAGCTTCTTAGGGTCCCGCTATACATGGATGGGTGTTTTCTTTGTTGTCTTGGATGTTTTTCATAACTACTGGGAAAATATAGAAGTTCTCGAGGTGAATTTATTTATGTTAATGAGAATTGATCATTTCTTGGGTGAATTTATCATTGGTTGGGAGAAATTAGGAGTACATGGGGTGAATTCGCAAGTGCATGGGGCGAATTTTTTCATTATGCCTCTGAAATATTTTTTCTTTTGTCCATGTTTAACATCTTTTGGATGGTTTGCTTGATTGGTAAATGCGTAGGATTATAAATTAGTGAAAAGTTGTTTTGTTTAATTAGGTCCATATTAATGCTGGGAAACAAAAGAAATAACAACAATCCCATGCTCCTCCTTGTCTTTGGGATTTAAAATCTTTTTTTTGAAAAAAATACAAAAATAATTATCATTTCAGGAGGAATCGGAAAAACCACAGTATTCATGATTGTATATCGACGTTTTGAATCCAAAACAGGATCCATCATCAGGATGTTTCGAATCCAAAACAGGATCCATCATCGGCAAACTCTCATGATGATAGATCTTGTTTTGGATTCGAAACGTCAATATACAATCATGAATACTGTGGTTTTTCCGATTCCTCCTGAAATTAACCACGACATAAATCTTGCTACAGAAATAATTATCATGTTAATTTTTTTAATGATTCATTGTATTATGGGTATGATTGTATTAGGAATTTTATAATAATAAAATATGTATGCATTAAATAGTTCTTGTTTTTTATGTTTAAAAAATTATAAAGAATTAAGGAAAAAAAGTTAGTCAATCTCATTAATTATCAACACTAAAAAATGCATGCCAAGTTAACATCTATTATTTAAATATCTTTACTTTTAATCTCATACCGTTCAAGTTAGATAGACCATTGGTCGACAACTGTTTCCATGGATTTCTGAAATGAACTGATACCACAGTGGTCATTAATGGTCTTTTTCTTTTGTGAAGAATTTGAATATTGCATTTTGGATTTGGATTCTTTTTGTTGAAATATAGGTGAAGGAAACAACTGGTGTGATTGAATGCCTATTGTGATAAATATTTTGATTGCTAGCACCTAGAGGGTGATGCTTTCAAAATTAAGTTTCCTCTCTTATAATGAAGTGTCATCCATATTTGAAAAAATCCACGAAATATTCTAAATACTCCTAAGTCAAGATATTCTGACAAATACTCCCTATCTGAGTTAACTTGAACCTAAGTTTGATTCTTTTCTAACGAGATGAACTTTCTAGAAGCGAGTGCCAAAAGGGTGAATAAAATCTCTCCTTTTGAACGATTTATGCTGCTAAATTGTAGCTCTTTTTTTCCTTGTCTTTGATGAGTTTTAGTAGAGCTCCCGCACTCCAACATTGTCCACTAATTTGTCATGATGAGTACTTGTTAGGGCCAAAACGTCCCTGGAAATTGAGTTGTTGTTAGGGGGTTGTTTTCACCCATCTTGACAATTCGTTTTGTTGCCAAAAATGTTTTCCTCAACCCATAATTGTGTATCTTTCTGTGTATGCATCTGTGCTTTGGTTTGAACTAAATTGGGAGTGGAAATGGGGTCTGACTAGCTTGATAAACCTAGTGTGTGAAGAAACCTCATAGACAGATCTAGGGGGATGGTTTTTTTCTTTGCACGCCTTGAATAGCGCTGGAAGGGAAGACATAGCCGAGGGACTATGTAGCAGAGAAGGGGATGCTTCCTTGTGTTGGGTGTGTAGATGTTTTAGAAGCCAGGATAGATCCAGTGTAGGTGTCCATAGATCTATGGTTGATCTCACTAGCTTAGCAGTCAGCCTTTCCATCTCCTTGTATCCTGATAAACCCACTCTGTGTTGGCTTGGCTGAGTTTTGTTGTATCCTTGGCTATGTGTGAGCCTTCTATTGTTCCTTATTCCTTTTGCGAATCATGCCTTTCTCGGGGGTGGAAGTGCTACTGAGAGATTGATGAGCACACTCGCTTATGGTGGGGTGGAACATTGTAGCGACATAGCTGGTTGCGGGATGAGCTTCGTTCAAGATAAGTATTCTTTTCTATTTTATCTCTGCAATTGTATTTACTTAAATGAATTATGATGAACATGTGAATGCTTGAATGGAATTTATTTTTATTCCATTGTATGTTAATGATTTATGCATCAGTGCTAGTCAATGCATTTCATTTTATGTTTGTTCATGGAGCTAGATTTCCCGGGTTGATAGCGGCATAGTCATGTCTTCTCTCTGGTAGAGGGGTGGGGACGTGACAGATACTTTCCCCAAGTTGATTGAGAGAAGTGAGTGCATTGTATAATAGAGGAAGGTGATATCAATCAACAATTATTGTTGTGCATTATATAATCTAGGAGGGAAATATCACTGATTTGGCTTGTTTGATCCTCTATGTGAGAGAAAAAAATTATCACAATTTATTACTAATACAAATAGTTTATTTTTTGTAGGTCTTTATTTAAAATAATGATTACTTTTTCCCATTTTTAAGTTTTAGACACATGCTAATTTGTTGCCAATTATTGGTTGTGTCTTGCTTTGTTTTCAACCCTGAAACAATTCTTTTTTTCTCAAGAACACGCGTATTGTTGTCCAAGTTAGTTCTTCAAGAGTACATTGCTTCATTTTCCACTTGAATGTTGTACACTTCTGTAATACTAATTAATAATTCAGCCATGAGGTGTAGACCAATTGGTCTCTGTGGGGTTTAGTCCTCATGAGGTCATTGGTTCAAATCTCATTGTGAGGAGCACAATCGATGGAACAGCTTGGAGGTTTGATGGTCTCCTTGATAGAAGTCCGGTTTCTATTCCTTCGGGGGAGGTGCGAAAAGGCATATTGCACCCTAGAAAATTCCTGTATGACTACGGTGGTGGCCGTACTCTTCGTTGTATCCTATTGGATGCGAGGGTTGAGCTCCGGCTCATGAGTTTGGTTTCCACGTGGCACAGTCTGCTGGGCGGCTTGGAGATGTTCTCATGGTTAGTAAAAAAAAAATACTAATTACTAATTCTATCATCTTATATGCCACAATTTGTATATTTGAACTTTGTGTCATGTCCCAGTCATAAGACTCTTTAACTTGTTTGCAAATTTTGGGGTTTTGTTGATATCTATCTTTTGAAAGAGTCTAGATTACTTCTAAAAGGGATATTGAATTTATAATATGTCTATGTTGATTGTTAAATATATGCTTTGGACAAGGTACAAGATATTTTTTTGAGAGTTTTATGGAGTAACTACATGCAATATGTTAAGAAGAATTTTGATTCAAAGATATCTAGAATAATTCTAGCTTCATTATTGTTTAAGCTCATTATTAGTGAGTTCAAAGAATATCCTTTTTAGTTTGTTTATGGACCTATATTCATATGATTTAGTATGGGAGAATCTTCTTCTCCACCATAATAGTTTATTCATTTTCAATTGGATTCACTAGTAAAAAAAATTATGACACCTAAATTTCCCAATTAATTTTGGCTTTGAGATTCTTTTTGAGCTTGATACGACATTTTTTCAATCCTTTGGAACATGGTAAATTGAAGATTCTGAAATATGTTGTCTCTCGTATTTGATATCATTGTTATTCATGTAAATAAATAGTGTCTTTTTCTTTACATGAGAAGGTCATCCATCCCTTTATAGAAAAGAGAGCCCCCAACCACTATTTTTTCCAGCACACTCAAATCAACCTAGTTCAACGATTATTCATAGTCCTATACTTATGCATCAACCAGTCAGATCCATTAACCATATACATAATTCTATCCCTTTCAACAGGCCAGATGAATTTATCCATCTCTTGACAAAAAAATATTGACAATATTGGATTTTTTTCATGCTCCTTGGATATTGATTTAAAACCACAACTAGAGATGATAGACTTGATAGAAAAGATAATAGCATTTGACCTATAGATTCGAAGAAATATCTTGAAAGCAAGTTAAGTAGATAGAGTTGGATTTTATATTAGAATCTATAGCCTACCCTAAATAGTTTTCACGACCTCCATGGTATCATCTAGTTAATACTTTTCTTTACTTGGTTTCTAGCCAACAATATGTCCATATACTCTAACTATAGAGTCCATAGATGATTGTGCCATGGAAATTTCAATACTTGTAAACATATCTTCACCAAATTTATTATCTCCTATGCACAAAACGAATTTTGGTGGCTTTCCTCTTTCAACCATTGTTGACAAAAGTTTTTGTGCTACCAAACCATTACTAACACCCTGTAAATTCCAATTTAGTGTGTGTAAATACCAAAAATTAATTCATAGAAAACCAACTAAACAATTACTCATTCTCACATATCATTAATATAAAACCCCCCTTTCCCAAATTTATGTTAATTGAGAAAACTAGTAATTTAGACCTTAAAAATTCCCACATCCGGGGTTTAACTTTGACAATATGCTAGACACTTTTGACATCTACATGATCATTTGCAAGTACACTCTCTAGATGATATAGAATATCCTTGGATTGGCATGGCCCAAAATTTGAATCAACATCCCAATGATGCCAAAATAAAGCACTTTCTTTAGATTCTATGCCAAAGACATAAATATCTTGACTATCTCCTCCTTAAGATGGGTTGCACTATTCAACTGAAATGTCGAGGTCAAAATCTAGGTACTAGTTCTCCAACTGAATCTCAAATATAATTTCATAATAGACTTTATTGTTCTCTTAATTTCAAAGAATGTAGTGGTTACCATAGTTTTCAATTCTGTAATTTGGCTCCAATTGAACGCTACAAAAACAATTTAGAATAGATAAATCATGATAAATTCAAGATAAAGTGTTGCATAAAACCATGTTATTGATCTAAAAATGGATCTGAACAAACTATCATTGTAATACCTATAATGAATTTTCTGAATGTATAAAGGTTAGACAATGCTTTAAATATAATTCATTTTTTTTTAACTCAAACGGTTATAAATGATTTTTGGGGGGAATATGAAAAATTCCTGGAATGACGAAGCAATAGCTAGATCAACCATTTACAATAAGGTCAGAAGATAACTTCTTCGGCATCATCTCTCACACATATAACCATTACGGTAGCGGTTGCATAAGACAAAAATCGCCGTTAGAACTGAAGCTTCCAAGAGGAAAAAGACAAGCTTTATTAGCCATAGAATCCGCTTGCTTATTCAAGTCTCTTAAAATGTGAAAAGAAGAGACTTTATCAAAATCTTTCAAGAAGTTACGAATTGTCTGCAAGGTTTTATCCAATGAAGGTTTATTGAACTGTAAGTCAGAATTAACAGCTTTATCAAGACCTCTGAATCCCCAAAAATTTGTATTTCCTTGAGACCAATATTCTTGGCAATTTGGAAAGCCATGAGTAGGTTGTAGCTCTCTGCATGGTTGTTAGAACAAATTCCTAAGCCCCAACAGAAGCTAGAAATTCTCTCACTGTCCGAAGAGAATATTAAGCCACCGACACCCACAATTCCAGTGTTCCCTTTAGATGCACTGTCAAAGAAAACTATATAAACTCCCTTACTCTTCCACCAAAGAGAATAATTATCTACTAACAGTCTCAAACGCCAAGGAGGAGGCAACATTGGTTTGGGAATTTTTTTTTTAAACACTGGATTTTGAAATCAAACTGCATCCCAACCACTCTGGAATCTCTGGCGGAATAGAGGGAATACGATGTTTGACAGTTTCAAAATTTTGTAGTTTAGCTTTATTAGCAATGTCCACAAGGCTCCACGTTCTATCATTGAACATCATGTCATTCCTTTCCAACCAGACTGCCCACCAAACACATCTGGGAATGATGTGCCAGGAAATCATTCCAATGCAATTCGATTGGAAACTGGGACCCTATCCAACTAGGAGTTAAACAAAGATGGAACCATCATACTAGTTGGAACGACAATCTTGAGATCAGAAAGATCCAGACGCCAAACTGATTGGGTAAAATAGCATTCCACGAATAAGTGATCTGATGTTTCTAGAGTAGCTTTGAATAAGCAACAGAAAAAAGGCCCAAGGAAACCACTCTTGCTCAAATTCTCACCTGTTAATACCTTTTGATGCATGAGGAGCCATGAAAAATAAAATTACCTTTGGCAATCCATATGAAGACCAAATCGATTTCCACATCGTCGATTTTAGATAATTCATTTTTTTAAATACAAAAGAAAAGAGAGAAAAAATAAATTAGGAGAAAAAAAAGAGACATAAGAGGGAATGGGAAATAAAAATCCATGGCTATAGACTTTCACATTACCCCCATCTCTCCTTTATGTTCTCTCAATTAGACTATGAGGGTGCATTGAAAAAGTTGTAAATGAACAGAGTCATGGTTTAGTGAGTTCAAAGAGAACCATAGGTGGAAAGTAATAACATGCTCTCAAGGGTCCTCTCCACTCTTACCTTAGAACTTTGGAATGTCCGAAGGAAGTTTAGTGGGAACAATTGACCACATCGAATCATGAGATACAAGATCGTTGGTCAACTACGAAAGTTCGGGTAGGTTTAAAGTAGACAAAAAAGGGATCCTATGTTGTTCCATATGGTTTCATGCCCTGTAAAAAGGTTGGTTCATATAGGGTTCATTCTGATAAAGTTCGTAGCCTTGACCATTTAGATAGTTACCACCTCCCATATGGCCCATATAAGGATGCACGGGGATTTGATAATTAGGTATTCCCTGAGAAGGAGGTACCATATAACCATAGTTACAAGATTGATAAGTCGGTCTCCCCCCTATACACATGAGGAGGCTTGTAACCTCCAGATACATTTGTACCGACTAACAAGGGGACAACATAGCTATATGGAGAACTGCTTCCCAAGGGATCGTGCAGGAGATAAGGAGGGTTCGATATAAGAAAAGAATTTGAAGGAATGGGTGTGGTGGACGATGTGGCGTAGGATGCAATGTAGGTTGTATCCCCAACATTCACGTATCCACTATCACCCCTATGAGAGAGAAAACTAGTATTAAGACCGAATGAAGGGAGCGAACCCTTCCCCCACCACAAATGGAGCAGAGGGTGGAATATGAGCACTCTCAAACCTATGAGAAAAATAAGGGGCTGCGATGCCCTCCAGTCCAACATCAAAGTCTGCAGTAGGATTGGTGGTGAGAGATGGGACAGTAGTAGTGACATTCAACATGCCGAATGTAAACAAGCATGTGCTAGAGGAAGTAGGTTGAGTCTTAACACTTGAGATCTCTAAGGTAAACTTCCTATAGGAAACTGTAAAAACTAACAGTTGGGGTCGTGTAGTATGGGATGTACTAGTCCCATGAGGATCGATATAAAATAGAGCTCTAGGTATCCATATGGTCCATCTCCCCATTCCATATGATGGAGACGGAGGGAAATTTGGGTTCTCAAATGTAGTACTCATGGAAGCTAAGGTCGCCCCAATATAGCCAATGCTTAGGAAGACAGTCACAGGATGTAACACCCCTATCTTGACCCCGTTTGCATTAAAAATGTATATTATGTATATATTGTAATTAATCGTGGTGCGGAGTTAAAGGAAAAATCCCCACCATCAATTTAATGTTTTATGTTCTTGCGATTAAAAATTGTTGTTGGTGGTATATCATGCTATCCGGCACATTATAATTTTGGCATCATGTAAATATGCATTTTAATTAAAAATCCCCACAACCAGCTAAGTCAATTAAACCATAATGAAAAGGGCATGATTTTCCTAAGGAATAGGGAGGGAAATTATTGAAACCTTTGGGCCAATGGGGAGAAGCCAAATGTCAAAGGGAGATCCCATCAAACCCTCAATTGCCCATTTTGTCTTTTTCCCCAATCATTAAATTCTACCAGAATGTGGTTGAGTTAGTTAATTCCTGGAGTGGGAAAAGTATGGGAAAAATTCGAATTGGGCAGAGGACTCATTTTTTAAAAATGTGTTTTGACTTCCTTGGCAAGGAAAATGCCCAAAAATGTAGGCCATTCTGCCATACACCCACCTTCTTCATTTTGCTCACATAGGGAAAGCTTGGGAGTTGTTTTTGACCTCCATGATTTGGGTTGTTGTATGGTTTCTTCATGACTTTGGGCCCTAGACGTTTTCCCCATCATTAGAAGTCCACATTGGGATCTCTCTCAAACTGATGGAAGTTTGCTGTGTGAATTTCGATTTTGGAATTGCTGTATGTGTGTTTTTACCTCACATGGACAGTTTTTCTTCACTCTCCTCAGAATGAGAATTTCATTTTTGGGTGATGATCTATGGTTGGGTTTCTTCCCCAACGTTTTTGTTTCATTTCTCCATCATTTGCCAAGCTGAAAATCGATTTTGGCTCTTGGGGTTGTTTTACCCACCTACCATTTCTGATTTTAGCTTATAGGACGTTTTTGTTCATGCCCAACATTGTAATTATTGTGTATTGTATTCATTTTTGGCCACGTTAGGGTCAAAATGTCCTTGGGATACGGTCTATTGTTAGTGGGTTGTTCTTACCCTCCTTGGCAATCAATTTTGTGGCTGAATTGTTTTCCTCTACCCAGAAATGGTGTGTAGTGCTGTGTATGCAATTGATCTTTGGACTATGTAGGAGTGGAAAGGATTCTGCTTGACAACCTAGTGTTTTGCAAGAGCCTCATAGACAGAGCTAGAGGGTTGACTCTCTTCTCTACACCCCCTGAATAGCACTAGAAGGGAATTCATGTCTCGAGGGACTGTGCAATAGAGAAGGGAATGATTCCTTGTGTTGGGTGTGTGTGGATGTCCTAGGAGTCAAGATAGTTTTGGTGTAGGCATCCTTAGCTCTTTAGTGAGCCCACTAGCTTAGCAAAGAGTGCTTCCATCTCCTAATAACCTGATAAACCCAACTTGTTGGCTTGGTTATGTGTTGTTGTGTACTCTTCGCCTGATAAACCCAACTGTGTTGGATTCGCTGAGTCTTGACATATCTTTGGCTATGTGTGAGATTGCTTAGTTCCTTATTCCTTGGGGAATCATTCCCAGCTCGAGGGTGGAAGTGTTGCTGAGATATTAAGGACCACACTGGCCTATGGTTGGGTGGAACGTTGCAGTGACATAGTTGGTTGCGGGACGAGCTTCTTCATAAGATAAGTATTCTCGTCTATTTCACCTCTACAATTGTATTTTTATGTTTAATGAAAATGATGAACATTCTAAATGCTTGAATGGAATGTAGTTTGCTTTCACTGTATGATGAATAATTATGCATCTATGCATGTTTTACTTCAATGAATTTCAATTTTTATCATTGTATGTTCACGGGGCTAGTTTCCCGGGTAAATAGTAGTAATGTGTAGCGTCCTCTTCACCCACCAAAGGGTGGGGTATGTTACACAGGAGGTATATATATGGTTAGGGTAACAAATCCTGAAGCTCAAAAGCACCAAAGGTACCTCAAAAGCCCCCAGATATGAATAAGATCCTAGAAATATATTTGGTGCTCAACAGAAAGTGGCAAGGGGCTATCCCCAGCACAAACATGTGTGTTGCCTTGTGCTTAAATATTGTGTAAGAGGAGCCTCCCAAGAACACTCATTATACCAAGGATTTCACTTCTCACCTTGACAAAAACCTAGTTGTTTTGTTTGATAGTCTTGGAAAGATTTACTTGTGACACCTTATTCCAAGACTCTACAATCCTAAGATTGTTGGTGCACCTCTATCAAATAAAAACGTGTAATCAATTTTAATTTAAGCGTTAATTTTAATTTTAATAGTGTTAGATAAAAAAGCATAGAGGGATGTTGAAGTTTGTCTTGATAGAATCTTGGAGGGCTACATCACTGAGTTCGTGGTCGACACAGTTAAATATTACAACGACGCAGAAAGGGAGTTCTTCAGTGGACCAAGAGGTAGGTTCCTGTTATCTTTGCATTTGTCTATTAAGATGCTCATTTGCAAAAAAGGAATATTGAATATGAGCTCCGTTGAGTAGAGCCTTGGTGTAGGGAGGTTGTGAGTATCGTGGAGACGAGGGTTGGATGGAATGATCTGTGGTAGATGGGTGGAAGTTATGAAAAAACTGTGAGGGAATCTGGGGAAGGAAGTGGTCTTATGAGAGGAGGAGCAAGGTTTTAGAAAGATAAGTGGTAGAGGAAAGGAGAGAGTCCTACTTCGACCGAAATGTGATACCACGAGAGAAGACCATACCGAACAAAGAGACCCTGCAATGACGAAGGAGACAACTAGGGTGACACTTGAACCTGAGGTAGGACCAACACATAGAAAAAATGTACCCACACCTTTGTGCACTGCACCGGACTCAAGAATAATTACTAGCTTGACACCACCTTGTATGACGTGTCAACAACACTGTAATAGTAGAGGATCAGCGACTGTAGGAAGAAGGCCTAGGATGGCGAGAGACGATGTCAAGTTACCTATATTTCATGGGAATGTGACTAACAATCCTGATGAATATTGGTTTCCATGTGAAATGATGTGGACTATAAAGCAAGCTCAAGATGATGATGTTAAGAAGGGATAAGTGGCGACAACCCTTCGAGGTCATGCACTGGATTGGTATATAAAATTTGTACGAGTTACTCCAGGGACTCTAGCGAAGACTCTGGCTGAAATCAGAAAGGGATTAGTTGAGGAATTCAGAAAACCAAAATCTGAGGCACAATACATCACTGACTTGAAGAGATTAAGCAATATCCAAATGAAATTTTTTGGGATTTTGATCAGCGATTCAAGACACTGATGGCGCGACTCAGTTTTGACATGAGTTATGTTCAACATAAGGAATGTTTCATCATGGACTTGGTACTGCGTATCAAAATTCCTTTGATGAAGCAAAAGATTGTGAAACAGAGTGAGGCTCTAGAGATCGAGATGAAGTTGAAAGCTTCACCCGTCGGTGAGAATGCAGTTGGTATGAACTAGATTCAGACACAACTGGAAAATCTGACACTCCAGTTGCAAGATATCAAGAAGGGAAAAGAGAATTGAGAGGAAGTGTGGTGTACTCGATGTCGCACAGAGGGACATCATAAGGATCAATGCCCAAATTTTTGAAACTATGTACTGTCGGGAGCGCCAAACCCAATAAGTTATGGAGGCATGACATGGTGTCGTATCTTCCAAGTTTATGGGAATCAACATGAATATTGTGGGTATATATAGAAGATGTTCACAAAGCAACCAAATTTATACTGCAAATTTTTCCAGTCTATTGGGGATGAAGATAAGGATTGTCGCACATATGATTTATTCTAGGACAAAACGATGGACATGTATTATGTGAAAGGAGAATACCATCGAATGATATAGCATCTGCAACAGCAACCACAAGTGGTAAAGCCACCTCCACAGCCACATTTTGCACCTCAACCATAGCAACAATTTGTACCACAGACACAGGCACAACCACACTTTGTGCCGCAACTGCATTTTGCACCACCACCTCCACAGTACAACCAGATGTAGATGGCTCGCCAAAAACCACGGTACACTCAACCACACTGATGCACAACTATGGTAGAGTCTCCCGCAGCAGCATCAATTTAATCAACCACAATATCACCTACAAGGAGGATTCCATGGAGGGTTTTGAGGAGGATGAGGTGGAGGTTTTGGTCGAGGAGGAGGATGAGGTCGCGGACTTGTACAATGTTATAATTATGAAGTACTAGGGAATTATTAGATTTATTTCCTACAATTGAAAGAAAAGTGTACTTATTTTATTGTTGTTGACCACATGGTTGAGAACTATCCGCAGCTGATCGTGAAGAGACAGGCAGGGAACATTCCTCAGTTGTAGAACCAAAATCAGTTAAAGAACCAAAACCAACTTCAGAATTAGAACCAAAACTCAAACCAGAATAATGGACATGTAGTGAACCAACCTGTGAATCTGCCTTCAAACTAGAATCAGGGACCAACCGTAGTAAATATTTCAATAGAACCAAGAACACACAACGCTGATATTTCTTCCATTACTCGCGGAGGTGCGGTGACATGGGATGATATCTTGTTTCCATGAATTCAATTGGATGGGAAGAAGAAGGTGTAGTTTGATGTTGACAAAAAAAGAGATACATTTTTTGAAGCACACAATGCGATGGGAAGAGACCCAGGTAAGTTTCCTGTGTATGAGATTCCAAATTCTTTTGATTCAACTTCGATAGCAGGACCATCACTATAGCATGGTACCTTGTAGAACTTCTTGGAAATTTGTTTGTCGCTGGAAAAATATCTTGATGCCCTTGCTGAGATCGTGAATCTATTGTATCGCTAGGAGAAGGGATGAAAGGAGTCTGTCGTAAACTATTTACAAAAGAGAAATATGGGAAAAGAGATGAGAATGAACATCCATATTGGGGACTACGAGGTATATTCAGTTATCTTGGATCTAGGATCAAATGTCAACATTCTAACAAAGAAGACCTGGGAAAAGATGGGGTGCCCACGGTTGGTTTGGTCCCCATTGCAGCTACGATGGGATAACCAGGCCATAGTAACACCAATCGGGTGAGTTTTGCATCTCGCAATAGAAGTTGAAGGGATGGAGAATAATGCTAATTTTGATGTTATTAAAGTTGTCGATGGTGGGGGCTCATATCCCGTGCTACTGGGGATTGGATGGGACAATGATAGTTTAGCGATGATCAATTTTAAGAAACGTGTCATGACTTTTGAAAACCGCAACATCTGAGTCATTGCTCTGATGGACCCAATTGAAGGACAAAGATATGTTGAACTGGTTAAGGAAGAGGCTGTTGGAGGATGGGATCACACATATAACATCTGAGAGGACTACATCCATCTAACTGTCGATGATGAGCTCGGATGGCACATCTCTAACTCTGCATCTTCATATTTTGACGATGCTTTGGAAAACTGGAAGAATCAGGTGCATGAGTTATCGCTTCGAAAGTGTGTTATGATTACGCAGCCATTGTGTCGAGTCCCAATAGAAACTGTTGAGCTACCAGTATATGAAGGACTTCCCGAGTTGTCTGAGTTTCTATTTTAATTTAATGATAAGGTGTTAGAACCACATCGATTTCTGGTGTGGATGAAGCATTGAAGGCTACTCCAACACGTTGGTGGTCGACCCATAAGAAGTCGATCATGCGATGGTCGCAGCGTGGCAGGATGATGACACTTTTATTTGGCGAAGAAGAAAGATATCAAGTTGAGAGGTATGACAGGAGGAATGATCCAGATGGTCATTTTATCGTCTATCAAACCATGTGGGTCTCGCGACCAAAGGATGAGTGGGTACATGAATTTGTACACATGTTGGATGAGATGCCACAATAGTGGTATGTGTTAGCTGAATTACCCAGAGAGATTATGTCCTAGGAGGAGCTATCGACTTGTTTCAGTCGTACATTCAGTTTCACAGATGCATGCCCAGCCGTTCATAGTGCATTGAAACATATCTACGATGTTATTCTAAAAGTAGTACTAGTCGCATACCCGATGTATCTGCATGTAACACAAACAATGCAGTCAATGATGGAATGCTACAACATCACAGGAGGGCTAGATGATGGTGATGATCCACAAAAAATTAATAGTCCAGAGATAGAATAAGTTGAGATGTCAAAGTACCTGAGATATTGACATATCAAATGAATCAACCATTAAAACTTCAGAAGGTCAACATTGGGACAGAGGAGAAACTGAAGTTCGTGAATGTTGGGGACTACTGGCATGAGGAAACAATGGCGAAGATAAATAACATGTTGCATGAATTCCAAGACTTGTTCCCTAAGAATTTTTCTGAGATGAAGGGGATATTAGGAGGTTTGGGGGAGATGAAGATCCCACTGAAACCAGATGCAAAGCCAGTGAGGAAGCGCCAATATCGCTTGAATTTGTGATACAAGGAGAGGGTCAAAGTGGAGCTCGACAGAATGTCAGATGCTGGGATAATAGAACCAGTTGAGGAATCAGAATCGATTAGTCCCATGGTTGTGCAAGACAATAATACAGGTGAGGTTCAAATTTTTGTCGAGCTTAGAAAACTGAATGATGCGTGTTTGCATGATCCATTTTTGACACCATTCACTGACGAAGTACTAGAAGGAGTGGGCGGTTAAGAAATTTATTCATTCACGGATGGATTTTCTGGCTATCACCAAATTAAGATCGCGAAAGAGGATCACCATAAAAAAATCCTTTGTTACTGAATGGGGATGTTTTTAGTACACTATAATGCCATTTGGATTGAAGAATGCACCTGCGATATTCTCTAGAATTGTTATCGTTGCATTCAAGGGTTTTATTAGATTTTTTTGGTAGTTTACATGGATGACTGGACGGTTTATGGATTGATTAGGGATCATCTAGCAAACTTGCGACTGATGTTGGAGAGATGTCATCAGCACCAAATCGTGTTGAACTTGAAGAAGTGTATTTTCTGCACACCTTTTGGGATGCTGTTGGTACACATTGTTTGTAAGTAAGGACTATTGGTTGACCCATCCAATATTGCATTGATTTTGAGCTTGACACAACATAAAAATGTGAAGCAACTAAGAGTGACACTAGGACACATAGGATACTACCGCAAGTTCATCAGAGGTTACACCGTGATCACAACCAATATGGAGAGGTTGCTGAAAAAGGATGTGGTATTTGCATGGAGTCAGGAATGTCAAGGAAGTTTTGACACATTAAAGGCAGAGATGGTTTCTGCATCGATATTGGATTTCCTTGATTGGAAGAAGGAGTTCCATGTTCATGTTGACACATTGTCCATTGCGCTAGGAGTGGTGCTGGCTCAGCCAGGTGAAGGTGATATTCACCACCAGATCGTTTTCGCCAGTCAGAAGTTGTTGTTTGTGAAGAATAATTATACTATAATAGAGAAGGAAGGCATGGTGATGGTATATGCACTACATAATTTTTGACACTACCTGTTGGGAGGTCACTTCAATATGTTTATAGATCACTCTGCTTTGAAATACCTAGTGAATAAGCCTGTGTTGGGGGGGAAGATATGTTGCTGACTGCTTCTCTTCCAAGAGTTTGATTTTGAGATAATTGTGAATCCAGGTAGCTTGGATGTTGGTCTAGATCACTTATTGCGGACTGAGATAGGTAAAGAACCAACAAAAATTGAAGATGGGTTTCCAGAAGCATAACTATTTAGAGTCATTATGGTTGATGATTACTATGAGAAAATAGTTTATTTTTTGGAGACAGGAACAACACTAGAAGGGATCACTACAACTCAGAAAAAACAGTTGGTTGTTCGAGCCACGTATTTCCAGTTGATTGCTGGGGAAATTTATAAACTAGGACTAGATGAGATCTTACGACAATGTGTCCTACCGGATGAACAAGGGAAGGTATTGGTAGAGGCACATGTAGGAGTCACAAGAGGACACTACGGTGGTCATGTTATTGCGAAGAATGTGTTTCACGTAGGGCTTTGCTGGCCCACTCTTAACGATGATACAACAGACTATGCACGGACTTGGGATGTCTATCAAGGGACCAAAAAATCATCAAGGAGGGATGATATGTCATTAGTACTGCATGTGCCACTACATCCATTTGAAAAATGGGAGCCATAATTTGTGGGACTAATCAACCCACCTGGAAAAAGAACTGGTGTGCGGTACATCATTATAGCAATAAACTATTTGATGAGATAGGCGGAGGCCACGCCTGTTGTGGATTGCACCACTGCGGCAACAACAAGGTTCCTGTTTGACAACATTGTGACTTGGTTTGGGTGTCCAAAGATACTAATGGGTGATCAAGGGAGTCACTTGATTAATTGCATGATCAGTGCATTGACGAAGGAGCTTCAAATACATCATAAGAAGAGTAGCCCATATCATCCACATGAAAATGGGACAGTTGTGGCGTTCAACAAGGTGTTGGAGCACGTGCTCACAAAGGTATGTAATGCAAACCATGATGACTGGGATTTGAAGATTCCAGCAGTCTTGTGGACATATCGCACCACTTGCAAAAGATTGATAGGACATACACCGTTCAAATTGGTGTATGGGAAAGAGGAATTCATACCAATGGAGTATACTGTTCTGAGTTTTTCCATTACAGCAACGATAAGCACAGATGATGAAGCAACATTAGAAGAACGCCTAACGCAGTTGGTGTAGCTAGAGGAAGACTGATTTGTTGCAGGTTTTCACTAGTGCGTTGAGAAGGACTGACAAAAAGCATGGCATGATCAACATATTAAGAACAAACATTTTCAACAAGGAAACCTGGTACTGATGTATGGAAACAAGTTCACAAAACATCCACGTAAGTTATAGATGCATTGGCTAGGTTCATATGTTATTAATTCCATTACTATAGGGGGCGTAGTACATCTGCAACAGTTAGACAGAGTGATGCTTCTAAAGCTAGTAAATGGTAGCAGGCTGAAGCCCTACAGAATGGGCTAGGAGCTCTGTGATGCTTGAGGCACTGGGCGATGAAAAAAAATCATTGATTTTGCATAGGATGAGAATTAGGAGGATGGAGTGCAAGGAATAAGTGTCCGCGCAAGTAGAAAATTCAGTGTCATGGATAGGCAGTCATGCCATGATGGCCACAAGGCTGCGATAGTGTCAAATCAGCAATAAATTGGGTAGTTGTTGTGGCAAAAGATTAAGCAAATTATTACAAAATTCCAATGATTTAATTTTTCAACCCGAAGAGAGCGTAAACTTGTGAGGCACAAACAAAATATATGCAGGGGAAGAGTGTTGCTGAACTTAATCTATAACTGAAGTTGAATCTAAGTTATGAAAACAGGAAATTAGATGGAAATAAATCTAATTATAGAAAACCTAAAATTACATGAATTAACTTAACAAAGCAAGACTGAAATTGCAGAAATAAACTGGTATAAAGCTATCGAAATTAACTTGTGATCTCACATAAAATAAATACTGAAAATGCATTAAAATAAATAATTGGAATTCTATACTAAGAACTCATAAGAAAGAAATTAATTGAAATTCTATACTAAGAACTCGTAAGAAAGAAATTAACTGAAATTATATCCTAAGAACTCATAAGAAAGAAATTAACTAAAAATCTATAATAACATGGAGGAATCAAAGATGTGCATTAAGCATCATCTCCATTACATAACAGTCAGAAATCCTATTCTATGACTAACTCTGAACTATTCTCTACTTCCAACCCACTAGAGAGGCCTCTAACCAAAATGAGGAGAGAGCCCTCCTATTTATACATAAATCCAAGATAACTCATCATAATTACAGATCCACTATTCTCTCAACCTATCCCTTAAAATTCTCAACAAATAGACAACTCATCCCCCCAAATTCTTAACAAATCTACAACGCATCCCTTTAAATCCTCAACCAAATATTGGATGAGATATTCTCTCCACATGTCCATGATCTTCTCCTTGAAGTTAGCGCATATCTAGAAGATGAAATTCGAATCTAAGGCTAGGTGGCCATTTTTGAGCTTGCTAAAGTCTTCAAATACACTTGTACACATCACCAAACTCACCCATATTTAAAGTATAATGAAAATATGTTATTTTTCTCAATAATTAACCATAAATTCGCTCAAAATATTCAAAAATAAATGATTTGGAAAATGGTAATATAAACCCATATTTATTATGAAAGTGGTGAATGAGTGGTGAATGTTAATGGTTTCATGGAAGGATATAATGGAACAATGTGATAAATAGTATGTGAAATGATGAATAAAATGTGGTCTTTTTGCGGCTCAACATACCCCCCAACTTGACTGTTTGCATGTCCTCATGCAACTATGCATTGATTCCTTTAAAACTTTTTGCTTGTAGCTCAAGATTTACATGATGATGGTATGTAACAATAAATCATTCCATGATTTTGAA
Source organism: Pseudotsuga menziesii (assembly GCA_001517045.1). Lineage (NCBI taxonomy): Eukaryota > Viridiplantae > Streptophyta > Pinopsida > Pinales > Pinaceae > Pseudotsuga > Pseudotsuga menziesii. Next base: position 63,431 of record LPNX010729748.1, on the reverse strand, counting down.
ATGCATGAGTGGCAACGATTTCTCTTATGATTGGTTCTTGTGTTTACAACCATAAGTATAACAAATGTTGGTTCTTGTGTTTACAACATTTGCTTGTTTTATTTGTATTTTTGCTGCACTACATAATATTTTAAAAGTATACATGCATTGGAAATGATAAACCATCAATGTATAGTGAAAATCCTTTTCTTCATATTATGAATCATGCCAACATAGTTTGGGAAAGACATGTTGATTAAGGGTAAATGAGATGATGAATATATAAAATGGAAATGAGTAGTTCCCCTCCCAACTTAAGATGTATTAGGTTTATAAAAACTAGAAAGGGGATGTAGTGAGGGAATTTTCCAAATTCATTCATTTTCTAGCATTTAAGGAATTACATGATTAAATATTAGAAAACAACATACCTCCACTTACTCAAAAAGATGATGAACTATACAAGAGGAATGTGGTTGATACTACTACTGGATCATAGAGTGTGAAGTGAAGGAACTGAACTGCTACTTGGTTGGATGAAGTAGAAGATGAGAGCTGAAAGTAGAACTCTGGTACTCATATGGCTGGAAGTCTGCTACTGTAAAACTATTGATGATGTCATGAAAAGTATATATTCTTCACCTGCAACAAATCATGATGGTACAATTCTTACTATGCGAATAAATGTGTCGATGTCGAACATGGAAATAAGTCATTGGATTACTAACCATTGATGAATGTCGTTAACCAATGCAAGGCAATCTCATCATTGATGTCAATGAGTTCTAAGGTACCTAAGTACATTGTGCAAAGTGTGAATAAAGGAGTTGATGTCGAGCCACGTGCAAGATCTAACGATCAAGGGACATTGATGTATTCCCATGATTGTCAGCGAGAGAGATTTCCATTAAGGCATGCAAGCCTCAAGGTACTAAAAATGAACTCTAGTCTTTATCCCAGATAAGGTGTTGAGGTCTATGGGGCAAGACTTGTTAAAAGGTGGGCCTTAAGGAATCCCACATCAGTCAACATGAGTTGTACATAATGAGTAGTAGGACTATAGATGAAAGGTCTCACGGCCAGACAATTTTTATGACAAGGAAAATAACGTAATGTAGCCATGGAAAGGAAGCTGAATGGTTTCATTCAAAAGGAAAAAGATAAACAAAAAATGAGAATAATGTGTGCGACTCAGAAAAGGTATATAGGCAGGAAGTCATGATATATAAGGAAGACTCTAACATGGATGGCGGAATGACATGGTCATAATTGGTTTTTGAAAAGCATCTTTGTGGCAACAAAATGTCATGACATACATGGTGGAAAACTTCAACCTTTCGAGCTTTAAATGGAACATTTTTTTTTGAAAATCTTCTGCGATTCTGGAAATCAATTCTGCACGCCATTCGTTCGTCTTTAAATCTGCAAGAATGTTAGCATTTTCTTGCAACAAATTTGTGAGAACATTGAAAATATATAAAAACATGTGCTTAACAAAAGTTAAAGAGAATAAATAAAATGCTCTTATACATGAAAGAAGAAACCCTTCTCGTCAAAACCTATTTATGAGTGACTTGCGACAACAAGTTAGCGCAATAATCATAAAATTTTATGATTTTATTTATTAACTAATATATTTTAAGATAAATGCGTCTTTATGTAATAATTGAGCGACAGAGAGAGAGAGTTGACCCTTTTAGTGGTCGACCCACTCTAAAAGCAGACTATCTAAATGATCTGGATTAGAGAGGAGTGTGCGAAATAAACGATTTGTATGATAAGTTTAGCAGTTTTAGTGACTATGCAGATACCCCCCAACTGAAAATGTACCAGGTCCCATTGTGCAAAAATAAAAATTAAAAAGGAGGCGTAGCTGCGACAACAGTTGCCTTTGATTTCAAAGACGCATATTAATTTTATTATTTTATGTTTTTCTTAGATTACTCTTATATTTATATTTTATTTATTTACCTATTGTTGTATTTGTATATATATTTTTAATTTCATTGTTATAATAATATTTGATTATTATTGTTGAATTATTTTTTATATGTTTTATTTATTGACCTAATGCTTTTTATACATAAATTTTTAATTTTTCATGTTGTTATAACAAATAAAACCCTTTTATTATTGTTTGTTTGTTTGTTTTTTTTTGTTTCACAAAAAGAACAAATATGTGTATACTTTTTATGGTATGTTGTTATTTTTTTAAATTTTTTTGATTAGTATAATAAAATAAATAAAATATAATTTATTTTTATAACTTTTATGTTTGACCTTAATGCTTTTTATACATAAATTTTTAATTTTTCATGTTGTTATAACAAATAAAACCCTTTTATTATTGTTTGTTTGTTTGTTTGTTTTTTTGTTTCACAAAAAGAACAAATATGTGTATACTTTTTATGGTATGTTGTTATTTTTTTAAATTTTTTTGATTAGTATAATAAAATAAATAAAATATAATTTATTTTTATAACTTTTATGTTTGACTTAAGTTTTTTTATTTTTAATTATTTTTATGTAAGTTGGATGCCATAAATAAGGTGAAATAATCACACTTTTTACTAAAAACACAAGTTCCTCTCATAAAGATATTACATATCAATTAATTTCATATTAGATTTTTTTAATATAATATCACAACTTAAACAATATTATTATAATTTTTAATGTAATTTTAGAACAAAATGTAACATTAAAATTTATACTTTCACAAATCATACAAAAGCTTGATATATGAATACAATGTTAGAGATTTTCAAGTCCCCACAAATCAAACATAAATATAATCAATTATAATGTTAATAGATAAAGTTAAGATTCAAATCTTGAATCAAACATAAATATATGGATTATAACATATTGAGATAAAGTTATTATTCGTAGTACTTTATATGAATAAAAAAAAGTTGACAATATGATAATACGAAATTGCAATTCTAAATTTTTCCCATATTAAAAAAAACATCTATTAAATATATTATAAGATAAGTGAAATTTCTATCTTTGTGGACGATGACCAAAGTCACGACGCTCCATTCCAAACACAGATCTAGGTCAACACCTCAACTATAGAGCTCTACTACGGTGGAGCACTTTATCCTGTGTGACTGTGTGTGACTGTAGCAGATAGTAAGGAGTGGATAAAATATATAAACCCAATGTGACTTACAGATACAAGCCATGCTTCTATGCTCCAGGGTAAGATCCAACTATTCTCATTCATAGTAGATCGATGTCCACGCAGTATAATCTACTAATCATGTTACTTTGAAGCCCTACTGTGGCCTGCATATGGTATGATGCAGCAACTTGGATGCAGAACCCTATTCATGTTTGCTTCTCCGATGTTTACACTCTCCGTGAGGTTTATCAATTGCCATTTTACAACTCCAATTTTTCTTTTATCTTGTTATCAAATATTTATATATTGATTTCAAAATTTATATTTAAACATTTTTAATTTCTGAAATCATGTTTTTCCTAGAAGATTGCGATGTTGAAGAAAGAACTGGCTGCTGCATATGCTGAAATTGCAAAGTCAACAGTCGAGGGAGATGCAAACGATCATATCAGGAAACGTTACCATTAGTAATTACTGCGCAGACGCAGAGAGGGTGGAGCAGGGTTCTGGTAGTTAATAATCAACTTGAGATAATTATTTTACACAATTTTTAATGTTGAATGAATGGCATTTATTCTGAGAGGACTAAAGAACAATAATAGCGATTTCGGAGTTAACAGACTCAAAGACTGATGAAAATTGTATCCGCGGAGTCTATTTTTCTAATGGGTAGGCTATTTCATTATTTTACAGAGCTTAGCACACCAGGAATACGCTTTCTTTGATAGCTGTCATGAGACAGCTGTGATTATGAGAGCTGGGTGCTGTGAGATAGTTGGACGGTTTATATGGATGGGTTCGTTTACTAAGTCGTTTTCGGGTAAGAGTGCATGTAGGTGGGTTTATTCTCAGTGATAGCTTCTCAGCCCAACAATTGGCACCAGTGCCATCATATTTAGTATGAAATATGGGTGATCCCGTAGCGAAGACAAACCCAGTCGTAGGGGTAGTTGAAACAACGAGACCTATTCTTATGCGGATCACTATAGATAGGCCCGGGTTCATCTGGGTGTTAACTGGTCCGACACTCTTGCACCCTTTCCTCCCTATCCATAAACCCCTCCTGGGAAACTTTATATCAAAAGAAAAGAAAACTCAAATGTCATGAATCGACTAACCTACTTGGAGCCGGCTTACAAACGACGAGTGTATACAAGAGCCATGAAATGGTTCCAATTCTATTGGTGTATAGCCTTATGTATTTGGGGTGATCCACAAATCTTTACAATAGACATGAATGGGTGGTTAAGCTGGGGACCAACTCCATTACATTCCTGGGAAGGCATTTGCAGCACAGATAATGTCTAAGATGTATGAATACATGTAGAACTCCAGGGGATTGCCCGGTGTGGGGTATTTAACCTTGGCGATTACATCCATTATAGTAAGCGAGAGGATGGAAAACCAATTGAAGATTGATACTCGCTCACTATTGTATATAGAAATGGCGCCCAAGCTTCTTAAACGTGAGTGGCATCCTTGTCTCCATATACCCCAAAATATATCTCTATTGGAGCTATTACTCTTCACAAAAATATCTTGTTGGAGTTGTCTTATGTTCACAACTCTACCCAATAGTGATTGTACTAGCGTTGTGACCCATTCTTACATCATATACCCAATGTATAATTACTAGAGTTGTCTTCTCTTTACAACGTTCACACAACAATACTCTTGCCGTATCTTCTCTCTCTACAAAATTTTATTGCAGATTCTTCTCACAGTTCTACTCAGCAACGCTCCACTGGAACTGCCTTCTCTCTCTTCTCCAACAACTCTACCCAACAATCCTATTGGAGTAATCTTCACATACGTAGCTTGCTTCTTTTCTCTCTTTCGACAACATCCATCCTTTTATCTCGACATCTTTGTCGAATTCTGTAGCTTCTCATCTCATGCTCAATGTCTCTCAGCATATTTTATCTTTATCTGGCTCTTTTCATTCTCTCATCCCACTTTTTAGTGTGGCAATTTTTCTTTCTCGTTTGGGTTTATTATACTAAAATTGCGTGGCTAATTTGAGAGCTTCTATCTCCCTTGTTCCCAATCCAAATAATATAACATCATACTTTGTTGGAAATCTTTTTATATGTTCTTTAGATGCAAAACAAATGGTTCAATAAGATACTCCAAGTATAACGGTATGGTCAATTGAATATAAGTCACTTAAATTGACAATTTCTCAAGATGGCGGATAACTTCGATCCCTGGCGTAAGCGAACACTACATGCATTACCTCGTGTATATAGATATTCACCTTCATTGTTATGCTAGGTGGATAGATGGAATTTCAGATAAAAACTAACTCCCGTGATGGCAGCAATCTACCGTGAATTATGTGTAGAGGGAATCTCGTCATTTTCAGTTTCCAACTGTGGAGAGAAAGAGGAGCGTAAAATTAGCCAGATTATTTGGGATTTTCCCCTTACTAGATCCACCATTAAATATGTGGATAAACATGGCAAATTTGGTTAGGAGGTCGTTTTCTTCAGTGATCCACAATCTCGTAATTACTGGGAGTTTATTCGTTAGATTGAATGAGTTAATGAATTCAACTATAGATAGAACTGGCTGTTAGCCATCTGTTTGTTCCCATTCTTGTTTTTCGGCGCTGTTCATTCCCATGATGACAGCAAGAGTTAGTTTGGGATTTCTGGTTTCGACTCGCCTTTCCACTTGAGAGAAATATGAAATGAAATATTCTCAAATATCTGGCTCGCATAAGAAGTCAAGGGCCAGTACGAAGAGAATGTTGGGTTTGAAAACAGTACTTGGCCATCGAGAGTCTTCTCACAAGTCTCCCTTATTGTTTCAGTATGCAGGTGTAACTAATGGGGAAGGACATAAGCGAGAAGAGATAAGGCTTCAAAGATCTCCCTGATATTTTCCATTATCCTCTCCGTCTGGCAACTCAATCTCAAATAGAGACCCTGCAACACATTTTTAGCTAAAGGTATCAAACCATCCAATATACTTTGAAGTATAATCGGATGAATTTGATGGAGCCATAGTTGGTCCTCTCAAGTCCATACAAACCTTAATCGGTGAAATTCTTGGTTTGATTTGCTATTGTTTTTGCAGGTTTTAACATGAGAGGATGAATGATACAATGCACAGGAAACTGGGTTTCAGACACTATAATTTTTTAAAGTTTTATTTTATTTTTAATTTATTAGTTTTTTCTAAATTTTTGTAGGTTTCAACCTGTATAGATCTTAAAGATAGACTCAGAGAATAGGCGAAAGAGAGGCTGAAAGAATATGCTAAAAGATAGAACGCTTGATGTGTTATTTCAATTATTTTATTATTATTTTATTTTATATATATTAAGATTTGTAGGTTTTGTTGAAAATTTTATTATTTAGATATATTAATGTTTGATTTTTTAATTTTTAAATTTAATATTTAAAATTTAAAATGTTTTAATGTTTATAGGTTTAGTTTTATAAAACTTTTTAGAAAAACTTAAAACTTAAAACTAATATTTAAAATGAGTAAACATTGTTTAATTTATACTATTATAGAAGAAAAAGAGGAAAAAAAAGTACTTTTAGATTAAAAAATATTGAAATCTAAATAATTCTTAATGTAAATTTTATTATATTTTTTTGTTGTTGATTAATTCATTTATTTTATTTATAATTGTTAAAGAAAAACTAATTCTCAATGCATTTATTTTATTTTATTTTTAAGATGACTAAGAAAATTATTAAATGAAAAATGAAAATAAAAAGATTTAAAAGATTTAAAACAATATTAAAAATAAAAAGATGTAAAATCAAAATTTAAGTTTAGAATTAAAAGATTTAAATTTAAAAGATTAAATTTTTTATTCCTAACAAAATTAAAAACAATAGTAATTAAGACTATTTAGAAATAAAATTTTAACAAGTAGACACATTAAAATAAATTAAAACAAAGCTAATTTTTAACCGAAACATAAAAACTAAAACCTACCTAGTCTAATTGAAAGTTAAAAATTATGTACAAAAAATGAAGTTTCCGATGTAAGCATCTATCTAATAGAACTAAACAGAAATTCAGATCCAATTTTACAAAATGAAATCTAAGATCTATAAAAACATGCAAAACTAAATGCTAAAGATGTAAGTTAAAAAGACAAAAACAAAACTGATTTAAACTAGGACTTACTTGAAAACATTGTTTGATGCAGCATTTGTTTGCAGGATATTCTTCATGAATTCCATTACCCGAGATCCCTTCTTCATCCTTCTTGTTAGAATAATCCATCGGGATTATTGTAAATAGATAGGAATATGAATAGATAGGAATATGAATAGATAGGAAGGTGAAAAGGCTGGTTTTCAACCGCCACATCTAATGTATAAATAATAGCTTTTGGCAAAGTAATAAACAATCAATCGGGAGTTCTACCTAACAACTGGTATCAGAGCAGGTTGTCTGCCATAACTCCTGCTGCATTTCTGCGCCCTCCTGGCTGCCAGACTGCTTGCCAGTCTGCCCCTGCGTGCAGGTTTTCTGCTACGTACGTTTGATGTATACTTTTGAACAATACCTAACCCTAACGCTCTCTCTTCCTCCATTTTTGTGCTGTGATTATTGTGGCGTATACCTAACAACTGGTATACCCTAATTCTGGCGTTGAGATGAAAAGGTCATTGTGTCTACGAATATCTACGTTGTGATGATATTGGCAGAATCCTTTTTCAAAGTTTGGCGTGAAAGAGGTACTATTTTTTCCTGTAATTTCACGTCTTCTGCCAGGCTCCTCAGAGACATACTGTAAGCGGTTATAACGCTCTTGTTCACCACCAGTCATTGTTCATCGGAGGTTTCGAGCGTCATGAGCCTTGTAGTTGCAGGGCGACTGGCGACTGGTGATCGCTGAACCAAGAAAATGAAATTGAAGCGCAATGGTATGCTATTGTGTTGTTTTTTTGTTCTATTGTTGAGAGTGTTTTTTCAGCACACTTTTTAGGGTTTCGTGTTGAGGAGTGAGAGAAAGACAATGCCGTCTCCAATTTCCAATGCCAATTTGAGTTTAAAGAAACCCGTCTTTACCTGAGCCCGTCTTTATCTTTTATGCTGGAGACTGGGCTGCCTTGAGATTGAGGTTGCGTTAATATTGAAAGAAGGTAAACCTTGTTATGTTGACTGCAAAATATAATATTTGATGCGCTGGAGGAATAATATTTGCGTTGGAGAGTTATTACTTCTGTGAAAGTATGCTGCGTCTCTTTTAAGACCGGGACTG
>LPNX010729748.1:28911-50749 GCA_001517045.1 Pseudotsuga menziesii | reverse complement strand
ATAGATAGGAAGGTGAAAAGGATGGTTTTCAACCGCCACATCTAATGTATAAATAATAGCTTTTGGCAAAGTAATAAACAATCAATCGGGAGTTATACCTAACACTTCTCGATCTTCTTCTCACATAATTGCTCCTCATATGATGTGCATAATTCTTCAACTGTCGATTCTTTTTTTTCTTTAGGAGGAGTAGTAAATCTTTAGATATCCTTTTCTTGAGAAGAAGAGATCCATGCTTCCGCTAGGAGTTGAGAGAGTTGATTTAAACTTATGCTCATCCTAAAATCATTTGACTGAAATCAAATAAAGTACTAGAAAAAATGAATACACGACAAGCACAAAAACAGTAGCACAAAACAAGTACAAAAAAACAGAAATAAAAAGATGCATAAAAACCTATACAAAACAAAAAATGAATAGTTACAAAGTTAGAAGCAAGTTAGTATGAAACAAAGGCACCCAAAAACGAAATCAACCCAAACTTTACGCTACAAAACTGTAAATAAAAAATGAAAACTTGCATAAAAACAAATTCATAATTGGAGAAAAATAAACATGCATTTGTAGAAAATAAAAGAACATGCAGGAAAATAAACACTTTGCAAAAAACAATCAAGGCTTTGGGGCAACCCACTAAAGTGGATGTGTCTGGCTGTTACACCACGTAAATTCCATGGTGAATTCGTATTTGCGTATTACAGTTTCCCCTCCCCCTTTCTATCTAATAAAAACAGACTATCTACCTATCTAAACTCTGATCCCTTTTAGCACATCCCTGGAAACGGCGCCAAAACGTTGGGGCAAAATATTAAACAAATTATAACAGAATTCCAATGATTTAATTGTCAACTCGGAGAGAGCGTAAACTTGTGAGGAAAAAACAAAATATATGCAGGGGCATAGTGTCATTGAACTTAATCTATAACTGAAGTTGAATCTAAGTTATGAAAACATGAAATTAGATGGAAATAAATCTAATTACAGAAAACATAAAATTGGATAAATTAACTTAATAAAGCAAGACTGAAATTGCATGAAATAAATTGGTGTAAAGCAATCGAAATTAACTTGTGAGCTCATACTGAAAATGCATAAAAAGAAATAATTGGAATTCTATAATAAGAACTCATAAGAAATAAATTAACTGAAATTCTATACTAAGAACTCATAAGAAAGAAATTAACTGAAAAATCTATATTAACATGGAAGAATCAAAGGATGTGCATTAAGCATCATCTCCATTACGTAACAATCAGAAACCCTGTTCTATGACTAACTATAAACTATTCTCTACTTCCAAACCACTATAGAGGCCTCTAACCAAAATGAGGAGAGAGCCCTCCTATTTATTCATAAATCCAAGATAGCTCATCATAATTACAGATCCACTATTCTCTCAACCTATCCCTTAAAATTCTCAACAAATAGACAACTCATCCCCTCAAATCCTCAACAAATCTACAACTCATCCCTTTAAATCCTCAACCATATATTGGATGAGATATTCTCTCCACATGTCCATGATATTCTCCTTGAAGTTAGCTTATATCTAGAAAATGAAATTCGAATCTACGGGTCATTTTTTCGCTTGCTGAAGTCTTCAAATACACCTGTACACATTGCCAAACTCACCCATATTTAAAGTATAATGAAAATATGTTATTTTTTTCTATAATTAACCATAAATTCGCTCAAAATACTCAAAAATAAATGATTTGGAAAATGGTAATATAAACCCATATTTATTATGAAAGTGGTGAATGTTAATGGTTTTATTGAAGGATATAATGGAATAAGGTGATAAGTAGTATGTGAAATGATGAATAAAATGTGGTCTTTTTGCGGCTCAATAGTAGTTAAAATAGTTAACTGACGACGCTCTTGGACAAGATGTGTATTAATGATGGATCCGATCATTGGATTGATAGGATCAGTAGTGGATTTGGGTGATTAATACATGATTTGGTCATAATGATGAAAAGGGATCGTAATGATTTGGTCATAATGGGCAGGAGATCGACTTGGCAATATAAGAAGAGGCCGAACGCGATCAAAATTCACCATTGTGCAAGATTGAGTAGTAAGTAGAGTTGTAGATATTGTTGAAGTGAGTTGTGTTGCAGTGATTTCTTGAGTTGCATAGCAGAGGAAGGTTGAGTGCCTATTGAGAACTTGGGGGAACTTGTGCGGCATGTCGAGTGAGCTGATTATGGTAGAGAGTTTAAGTGAGAGAGATTCACCAATTATTGGGGTACCCATCGAAGAAGAGGTCACAAGTCTATCGATGGGTTCATCATCAGTTCCAAAGAAGAAGAGGGGGGTGTCATGGCCCAAGTCCCTGGTGCAAAAGAAACGGCAACATAGAACTTTTGTGCAGGAACAGAAGGAGGCCGCTGCACATATGAGTCCATCGACTTCAGGGGGTGAGGAATCATCAGCCTGCACAAGGGTATCTACTACAGATATCCCTATGTATGTGCCTCCCTGTTGGGTCGATGTGAAGCCCAAGAAGACAATGAAGAACTAGAAATACCTGGTCAGAATGTCGATGATACCATAAGGCATGGCATGTATCATGGATATCATTCCCTTGATTATGTGGATTAAATATTAGGATCATGACATGCTCACATCACTAGAGATTACTATAGACCTGTATGTACCCAAGACACAGGAAGGAGGCATCCTAGTAGCACGCATTCCACATTACTTGGCGCGGGGTTTGGAGATACTAGGACTATTGGGACTTATCAACATGCCACATTTTTGGTAGTTGATGGAGGAAAACACATGCATGAAGCAACTCTTGGCGTGCTTCCATGGAGGGATTATGTGGTTGGAACGGTCAGTCGCAACCACTATGGCACTTATTTCATATATCATGGTGCTTCCCAAAGAGGGGCCCGACCCATCACAATATTTTAAGGGGAAAGAAATGGACAATAAGTTGGCTGCAAAGCTGAAGAAAAGATATAACTTACAGTGCGATAGACAGGCATACCGTGATATATGAAATGATATAAATGATCAGGATATTTGCATTAAGGTGAGAATTTTGGCTGGCAAGATAGTCAGAAAGAACTGACCTAACCAATGTAATTCATGGGTCATCACATGCACAAATCAATGTGCCCAAGGGGTGTAGATGAACTGGTCATTGTTCCTCATGAACAAGTTGACGGGCTATGTGCTAACTGTCTAGGTGGGGCAGCGACCATTCACCTACAACTGGCTACTTATTTTGATTGTGCTCATTGCTTGGATGGAGCAGGAGAATTATTAGGGGATGGAGGTGGAAGTTGTGAAGGTTTGTAAGGGCGCTCGATACCAGAACCTCTAGTATGTGAAGGAAGCATAGTGACTTAATGACCATGAAATTCAATTCTAGATATTCTGGGAGGCATTGTAGGTTGCAGCAGTGAAGGTTCCATGACTGACAGAGGAAGCCATGGTGAAATACCAACGAGTCAATTGGTTTGTGATTGGGACGCATGCCATTCATGTATAGGCGCAGTGAGACCAGGGTAAACGATGGCTACTTGCAACTTATAAGGTTTTTGACATGTAGTTGGAGACTATTATTGTTGATTGGCCCAAGGAATTGTGCAAACCTATCAGCATCGAGGAAGTGTTGATAGGTCCACCAGCTGATGCACCGATGGATCCTCTTCCCGACCCATCGAGTGACCGCAACTCTAATGAAGCGTCTTTGCGGACCCCTACTGATTCAGAAGTAGAGCAACTATTTGAGGAATCCTGCACGAAGAAGAGGAAGGATCGGGGTGTGACCTGTGGTACCGCATCAGTGACTAAAGATCAATTGAGCCGCATTATTGCGACAATTACAATAGTAATTGATGCGATGGGAGAGCAGTTGAAGAAGAAGACATCCGATGAATTTGGTGAGGTAAAAACTTTCCTCAATTCATTAATTGATGCAGTTTTAAATAAGGTACCAGAGGCAACCACTGTGCAGAAGGTTGGATCGATAAGCACTGGGATGCAGATTAGGAATGTGCAACTTCCAATGCATGTGATTGAGACCAATAGTGAGGACCTCAATGCCTCACTTCACTAGTTGTAGGAGGTTTCAGTAGACATCAATGCATTGTCAACTCAGACATTGTTGTGGTTACAGATAGTTTCCAATCAGTATTGGTGGATAGATAGAAAATAATTGGCAACCAGCTGTTGAGGTCGCAAGAGAAAGAGGATGAAGCACGAAAAGAGATTGAGGAACTGAAGAAGGAACAAGATCATCTGACAGAGGAGAAAGAAAACATTTTGGAGCTCAAGAAGGAGCAAGATTGAATGGTAGTGGAGAAAGCACAACTCTAGGATCGAAGGGTGCATTTAGAACATGAGGTTTCTACTGCCTGTTAATAGATACTTGAAAGCATAGAGGGAATGGACATAGAGGAAAAAGAGTAGCAACTTGGGGCCTTCAGTGCATAGTTACAGTGCGATAATGCAGATCTACAGGTGCTGGTAAATCCAGGAACACAACCGGAGAAAGTTGCAGAAAGTAAAAGCACCATTGAGGACTTCACAATGCAGCTAGAGGAAATGGAGTAAGAATCGAAGTGAGTAACTGGCATGACTACATAATTTTGGGGTTGTGTAGTTCATGACACATAGTTGAAGCAACTGACCACACAGTTGCAAAATCCTGAGGGACAGTTGGCCACACTAAGGACATCTCTCAAATATATGCCCCTAGTTGTACAAATTACAAAGGAAGTGGAGCTGAAGGACTTACAATAGCGAGTTGTAAAGGATAGGGATTGTCAACATAAGCTAATGACATAGTTAGATGAATTCCAAGATATTGGTGTGCAACTCTCAGTGAAGGCAGTTTAAGTGCTACAATAAGTTCAGAAGGGCAGAAAGGATGCCACAACAAAGAGCGTTGAGCACCCATTGGAGCAAGAAGTGACATAAAGCCGAGAGACTACCGAGAAGATCAAAGAACATGTCAAGGAGATCACCCACCAGTAAGAGGACTTAAAGGTGAATATCAACAGATACAGTATTTTCAGCTAACATGGCTTGAGGGCGAGCCACAAGATTGTGTTGGAGGCTTTTTAGTAGGCATTTTTGGAGTAAGTTAGCTATGCAACATCGCAGAAGTTGGGAAAAGTCAAATATGTTGTGCAAGGTGGAGGATGGTGTGCAAAGAGGATTTACCATATTTTACGTATTTTGGTCATATTTTGTAGACTTGGACCGCATTATGTGGATTGTGGTCATTATTTTTTAGATTTTGTTGAAAGTAGTTAGGAAGTTGGCTTAAAGTGGACCACCAATGTAAAGGCACAAGCCTATAAATAGATGTATAATTGCAAGTGTTAGAGGATCTTCGCTACTTCGTGACTATTGCATCATGCTTAGGATTTTTGGATCTGTGTATGTGAACTGGAGAACTGTTTTGGAGAAACTATGTTTTTCCATGAATATTAATATGATATGATGGAGATTAAGCAAAAACATTGTGTCTTTTTCTATCTTTCTATTTTCCTGTTTTCTGTGATCTAAATGTGAATGCAATGTGTATCAGTGAATGATGCAATGTTTCTCTGCTATGAATGATGATATATTGTTAGATATGTTTACGCATTGATGTTTATGCTGTTATTCAAGTATGCTAATGAGATATATTGAATGATGAAATGATTTTGTTAATGCATAATCTAAATAATTAGAATCTGTTGAATAATGTTGCACTGAGTTGACAAGTATATTCACGATCCTCCTTCACACTACAGAAACTTGGGTCCAACAGTTCTCCCTTGAACATCTCGGGTGAGACTTCATATGCTCTGCAGGTGTTGTCAGATGGGGTAAAACCTATCTAGGCCGGTGCTTAGGGAGATCGTGGTGGCTTGGGTGTCTACATAGAGTGAACCCTTGTCGACAGATTTTGTGTCAACAATTTCAAAGCATGCTAAATATATAAATGAAACTAACACTAAGAGAGAAGAAGTGTACCTTATTCCTGACATTCGAAGTAGATCCCCGTTGATCCTTCAATCAAACTTGTACCTACATATTGCCATCAACAACAACAAGATATACAAGCATGATATATGTAAATCGTTAGAATCTAATCTAGCATGTTAAATTCCAACACATAAACAAAATAATTACATCCAAGGATACGAATATTCATAATTACACATGAAATGGATGAGAACTGGATATTTATATTAATATGAATAGAGATACAAATGGAAACCTTTCTCGGCACCTCATCAAAATTGAGAAACCGAGTCCCTCCACCTATGCCTCCACCACTTCAATGCTCCATACAAAGGAAATCTCACAAAGACAAAGGAAAGCTTCAGAAATAGCACTAATGGCTACTTCAAGGATAGAGGGATGCATAATCAAGTATATAAGAATGAGGCGCAATTCCTCTATCCTATCTTTACTCTCCAAAGTTCTTCTCCTTTTCAATGCTTCATAATAGCTCAATATATATCCCCTCAATGGGAAGTGAAGGATCAAAATCAACCGTTTCTCGGCATATGGAAGGCCAAGGATCAAGTCATTTGTTACTTGATGGGGGAAAACTCCAAATATTTTGTTTTTGAGCATAAATCCCGATGTATGTGGGTTACAATGGTCCAAGTTGCGTATACATGGGTTGTAGACTTGTGACCCACATAAAAATATACAAATGTATTTTTAAGTGTTCCACTAGAGCATGAGGGAATGGTGATAAAATGGGGTACAATTAGTTTGCATAGGGACAGGAATAGGGCATCAAATCATGATGTATCAATATGTGTCTCAAAATATCCATGTAAGTTGAGGGATGCCTGTTATTTTAGTTTTCTATTGCATCTAATGTGTCAAAAGGGACCCCCATTAGCTTGCACACACCCCCACCCCTTTGTCCCTAGAAATCACACCATTTTGTCACTAAAAATGTTCACAACATTCTTAGTGACTAGAGGACTCTCCAAACCACACTCGTATAAGAACGAGTGGATGGTAAATGACCATTAGTTTTCTTTAAATGGTGGGACTTGTCTTAAATCAAAGGATAAGATCTTCAAGTAGTTTGACTAAATTGGATCTTACCATTTAAATGATTTTAATAAGAAAAGGGCCCAGAGATGAAAAGTGTCGAGAGTTTTAACACAAGTTGGATACTATATCTTAATAAATGCTAGAAAATGGATACCTAAGATCAAGACTTAAATTTAAATCACATGCCTCTCAAAACTTAGAATAAAAAACCACCAATACCATGCATGTGATATTTGTGAGGATCCAATTGCTGGTTCTAGCTCTGTATATATTTTTCCTGAGGATCTCAGATTGTATTTGTTGATGAAATTGTAACTTTGGAATGTATTCACTTGTATATCTTATGTATTGTATCCCGATGTTTATTTCGGGAAGTGTTTATAATGTAATTGAGTCATTTCATGCCCTGATGTTTCGTTCGGGAGTTTCTATAATGTGAACAAGTCATGTCAAGTCATTGTGGGTAACCCTCTTATTGGTCAAGGGTTAAAGTCCCCACAGTTGTGGGGCCCTAGGGTTATTAGACTATCCTAGAGAAGTTGACCCTAGGTGGGTCATTGTAAGTTGGGGCAATAGTCCTCACCATTGTGTTAAGGATAAACCTCCTTGTTGGTCGGAGGAGGAAAAGTCCCCACAAGTTATTAGACACTCCTAGAGATGTCAGCTCTAGTAAGTAATTGTTAAGTGAGGCCGACATGTTGGAGTGGTTTTCAAGTGAACGAAATAATATAAATAGAGAGGGAGCCTCTCTATTTATCACACACACACTCACTCATTGGGGCGCATGAGTGAGAGAGGAGACAATGGGATCAAAGAGAGAGACTACTGTTGTCGGGAGATCATCTTTATGTTTTTGGGTTTTACTTTTGGTGCTGATTCTATCTCTGAGGAAGTTGTGGGGTTTTCTAATTTATGGTTTCCTCGAGGAAAATTCCTTGTGTCTCTTATCTCTTGTGTTTTATTGTTGTGCATGTTATTCTCTCAGTTAAAGATCCTAAGATCATAATGCTAGCTTGAATGATAAAAACCTAACATGGAATCAGAGCTAACCTGAGAAGAATATATTGTGTAGTTGCAGAAGCTAGGGATTCTTACTTTTTGGGTCTCTCTCCACAATCCATTAGCAAAAGTATGCTAGGCTGACTCTCCATTGAAGGGCGCATCTTTTTGTCGAAGCACGATTCGATTTCGAGCATTTTCAGTTTTTGGTGTGGGAAATTAGGGATTTCTACAGAAGAGGAATTTTTGAGTGAGCCCAGCATAGGATTTCTCTCCTCATTAAAATTGAAGTTTAGAGACCTGGATCAATATTTTTGGTTGGGTGAAACTCCGGGAAAGTCAAACCCTAGTTTGACCCTGAGCTAGAAAAAAAACCCTAAAATACTAAAACTGATAAGTTTTGGTACATTTTCTATATCTCGGGATTGGTGAAATATCCGGAGCTGAAAATTGCCTAGGCTGAAGATAAAATCTTGGGTTACACTGTTTCCAAAATTCTACCTCATATTCACTATATGTTGGGAGATATGATCCCTCAAAGTTAGGGTTCCAGCGTCTTCTAGGATTCATCCCTAAACAGGACACCTGGGAAGCATTGCTATATCTTGGGATACACATGTCCAAATGAGTTTTCGGAAGATGTTCCAGAAATTGCACGGACTGTAATTTTTGTGGTCCAAGTTTCATACCCAAAAGATGAAATAGCGACACATGGAAGTCCGTACAACTTCGCTATTCTGAACAGTCCTGTAACAGGTCACCTTGGGAAAATGATCATAAGTCCCAATTGGTGAAACCAATTCTGATGAAACCTATGGTGTTGGAATAGGGAAATACGAGGCTACCTCAATGAGAAGTTTCAGACATAGAGGAGTAGTAATTTCAAATATACCATAGAAACAGTAACAGGAATTTTGCAGAAGAAATTGGAAAACTAGGGCTTCATGTTCTGGGAGCTTCCCTCCATTGTTTTCAGAAAAGGAGTACATTGGATAGCTCAACTTGAAGATATATATATTTCTATCCAATTAGATCTAAAAGATTCTAAGTTTTAAAAATTAGGATTTCTCTGACAAATCCTAAATCAGCCAGTTCCGAAACAAGGACGGACACCTCAAATCGGTAAGATCTAATCTTTTGCTTTTTGCATTTAAGGCTCTCATTTCAAAGTGATCTATATCATCAGCTTGATGATAAGCTTGGTGAAGTTGACAACTTCCAAGAATGGAAGTATTTGATCTCTCTGAATAAAATGAATTGGACACCTTCATGAGTAGAGAGGTTCCAGAGGGAGATGAGGCTAAAAGCTTTACACCAAAAGAACTTTGAATATCATAAATTAGATCATTGTTGATTCAATCACGGATCACATTGTACCACAAGTGTATTCCCTAAATACATCGAATATGTTTAATTCTTTGACCAGGCTATTTGAATGGAAGAACATAAATTAGAATATGACTTTGAGAAAACAGTTGAAGAATGTGAAGATCCAGAGTGCAAAGACCATACAGTCATACTTTACGGGGGTCTCTCAAATCAGAGAACAACTTGAAGCAGTAGAAGAAGAAGTGGAGAATGCAGAAGTGGTGATAACCACCTTGAATGCTCTCTTAGGATCATGAGATTCATTCCTGTGAGGAATGTGGGAAGTGATTCCTTTCATAAGACTCTTGGAAGAAGAAGAAGCTCGACTCATAATAAGAGAAGAGAAGATGGGAGCAACTAAAGATCAAGCTCTCACCATCCAAAGAAGATCCCTCAAGCGATGAGGAATACGAAGAAATCAACTCTTGAAGAAACCTCTTATCCATCTTAGCATTTGGATAAGAAACGATGCTATTATGAATGAAGAAGATGATGAATCTGAAGGCTCAAGAAGGAGTCTACCCATGAAACAAATAAAGATAAGTATTCAATTGTCATTTCATGATATTGTTTTGTTATGAATTTGTTTATATTCAGTTGATGTATTATGCATGATAGAATGTTTTCATTAATGACAGTATACTACTAATATGCATGTGATGGGTAAGTATCTCATGGTGCTATACAACTCTCCATTGCTACTTATCTAGAATGAAACCTCTTTGCCGACATATTGGATTAGTGCACAATCTCAATGTTGTCTTGGTAGAGATGGAAGGCATCTAGAAAGTTTCCATGAGTTATGGATGATTGTTGTATTGGCTAAAATAGTTTCATGATCATATATAAGAAGTTTTCATTATGAATATACCTTATGAAATGTTTCTAACCATACAACTATTGCATTTGACTTGTAGGAAAGATCGCATACATAATCACCTACAAGCAAAGAAGGATGAGACTTGTTTCGAAGAACAAGTGATGACAGTTCAAGATGAAAAATAATATGACGAATGCATTGACATCATTGATGCAGAACCTTCTAGCTATGAAGAAGTAACCAAGAAGAAAGGGAAGACCAGTTCAAGAAGAATGATGTCTAGGATGCAGTATCGATACGTGAAGGCAAGATTCATAGCACGAGGCTTCTCATGAAAAGAAGGCATAGACTACGAAGAGAGATTTGCAGTCAAAAGGAGTTGAAACACATACATGATGAGCTTGATGAAGATCTTAACCTTTTATACCAGGTTGAAGATGAAAGTATATACACTAGATGAATACATAGAATATTAGTAGCATAGGAAGCTACTTGTCACTCCAATATGGAATGTTCCAGTGCATAGAATACAGAAGACAGAGGGAGTATGATGGTATTCTTCAAAGGGAGTGATTATAGAATATCTTGAGGTTCGACATGGTACGATAGGATGTATAGATTACTGATGAATCTAGGCTTTACTGAGATTAAACTAGATTCCAACCTTTTCTTCAAGGTTGAAGGCAGAAGACTAGTGAGGCTCCTATTATGTGTCGATGCACTATTTTCTAGGCATGGAGGTGTGGTAGAATGCAGATGGAATCGTCCTCATACAAGGGAAGTATGCAGTAGAGATCTCGAAAAGGTTCAGGATGATGGACTGCAAGGCCATGACCACACCTATGGAATTAAACTTGAAGATATTGAGTGTTGCTTCACCAGAGACGGTTGATGCTACGATGTATCGTGAGATGATTGGGTCCTTGATGTACCTGATGAATACGAGACTAGATATTTACTTTGTTGTGAACACACTGAGACATGTTCACCTAATGGTTGCAAAGCATGCAGCAAGGTACCTGAGGGGTACAGTTTATTATGGGCTCAAGTATGAGGCGAATCAAAATAATAACCTGGAGGGTTATGAGGATTCGTATTGGGCAGGTAGTGCCATTGATAGGAAGAACACTTCGAGGTGCTAATTCAGTATGAGATCAAGTGTGATATTCTGGTTTGGCAGGATGGAGTCCTACATGGTGATCAGTACAACTGAGGCAAATGATGTTTCCACTTTCTATTTGGGAGAGAGGAGCAGTGAAGCTCCAATATGTGACCTAGATCAAGATCTCTCGAAACAGGGAGCTCTAGCATAGTTGGTGAGACAAGTTGTCTGAGCATAAATCCTGGCGAAGATCGTAGGTTGCTCAGATGTAAATGGTCCTGTAGGTTTTCCTCAGATGTAATTGGTCATGGCAAAGCTCATAGGTCATCCTTGGACGTAATCAGCCCTGATGTGATTCTATGCTAAAAATGGCCAGTGTGAAGTTTGAGTATTTCAGGGAGAAGCTTGGCGTTCTCCATATCGAGGTTCCCTCCAAGGGGAAATGATGAGACCTAGAGCCATTCTGACGAATAGGTCAGATGTAAGGGCTGAGCCATTCTGTCATGGTCAGAGGATTGTTTCCTTCCATGTCAGATATGAGTGCTAATCCATTCTGATATTACTGTAGGATTGGTTCCTACATGATTAGATATAAGGGCTACTGCCATTCTTGGAATGGAGCTGCCTAGTGAGTTACCAGGAATACTTGGTCTAGGACTGAGGGCCTTTCTGAGATGATTGTAAGATGTAGTCTTACATGATCAGATGTGAGCACATGGCCATTCAGATGTGATTGAGGGATGTGTTCCCACTTGTTCATATATAAGGGTTGTTTCCATTCTGTCATGGTGAGAGGATTGCTTCCTTCCATGACAAATGTGAGTGCTAGCCATTCTGATGTGTATGTAGGATTAGTTCCTACATGGTCATATGTAATGGCTACTGCCTTTCTGATGAGTAGGTCAGATGTGAGTGCTGGCCATTCTGACGAGTAGGTCAGATGTAAGGGCTACTGCCATTCTTTGAATGGAGGCACCTGGTTAGTTACCAGGAACCCTCAGTATAGGACTGAGCACCTTTTTGACAAGTAGGTCATATGTAAGTGTTGTGCCTTTTTGACGAGTAGGTCAGATGTGAGTGCTAGCCATTTTGATGAGTAGGCCAGATATAAGGGCTACCAAAGACCTACAAGGAGGTAGGCCTACAACCAGCAAGAAAAAGGACTGGATTTGTAGAACTTCCTATGACGATAAGAATCATGAGATAGCACCAGTGATGTTGACCCAGTGATGATATAGATCCAGTGATGATGATCCAACATAGATGATCCAGATCGAGTGATGATCTAGATCTAGTGATCATGATCTAGTAGAGATGATCCAAATTGAGTGATGATCCAGATCCAGTAGTGATGATCCAGATCTAGTGATGATGTCCCCGAGATGATCTAGATCGAGTGATGATCCAAATCCAACAGCGATGATCTAGATCCAGTGATGATGATCCAGCAGTGATGATCCAGATCGAGTGATGATCTAGATCAGTGAGACGATCCAGATCGAGTGATGATCCAAATCAATTTAAAGATGACCTGAAGATGAAGATTACTTGAAGATGATGAGGACTCGATGATGTTCCAGATGATACAGAGAAGAAGACTTGTTCGGAATGTATTCACTTGTATATCTTATGTATTATACCCCAGTATTTATTCCAGGAAGTGTTTATAATGTAATTGAGTCATGTCATGCCCCGATGTTTTGATCGAGATTTTCTATAATGTGAAAAAGTCATGTCAAGTCATTGTGGTCAACCCTCCTATTGGTCAAGGGTTAAATTCCCCACATTTGTGGGGACCTAGGGTTATTAGAATATCCTATAGAAGTCGACCCTAGGTGAGTCATTGTAAGTTGGGGAAATAGTCCTCACCATTTTGTTAAGGATAAACCTTGTTGTTGGTCGGAGAAGGAAAAGTCCCCACAAGTTGTGGGCCACTAGGTTTATTAGACACTCCTAGAGATGTTGGCTCTAGTAAGTAATTGTTGAGTGAGGCCGACATGTTGGAGTGGGTTTCAGGTGAACAGAAGAATATAAATAGAGAGTGAGCCCCTCTATTTATCACACACACACTCACTCATTGGGGTGCAAGAGTGAAAGAGGAGGCACTAGGATCAAAGAGAGAGACTACTATTTTTGGGAGATCATCTTTATGTTTTCGGGTTTTACTTTTGGTGCTGATTCTATCTCTGAGGAAGTTGTGGGGTTTTCTCGTTTATGGTTTCCCCAAGGAAAATTCTTTGTGTCTCTTGTCTCTTTTGTTTTATTGCTGTGCATGTTATTCTCTTAGTTAAAGATCCTCAGATCATAATGCTAGCTTGAATGATAAAAATCTAACAGTATTTGGAGGACTATGGCATTTCTTCTTTGGTGGATACACATATCATTGGCTCAAATTATATCTCACAACAATATTGGCTCTCTACAGAGGAAATTGAATTAAATGGGTACTAGAAGGATATATGGAATAATTATATTGGGGGACTCACACATGGATGCATTCGATTGTCATAAAAAATAGATTCCTTGATATGGATGTATGATAAACACTTGGGACAAGTGACTACACTTTAGGCATATGAATGTATTGCACATTATTACTGTCAGGATTCACTGGAAAAAATCTTGGTCAACATGTGGAAATACAATTTACCCATGAAATTTATTTGCTTTGTTTCGCTTTGCATACACAACAAGATTAATACCTGGAACAATTTTCTCAAAAAGGGTTGGACAGGTCTGAACCGATTTTGTTTATGTAAGTGTGACGCAGAAATAGTCAACCACCTTTTTGTTGATTGTAGATTTACAAGGGATATCATCTTGGGTCTCAATTTGCTTCTACAATGTGCCATTAACTGGAATGAACCGACATATCTCCTCAATGTTATAAAATGGACCAGGATTGAAAGTGAGATGAGGTATCTTCCTTTCCTCATGACATGGAAAATTTGGATTCTGAGGAATAGAGTAATATTCGAAGACCTCTATCCATCAACAATTCTTACTATCCACATTATTAAAGAACAACTAACAAAACACAAAGTGAAAATACACACAAGGACTCCCAGAAATTTATTTGCCTCAGCACTAGTATATGACTTTCCTATTGGTTTTTTTGATGGAGCCTCAACCTTAAGAAGGACCATTACTTATTCCTAAAATTTGGATATGGTTTGAGCACAAATAGACGGTCAGAGCTTCTTGCTCTTTGACTTCTCGGATTTTCAAAGCACATTGGGATTCCATACTTACATATCAGAGGGGATTCTTCAACTATTATCAATTGGTTCAATGGATTGGATTCCCCAGAGACTCTTGAATTGGCTGGCTGGTGCAAGGAGATTATGAATCTCAGAACTTACTTTACCCATCTCGAATCAGCTCATGTTTTTAGAGAATTCAACATTCAGGTGGATCGTCTCTAAGGAGGCACTCCATATTTCAGCTGGGCTACTTGAATACATGGAATATATTGAAGGAGAATGCATAGAGCATGGCTCAGCACATCTCTTATGAACCTTTTCTCACTTTATGTTATTGTAATTTTCTGAATATCATCTCAGATGATTGAATTGATTAGTGCTATTACATTTTTTTTCCTGCCAACTAAGTACCTCTTTAGATTTATTGATCTGCCAGAAGTAGAATGCTATTGATTGGGCTGATTTGTTAGAATCTTATCATTCAAGCTAGCATTATGTTAGGATATTTAACTGAGATAATAACAAGTACAACAATCAAACACAAGAGACAATGAACACAATGTTTTTCCTCAGGGAAACCATAAATGGAGAAAACCCCGCAACTTCCTCAAAAATAGAATCAACACCAAAAGTAAAACCCCAAAATATTAAGATGATCTCTCGACAGTAGTAGTATCTTTCTTTCTAGCCCCAACAACTTCTTCTCCCTCAGCTATGCACTACAACTGAGTGTGAGTGAGTGTGTGATAAATAGAGATGCTCACTCTCTATTTATACTAATTCCTGACTTGACAATAACTCACTAGGGACAACTTCACTAGGAGAGTCTAATAACCCTAGGGCCCCGAAACTGTGGGGAATTTAACCCTTGATCAATAGGAGGGTCACCCACAATGACTTGACATGACTTTTTTACATTATAGAAACTCCCGATCGAAACATCGGGGCATGAAATGACTCAATTACATTACAAACACATCTCAAAATAAACATTGGGGAACAATACATAAGATATACAAGTGAATACATTCCAAAGTTACAATTACATCAACACTCCCTGTTAACTAGGAAGGTATTCTCTCGACACAATTTATCAGCACAAGTCTTCTTCTCTGTATCATATGGATCGTCATCGAGTTCTCAGCATCTTCAAGTCATCTTCATCTTCAGGTCATCTTTATATTCAAGTCATCTTCATCTGGATATGGATCATCATCACTCAATATGGATCATCTCTGCTAGATCAACATCACTGGATCTGGATCATCACTCGATCTGGAACATCACTGCTGGATCATCATCAATGGATCTGGATCATCATCACTAGATCTGGGTCATCACTGGGTCAACATCAGTGGTGCTATCTCATGACTCTTCTCGTCATAGGAAGTTCTACAGAGCCAGCCCCTTTTCATGCTGGTTGTAGGCCTAGCCTCCATGTAGGTCTTCTTCAACACTTATATCTGACCCTAAGTCAGAATGGCCTGCCCAGCACTTACATCTAACCTTGACTCGTCAGAAAGGCACACCCAATGCTCACATTTGAACATGAGAAGAACACAGCCACCATCATGTCAGAATGGCCCAGTCCTCACATCTGACCATGGAAGGAACTTAATCCTCTCACCATGTCAAAATGGCCCAACCCTTACATCTGATCATGGAAGGAACTTAATCCTCTCACCATGTCAGAATGGCATAGCCCTTACATCTAATCTTGACTCATCAGAAAGGCTCTCAGTCCTAGACTAAGGGTTCCTGGTAACTGACCAAGTGCCTCCATTCAGAGAATGGCAGCAACCCTTATATCTGATCAAGTGGGAACATATCCCTCAATCACATCAGAATGGCCCTGCACTTATATCTGATCATGTGAGAATACATCCCACAGTCATATCAGAATGGCCCTCAGTCCTAGACTGAGTATTCCTGGTAACTAACCAGGTAACTCCATTCAGAGAATGGAAAAAACCCTTATATCTGATCATGCAGGAACCAATCCTACAGTCATATTAGAATGGCTCAGCACTCATATCTAACATGGAAGGAACCAATCCTCTCACCATGACAGAATGGATCAGCCCTTATATTTGACCATGGAAGGAACCTAATCCTCTCACCATGTTAGAATGGCTCACAGAATCATCACTTCCCCTTGGAGGGAACCTCGATCTGGAGAACACCAAGCTTCTCCTTGAGGTACTCAAACTTCACTCTGGCCAATGGCTTCATCAACACATCAGCTATCTGTTCGTCCGTCGCAACATACTGGAGCTTGACTGCTCCTCTCTACACCATATCCCTGATATAGTGATACTTGATCTCGATATGTTTTGACTTGTCATGGAACACCGAGTTCTTTGTCAACTTTGCACAACTCCGGTTGTCGCAGTATATACAAGTAGCATCTAACTGGAGATCAAAAAAATCAGAGAGTAGCTTCCTCAGCCATACTGCCTCACAACTAACTAAACAAGCTGCGACATACATTGCTTCAGCTGTACTCAGTGCCACACAGGATTGCTTCCTGCTAAACCAAGAGATCACACCTGATCCCATGCTGAAGAAACACCCTGAAGTGCTCTTCCTATTGATGGCTTTGCCTACCCAATCTGAATCAACATAACCCTCTAGGTTAATCTTCTGATTTTCCTCATACTTGAGCCCATAATAAACTATACCCTTCAGGTACCTCAAAATATGCTTTGCAGCAATCAAGTGAACATGTCTCGGATCTGTCAGGAACTAGCTCAAAGTGTTCATAGCAAAGCAATTATCTGGTCTTGTGTTCGTCAGGTACATCAGGGACCCAATCATCTGACAATACATCATAGCATCAACCACTTCTGATGAAGCATCACTCAATAGATTTAGGTTTGATGCCATAGGTGTGGTCATGTCCTTGCAGTCCATCATCCTGAATCTCTTCAGGATCTCTACTGTATATTTCCCTTGCCCCAGGGAAATTCCATCTGTATTCTACCACACCTCCATGCCTAGAAAATAATGCATCATACCTAAGTCCTTCATTTCGAACTCGGCAGCAAGCTTCCTCTTCGTATCAGTAATCAACCCATCCATACCTGTTACAAATAGATCATGTACATACAGTAGGAGCATCACTGGTTTGGCATCTTCAACCTTGTAGTAAAGGTTGGAATCTGCTTTACTCTTGGTAAACCCCAAACTGGATAGAAAGTTGTTAAGTCTATCGTACCAGGTCCTGGGTGCCTATTTCAAACCATACAAAGCTTTATTCAATCTACACACATAAGACTCCCTATCATGTGTCTCAAAACCGAGTGGCTACTACACATATACTTCCTCTTCCTCTACACCATTCAAGAAAGAAGTCTTGACATCCATTTGGTGTATCTTCCATTTCATTACTGCAGCCAGAGAAAGTACTAATCTGATGGAAGTGTATCTGGCTACAGGTGCAAAAGTTTCTTCATAATCTATTCCTTCTTTCTAGGACAAGCCATGAGCCACAAATCTTGCTTTATATTTTTCTATGCTGTTGTCTATAGCATGCTTGATCTTGTAGATCCATTTGGAAGTTACAACAGACTTCCCTTCTGGTCCGGGGACAACATCCCAAACATCATTCTTCATGATCGATTGATACTCTTCGATCATAGCATCCTTCTATTCTTTCCTTTCTTCTACTTCTTCATAGTTGGAAGGTTCTTTATCGATTAAATCACATAATAAGGCTGCATACCTTGAGCAGGACCTGGTCCTATTTCTTTCTCTGTGATTCTCTTTTGGAGCCCCATATCTTTCTGTACCTCGGATAGCTTCTCGTACCCAAGCAGGTTTCCTCTTATGAGGATTCTTCTCTTGAGGTGGATCTACATGTTCTTGAGATTCTTCTAATTCTTGATCTTCTCCTTGACTTTCTTCGTTCATGGTTGTGTCATGAATTCTAGGTGCTTCTATTTCTTCAAGTTCTTCAGCAGGCCTCTTTCTAGATTTGTTGTAAGATGAGTCTTTGTCAAATGTTACATCCCTACTGATGTCAATATTCTTGAATCCTGGGAAGTATATTCTGTAACCATTCAAGCTTTCATAGTATCCCACAAATATACCCTTCTTTCCTGAAGGATCTAACTTTTTCCTCTTTTCTTTTGGAATGTCTATGTACACTAGACAACTGAATATTCTGAGATGGTTGACTTCTGGTTTCTTGCCAGAAAAGACTTCTTTAGGTGTCTTGTTCTCAAGTACTCTGTGTGGAGTATGGTTGTATACATACACCACTGTTTTGGCAGCTTCTACCCATAGATGCATGGGAATATCTTGATCATGAAGCATAGCCCTTGCAACTTCCATGATCGTTCTATTCTTCCTTTCTGCAACTCCATTCTATTGTGGATTATATGGAGTGGTTAACCCCCTCTTAATCCCTGAATCTTTGCATAACTCTTTGAATTCATTTGATGTGAATTCTCCTCCATTATCTGATCGAAAAGTCTTGATATTATTTTCAGTGTGGTTCTCAATCAAGGCTTTGAATTCCTTGAACTTGCTAAATACTTCATCTTTGTTCTTCACGAAGTCAATCCAAGTCTTCCTAGAAAAATCATCAATAAAAGAAACATAGTATACATACCTGCTTAATGAACTTGATGACATTGGACAACATACATCAGAGTGAATGATTTCTAAGATTCCTTTTTCTTTGCTCTCGCTACTTGAAAACGTCTTCTTTGTGTTCTTTCCTTTTGCACATCCTTTGCAGACTCCATCATGTTTTGCCTGAATTTCTAGAAGACCTTCAACAGCTTTTTCTTGCAAGTGGTAGTGCTCTGTAGTGCACACGTGCAAGCCTTCTATGCCAAATTTCATTTTGCTCTACTGTGTCATGGACCAAAGCTTGTTCTGAATGGCCCTTCAATTTTTATAGGCCTCCCTCTTATTCCCCAATCACTACAGCATCATCAAAAGTCTTTCCCTTTGGCCACATGAGAACTTGGCCATCTACAAATGCAACCCTCATGCATTTTGCATCTAATGCAGATATGGAGAGGAGGTTCTTCTTAAGTCTTGGTACAAACAATACATTCTTCATCTTCATAGACTTTCCAGATTCTAGCTTATAGGAGGATTCCCCACTACCTTTTATTGGATACTGGTAGTCATCTACGAGTTTCACCTTATGGGGTGATTTATGTTCTGATAATATTACAAAAGACTCTTTGAATCCTGTCATATGTTTGGAAGCCCCACTGTCTATAAGCCAATCATTGCTTCCATGTGTGATGTTTCCCCTGAGAGTGGAAATCAAAACATATTCTTCATCACTTGAAGAATCATCACTTTCTTACTTGTTTCTCTTTGTGGAAGGTTCATCATCTTCTGTAGAATGAGCATGATGTCTTCTCTTGTTGTTTTTCTTCTTGTGAGAGTTTCTTTTGTTTCTCGGACAATATTTGGCATAGTGTCCTATTTCATCACAAGTATAACATCTGAGTTGAGTTTTCTCGGAGGAAGAGTGCTTACCTTTAGAACAATGATGATGGTCCCTTCTGTTTTTCTTGGATTGAACTATGAGAGCTTGATATTCACTTCCCATCTTTTCTTCTCAAGCTGCTATCTGATCTTCTTCTTGTGAGCATTCTTCCCATAGTCTACTGAACTTGACTAACTTCTTTCTGGCACAGATCCCTTGAATGAAAGAGTCACATGTCCTAGGGAGACCATTCAAGGTGTTCATTACAATATCTGCATTCTCCACTTCTTCATCCACTGCTTCAAGTTGTTCTTTGATCTGGGAGACCCTTATGAAGTAAGACTGTATGGTCTCCGCATTCTGAATCTTCACATTCTTCAACTGGTTCCTCAAAGTCATCTTCCGATTTATGTTCTTTCCTTCAAACAGTTTGGTTAGGGCATCAAACATAGCTTTAGGTGTCTTTACGGAGGACACCTGTGGTATGAGGTGATCCTTGATTGAATCAACAATAATCCTCTTATCCATAACCAACGTCTTGTGTAAGGCCTTAGCCCCATCTCCCTCTGAAACTGGAACCTCCTCATTGATGTAGGAGTCCAACTCATTTTCTTCCAGGACCGGGGAGATCCTATACTTCCAAGGCTCAGAAGTTATCAGATCCCTCAAGCTTTTCATCAAGCTTGGTATGGTGAGACATCTTAACTGAGAACCTCAAATAGAAATACAAAATATTTAGATCTTACCAAGTCAAGATGTCAGAACTAGATCTGTAGCTGAATATTTGCAGTGCTGGTTAACACTAGTGGAAAATGAGAGATTAGTGACCAAACAAATGACCAAAATCCGCATATCAATGACCACTTTTGGTTTGGCGATCGCTGGTGGCTAATTTGCGGTCTTTTATTACATGACCAAAATTGGTCATTTTTATTTTGGTCATTTATAGCTTGTCGGTTGGTCATTAATTTGGTCATATATTTGAATCAATGACCAAATATATGACCACATTTGTGACCAAATTAATGACCACATGACAAGCTAGAATATGACCAAATTTGGTCGTGTAATAAAAGACCATAAATTAGCCACCAAAACTGATTTTTGGTCATTGATATGCGAATTTTGGTCATTTTTCTGGTCATTTGTATCTCATTGTTTGGTCACGTATCTCTCAATTATTGGTCATTTTATTTGCGAATTTTGGTCATTAATCTCATTTATTGGTCACTAATTTAGTCATTTTTAGTCGCTTTATGTATGGTCATTATATTTTAGTAGTTTGAATGGTGTCCATTATTAATCAATATAATTTTTTAATATGATATTATGTTTAAATTTAAAAAAGGAATCATACATTTATTCTCATCTAATACACATGCGAATTATGCAGTCACATTATAATTAATTACAACACTTGCTAATAAAATCTAATACACATGTAAATCATGTAATGTCACATTAATTAGTTAATAATAACAACATTGATATATAATATAAAGTACAACCATATATATAAGTTTGAAACCACAAATTATATTATATGAAATGTCAAAAGTATTACAATAAATATGATTTTTCTCAAAAACACATTAATTTCCATATAACTTTATGGGAAAGCCATCACTTTTCAAATATTACAATGCCTAAACCATCATACTTGCACTTGGTTGCAAAACCATACTTAGATCCCACATCAACAGCTTCAAAACCATACTTAAATCCCACGTCAGTAGCTTCAAAACCACACTTAGCAGCTTGAAAGTCTCAACATCAGGCTCTTCATACGGAATGGAAAATCCTCAGTAGCAAGCTCTTCATACTCAATGGCCCACTTATAAGTTAAGTTCACTCCT
>LPNX010729741.1:631968-722225 GCA_001517045.1 Pseudotsuga menziesii | reverse complement strand
TGTTAAAACACCACAGTTCTGTAAAGAGGAGGAGAATCAAGAATTTCAATCCTTGGTTCTAAGTGCTTGGAAAAAACAATATTTTATCTGAGGGATTCAAAGTTTAATAAGAGATAACCATGATTTTTTAATCTATGGATTTCATGGCTAGGAAGTTAGGGATACATACTATCTTCTTCAAGGTTTCAACGTTAATATTCCAGAGTGTCTTAGACGTATCGAAAGATAGGATTTCCCTCTTTCTAGGGGAGTATTGGGATGATCACCATAGCAAAGATTTAGGGAAGTATATAGTTTTGGGACAGATTGACCCAGCTAGGTGTGAATCCCATAAGTAACAGGGATCCTAATCTGCAATGGCTAGGGCCCGAGCCTCTCACATGGTAGCATTGATATATGAATTTGTTACTATGGTATAAAAAATATCATATTTGTGGTCATAGATGACATCATTTCCAGAATATTTACATTTGGGAAGCTTATCTTTGGCCACCGTAGACATTTTGACGAGTGATTTCTTACTGGAAGGGGTAAAAAGGGTTTTACCAAGAAAATACAATCAACTAATATAGTTTTAAAATTGGCAAAAACGTCCAAAGGGATGGCCCCATCTATAAATATCCAAGTAGATTATATCTCATGAAGTAATCTCCAAGTAACAAGGGTTGTCCACTAATCAACATCCAATGAATCTCTCTTCACAAGAATATTCCCACAAGGCATGCATAGAAGGCCCTAGATGCCACCCAAGTGCAAAAAATGTCACTCTATGAAACAACCTACAAATTCAAAATCATCCTTTATAAAATAGGGTATGAATTATGTGAACTAGATTTCAACTATTGATATAGGCTCAAGTGATGGTTGTTTTTTACTGATCTTATGAAAAATGCCTTCAAAACATGCTTATAATTAGAGATAGAGGTTTCTTCCATGCCCAGACTTGAGGAAAGATCATTTTTTGATGATTTTAGGCTACCAAAAGTGTTGCTTCATGACTGTTTTAAGGCTAAGGCATTCTCAAGAGAGGCTCAAAAACAGAAAAATAAGCAGAGGGTTTATCTAAATCCTACCATGCTTTTACATTCTTCCTCAAAAATACATTGTTCCTAATACTATATATTCTAATAAATTGGCCTAATTAAAACTTAAACTTGTAAAGAATAAACCTAGATAAAATATGTGAAAAATATCCATTAAAGAAATACCTATGATTTTGGACTTGCTCATTGATTTCCATGGGCTTGATGGCATACTAAGATACACATTCCTTTATTGTTGCATCACTTAGTGAATCCATTGGTGTGCTGGGGATCCCAACGCATTAGGGATAATATGGAAAAACATATTGTGCTAATAAATTAGGCATTCTATCTATGCATTTTGAGTATTTTGTCTTGGCTCCATATTAGTTATTTTTGAAATCTTCTCCTCCATCCAACTTTGAACACTATCTTCCATTCGAGCAATGGACTCATACGATGCTTCTAATTGGTATGCTTGGATCCGGATTGGTCTATGGAACTCATCTATGTCACAAGAATTTCCCACCATTGTACCTATTATTTATCTCCATATCGAATGAGGGAAACAACCAAATGTATGGATGCACCTTAATCCCATCCTTATAACTCAAAAAGGATTGCAACTTTCCCGCACTTTGTTTTCCCTCAAAGTTCTTGAAGTATTCCTTCCAGATATATCATGGTGAGGGTTTTTGTTTTGCAAAGGCCAAGTGTTTTGCCCATCCATTGGCGAAACTTCCAGACTACTAAGGTCCTGCACAAACTTGGGAAGAACTACATCCACAAGGTATGTCCCTGCCTTCTTTACCAATGATTCATCAGTAGCTATTTCCTGGTAAAAACAGAAAGAAAATAGAAGGGAATTGACAAGCAATAACATCAAAAATCCCTACAATTCAAAGATCCCTCTCTAATTTCAACCATTTCAGCCAAATTCTACCACCATTTGTACCCGGCCACGACTAGCTGTTATTTTTGTAGTAAAGCCCACCAGACCCAAAACGGCATTAACGAGCTAGCTAGCTTGCAATGCACAAGGGTAATACAAACATAGGGCAGTGAAATAAAAGATGATTACCTTAAATATGGTCTGATATCCACGGCCGATGGTCTCTGAAGACCTGAATCTCGCTCTTGTGCAGCCTTTGTGGATGAATGAGAAGCCGATGTGGATCGATCCGGTGCCCCCTTTTGAGGACAAGTCGGGGTTTCAAGTTTGCAGAGGCAAGAAAGACCCGAGCAAAATCACGGGACAGAAAGGCCGGTGTACCATCTTATTTTTATTTTTTATTTTAATCTAAAGGCGCCGTCGCTTAAGCGACGCCTACTATTTGTTAGAGGATTTCAACAAAGTTTGTTGTGTGAGGGATACCATTTTATTTTTATTTTTATTTTTTTATCTAAAGGCGTCGTCGCTTAAGCGACGCTTACTACTAATGCATCGTCGCTTATTCGACGGTTAAGAGAATATCCGTCGCTTAATCGACGCTTATGCCCACATTTACAAAAAAAAATGTATCCTTGTGATTTTTGGTAAGTTTAAAAAGAGAAATCCATGCGCCGTCGGATTTTTCCGTCGGATTTTGGATCTAAATGTAGTAGTGAGAGTCCCCCACATATGACATGGATGGGAGTGATGACTATTGGAATTTCATAGATAAGCCAACTTGTGAAAATCTTATGGAGAATCCCATCCATGATATGTCCAACAATGGGAGTGTCTATTCAAAAATTTGTGGAATTCCAATCTACAATACGTCCATAGAGGGGAGCACGGATCTGGATGCCTGGGAAAATCTTAGTATGGAAGAGGAGCATTCAGAATTTTCATGTGATCATTCAGAGTCATACCATGCAGAGCCGCACAAGAGTATCAGTAATGAAGACATTGAGAAACAATATTGTGAAAAGTCAGATGTGATGCAGTCAGTGGAAAATCAGTCTCAACCATCTTTTTCACATATAGAGGTTCCTTATGATTTGGAGCTACTTGGGTCTTGTGAATGAGTTATCATTTGATAAGCCTCGATGATTAGTATGATGATGTAGTCAGTCTACCTCATCGTTCTAATTGGTATATCAGTCCTATCCAGTCATGGATAGAAGCAACATGCATGAGCACATACAAGTTTGGGAAGAATTTTTATGACATTGTGCATGCCTATGATCTCCCATCCATCCCGCCCATCCTGAATCATCATGCAGGTTTGCATTTTCTGAATAAGGTATCCTTACTTTGGCTGGTAACCAAAGACAAGGAATTTTTTTTTATGTTAATAAAATACTTAGGTGGTTACATTGGATTTCTGATTACACTTAACCCCTTTTTATATCATGCTTAGAGTAGGAAAATAAGCTCCTTGAAAGAGGGCATTTACTTTCTGCATTTCTACTTAGCTATAATAAAACTTTGCTTCTTTTAGTTAATTACATTTATTTTGTTTAAATAAATCAACTTAATGGTTCATTTGTTTTTTTATAAAACTTGTGCTACTGAGGTTTTTCTTGTCAGGTTGAGATGTTTTTACAGGGTATATAAACCAGAGATTATGGTGTTCTCATATCCTCTCCTTGCCTTAAAGACCAGATCGAGCACACGTCTCGCAGTTGGAGCCAGAATGTTACCACCTAAGTTGTACTTAGTGGTTTTTTTTATCGAGTGAGCCTGGTGAACCGAACAAGGATAACTTGTTTGGACTTCAGAAGACCTTCAGTCTTGCTTTTGGGAAGCTCTGTTGTACTATATCACATGTTCATACCCCATGGGGGAATTGTAATAAATGTTCTAGCATGATAGTATCTGTAAAAGGATCGGTCTCTTAGACTTTATTTGTCAATCTGATCAGCCCAGGGTGTTTTTTCCCTTGGTTATTATTGGTCGTTGAATAAACGACTGATAATTTCTGAGTTTTTCACTCCATACCTCCAAAGTTGGGGTCGTCGGCTTGGCATTTAGGCCTATTGAGGTTATTAGAGTCTATGTGTCAATGTATAAACATGCTAGACATCATTATCAAGTCATATGAACATGTCTAAGTCCCCCTAGGTGTTTTTCAATTTTTCAATTTTTTCAGTGTTTTTTATTAAAATTTAATTTTTCCAAAACTTAGGCTATTTTTTAATAGTTTAATTGAAAAAATTGAATTTGTAATAAAAGTGGCCAAATAATCGGTTTCAGTCATGTAGGTGCTCATTTTCAAGCTAAGAGCACCATGTAAACCCATGGACCCACTATTTCCTAAGTTTTGAGTGATTTTCCATCACTCAGGTCAGAAAGCCCCAAAAATCAATTATTGATTATTTTAATTAATAAATTGATGAATAATGGAGCAAATCCAAAATCATAAATCAGTGGATTCTCAGCCGATTTGATTGAAATCAGTCAGATCTGAAGTAGATTGACTGGATCTGACAAATCCTTGACTGAAGGAGGTGATCAAATCAGATCCAGAGTTGATAATCAGCTGTCTTCATGGGGAATTGTGCCCTCTCTCTCTCTTCCACACGTGTGGACTCTCCTGGATGCTCTGTGGACTGATGTGTCGGTGTATGGGTTGATGTGTCAGCTCAATCAATCCCCTGGTTGACAAGTAGGCTCAGTTCAACTTCAGTTCTACATTGATGAACTCTCCATCAGTTTATTTCATCTGATTCCATGAGGAATTGCACCCCCCCCCTGGGCTAGATGCACGCTAGATGGCCTATATTTTGTATATATCCTGGCTGAGGCTCCCTCTTCCAAGCTAGTAAGAACTGGGATTGAGGTGCTGCTGCTATTGTACTGTCATTATTCTTCATTAGAAATAAAGAAAAGCTTTGGAGGCTAGACGGTGTTGTGCCATTACATGTGTGGATGATTATTGCCATTATTTTACTGAGGTAACCTGTATCTGTATTCGTTTTTTGCTAATTGCTTGTAGATCTGTTGTTAAGATTGATAATAAGCTTATTACAATCTTGATAGGAAAGGTGATTTTCAATAAGTTTATTGACCATCTCCTTCCTTTGATGCATGTTTAGAGATCTAGATTCAGCATGTCATATAAGCTTATATGCATGTTATCTTGAATCTCTATGAATGTACTAATCGGATCTCACAAGTTTCTTGGCAAGTTCTTTGTTTTCAGCTGAGCTACAGGTTCTTACATTGGAGAGGATGCTGATATAGTTTTCTTCTTCACTCTCTTCAAAACCTTCCAAAGGCATAGTCCCTCGACATTCCACCTGAAAGCTCCACTGTGGATCTTCAAGGAAACCAACATTTCTCTCCTCCTCTTCCTCCCTCAAAATCAACATTTTTACCTGGTTACTTTGTTCATAGCTTTGATTTTTCTTAGATCTATCATCTTAAAAGTAATTCCAACATAGATCTATCTTATCAAAGCCCATATTCTAGATCTTGCTGTTAAAAAGTTTCCTAAGCATTCTAGATCTAGCTCTAGGGAAATCGTCCTTTTTGCATGGAAATTTAAAGAAAACTTGTAGCTTGCATGCATTATATTTCTATTTGCTGTTATAAAAGATAAATCTAGAAATCAGTGCATATTTAATTGGTTGCACAAACAGCAATCCAAGATCCCAAGGAAAGCTTGTTCCTTTTTCACATGTTTAGCTAGTTTTAACTTCATTTTTTTTATAGTTAAGGTAGGATGATCCAAAGGTACTCTTAAAGTGCTTTTGGGAATATGTTATTATAACATGCTCGCTGGTTTTTAGCAGTTTTAACATAAAATAAAGGAAGCTGCTTTTCGGAAGTGTCCTCGGGAGCGTTCAAATCCCCCCAGGGGTCTCCCATTTGACTAAAACCTTTGATTTTCACACCTTGTAAGCTCTTGATTTCAATCCATATAAGGATCAAGAGGAATTATATCATTTATTTGATATTTTAACCGCTGTTAATAAAATTATTTTTTGAATAGGCTCTTTCGAGCTCATTCCCCATCCCCCCTGGGGGGATTTGCGTCATTGTCCTTTTTGTTGTTTTTTTCTCATTTCTTTTCAAACTAGCATTGATATAATATGTATGTTAGTATAATTTATTTTATTATTAATTTCATATTCCATACTTTATATTTCAAATTAGTCTTAATACTTACCCCATGACTTCCCGATTGACCCGAAAGGGGAAAGAGATTCGTGGTAGGACTAATTAGAAAACTAGAATTGTGTATCTGTATTCTTTTGATCATTTGTTTTTATATATTATAAAATTAACCCCTCCTCGATTCCCTGATTGAGATCCACTTGGATCGAAAGAGGTTCCTGGAGGGTTTTCTTTTAAACAAGAACACCCAGTTTAAAACTTACTAAAATTGACAAGACTCTAGTGTGTATGCTCTGCAATTAGCTGCGGTTCGTCCGATCGGTCAATTTGTATCAAAATCACTTGAGTGACTAGTATAATTAGGACTCACTCTCCCAAATTAACAAACCAACAGGTGAAAATCCAACACCTAGATCGAACCATCACGGTGGCAAAATACCCAAAAGGAAGCGGGAAATTCTGAAAAGTGACCTCGGAGCGCCAATCTCTGTCACACCCTAATGGGTGCGTTATGAAAAATAGCCCCAGAGACTCCATTTCAGCCCACATATTCCTTGCGGGTAGCCGTGAAGGTTTAGTTTTGGACATACTCCAAGTACTCTAGGGTATATCTGGAGTCCCCCCTTTTCCTAATTTTAATCAACTCGCACTGCAAATTTAACTTAAAACATACAAAGAGGCAATCGCAAAACACTCACTCCAAGCACATGCAAGTACATTGTTTCTATTTTTTGACTCCATTTTAAGGCACTGGTTATTTTCTTGTTTTATATATATATTGTGTCTCAGCATTGTGCTTTCGTGTGTTCATCTTTTATATCTTGCCATCTTTGATTATCTATAGTTAAATTGCAAACTCCTAGGTAACTTGGTCAATTTAACATCACAACACTAAGAAATTATCCTTAGTAACTTAATAGGGTCTACCCCCCTTGGCTTCATTAGGAGTTGAGCCTAAACGGAGGAGTCAAGAACAAGGTGACAGCCTTGACTCGAGACTTGCCCACAAGGACACACTGAGTGGCTTGAAGATTTCTGCCACGTGACCTAGATGTGTGAAAGGCGGAAACAGGTAGAAATTACTTGGCTTGGGTAAGTATTCATACCCTTTAGAACTACTAATTTCCCTTCAGCATGTTTGAAACTTATTTGGGGTATTTTGTAATTCATGGAATGTTCTCCAATAGAATACAACCATTAAAATCCAAACATCATGTTGGTGTCTGCCACATTGACAACATAAAAGTTGTCTTTGACTGTGTAGTCTCCTATATTCACTTACAGGTTTGGAGTCCATCGATTGAATTCCATGGTATGGTTCCTCAGGATGACCATAGTGAATCCTTCAAAGGACTTAGTTGACAGATTTTTTTTCTCCACTAGGGAAGCACCAATAAAATTGTGGGTGGCACCCACATCAACAAGGACTGTGATTCTTTGGCCTTGTAGTACTCCTTTCAGCCTGAAATTATGGAACCAGGGTACTCCATTGAGTACTATAATTTTTTGTTGGTTTGAGGGAGATGCCCCTCTTCTTTAGTTGTTTCATATTCTCCATCATCCCTTTCAACTTCTTCCACCATCTCCTCATCACTTTTGGAGAGAACTTCAATGTAGTGTGCCTTCCCCTTAACACACTTATGGCCCGAAACCTAAGGTTCTTGGCAGGAAAACAGAGTTTTTTCCTCCTTAGCTCATCCTAATCCTTGTAGGAGTAATATTTCTTTCCAGGGGCAGGAAATTTCCTCACCTGAGGTTTTTGATTCTGTAATTTGAGAGTCATGGAGGGTCTAGGAGGATACTTAGTCCTCGGAATTGCATCTTGTAGGTTTCTAGTTCTGCTCACTGCTTCTTGCAGATTTGTGGGTCGGTAAGATTCCACCAGCCCTTTCAAAGGTTCTTCTAGTCCTTCTGTAAACAAAAGGATCATCCTAGCTTCTGAGATGTCAGTGACCATCACTGACACCTTTTGGATATGCAAGATTTGGGATTTCCCACTTGTCTAATGTGAGCCAATTCACAGAAATAAACATTGGGATCTCTTCGACCAAACCTTTATGCAAATCTCTGGGTGAATTCCTCATAGTTAACTACTTGATCATGGCCTAAGGTCTTCATGCCATGAAACCACAAATCATTGGCATCCCCATCAATATGTAAGGTGTACAACTTGATGGCATCCTTCTCTACCATAGGATTGAGTTGGAAATAGGTGTCCAATTTCTGAATCCAGGAGATCATTGTGCACTTGGAAGTGCCATCAAAGTAAGGTAAGGTAATTTTTCCAATGGCATTCCTCAAATAAAAATTCTGATATGGAAACCTTTGAACTCCTCTTGGCTTCCCTCTATACTGAGTTTCAAAAAAGTCCCGGAATGGCAGAACCCTTTTGCACTCCTCACTCAAAGTTTGATATGCAACAAATTTATCTTCTCATGAAGCCACTGTTTCAGTATGCACTTCAAGGTCTTCCTTTGGGAATTTCAAGAACTTGGGCATGGTGGTT
Organism: Pseudotsuga menziesii; assembly: GCA_001517045.1. NCBI lineage: Eukaryota > Viridiplantae > Streptophyta > Pinopsida > Pinales > Pinaceae > Pseudotsuga > Pseudotsuga menziesii. The sequence continues at coordinate 713,650 of LPNX010729741.1, read as the reverse complement.
CGAGGCTACAACTTATGTTCGTATTTATATTCCATATGCCTATTATGAGACCCAGACTTAGAGAAGATAGATCCACGCATTATCTTTCTCTCTTCATACTTGGAGCTAATGTTGCTCCCTTCTCCATCTTTAGCAACCAACTGCTTAGCTAGGAATTTTCTGGTCTCTGTATCATATTGAATGATATTGGATGAAATTTCTTGCATCCCTTTCAACATGTTTCTCACAAAGTTTATGAACTCATCCTTCTGATTCATATCTTCATGGAATCTCCCCACAAATTCAACTTCCTCTTCTTTAGAGGCCCTCCTTTTAGAATCATAATTAAATTATAGACCCATTAAGGAATATCAAGAGCAGGTATGGAGGACCATGCTCTAATACCACTATAGTATTCCTGATCTAATATTGTATCAGAATATTAACTCTGATGCAATTTTAAACAAAATTTTAAATGTAAATTTGCACTTAATCAGTCAACTTTTAAAACTCTGCAAATAAGGGAATGTTGTTGATACTTTTTGTAAATAGGGAAGCAGACTGATGGGAGAAACCAAGGAAAATTTAGCACATAGAAATTATCTTCCCTAACAAATTTATATCAGGGACCATTTAGGTTTAAGAATCATATCCGCTGACACCTAATCCCACGCTTATGGGTCACCCAATCGTGCAACTAAGAAGGAATTTCACATCCAATCAACCAAGGGTTTGTGCAAGGTTAAGAGGTGGTGTCATGCTGGTAATAAGCCTCAAATGAAGTTTCAGACATTCAAGAACATATATCGAATTATTTTGGTATGTTGGGAAATATTTGGGAAAAACTAGCAGTTTTGGCCCCGAGAGACCCTACGTAAAGAAGGTTTCCCAAACAAGGTACGAACTCAATGAAATCATTTTCTAAGGGTTGGGATTGGTATTGGGGTCAGTTAATTCCTACAAAAACTTTAGGAATGAAATTTGGATGCATAGAACTTCCATAATGAAGAAAATTGTAAAACTAGTACAATTTTCCTAGTCAACTAGAAGGGGTGTGCAAAAATTAATGAATTTTGCACCAGATTTAATTCAGACCTGCTAATGATGTATTACAGAAGCTAATATATAATTATTTAACATAAAATATCCTATAATACTTCTTCTCATGGCCATTACTTCATTCTTATTTCATAAACTGATAAAAAGCCCCATCTAGTGGGCAAATAAAGGCTCGCTCATGCAAACTTAACATGAGAGCTCTCTGGAACAAAAACCTTACTGTATTATAAAATTCATAAAGTGTGTATTTGGACTGAGCATATCAGATATATAAATGTTACCAACAAGGGAAGGGACAAAGCTTACCTATATGGAATGGCAAGTTCCTATAGCATTAGAATGTCATTTTAATACATTTACACTTACAGTTAGGATAATTGGATCGTTGCTTGTTCGCTTAGAGTCCGTTACTAGCTAGGAAACGACAAACGAGATTACTTATGTGCTTCTTTATTGCTCACTATGAACATTTTAACAATGTCTTTCATGCCTTTCGTTTAATTTAACATAATGAATCCCTTTCACCTAACACCCTAACCTACCACCAACCTTGTTAATATAACCTACCACCATCCCTTTTATTCGATGTGTAATGACATAGATAAAGAATGAACACTTCATTTATCAACCATCCCATAATATAGCCCGTCATTTATTTATTCCTTATCCCAGCCCATGGGGACTGATCTCTCCAAAAATTGGATACAAAATTGTGGTCAAGAGGCCCAAATCTAATACCAACCTGGGGATTGGAGCATAGGTGAAGTTCCCTTCACTTCAGCTCGTATTTAATGGATATATTGGTTTATGTAGTGGTCTAATCTGAAGCTTAGGGTGTTGATACTTTTCCCAACATCACCTACACTAAAAATGGAAAGGAAGAAAGAAGAGAGGGGAAGGAACTCGGGGCACATCTCCCAAGATACTAAGGCACAACACTCAGTATGAAGTTGGGATTCACTCAACACAAGATCATTCATGAACCAAACTATGAAATTAAGCTTGAATTACCATTAAATATACCACTAGTGACTTATTGGGAAAGTCAATCACATGTTGAGCAAGTTTCCCTTGCTAAACCCTAACCCTAAACAAGTGGTGCACCCTCCTTGAGAAATTGGCAAGTATGTGTCATGTGAGATGTTTCCTTGCCCATGCCTTTAATCCAACTTAGAAACTGTTCCCTCCTTAGGCTGAGAGTTTCCTTCATTTTCCTATGACAACTTTTTTGTATTTCATGCTTTTGTGACTAAACCTCTAAATGGAAACTGTGCCCTCCTTTGGACCAGAGTTGCCTACTTTTCCTTATAACAACTTTTTTTCCTTCTTCTTTTGTCACTGAACTCCTAAATGGAAACTGTTCCCTCCTTTTTTCCAATGTTGCATGTTTTTTCTTATGGAATATTTTATTGGATTTTGGCACTTTCCCTCTTTTCTGACTGCTTTCTTTTCTCAATCCATTGACAATTTCTAATTATCCTCCTAGGCAAGTTGGCTTGCCCAAGTGTGCCCCTTGAAATGGAAACCTATCTTCCACATTTTTAATTGCACAATAATTAATAATGACAAGAAATTAAACTAAGTACAATCCTTCTAATATTAATTTGAGAAAAAATCCATAGGTTAATTAATTAATGCCACTTAGAACCCCTAGGTGTTTTGGAAATGTCAACACTTTTGGTGTTCAAAATTGTGGGGACATGAAAATATTAGCCCTCCCTTTGTATTTATGAGATGGTAAGGGTTTTGATAGGGCTTAATGTGTTTCTTGCATGTCCGGACATTTCATTTCATTGTTTAACTTGGTCTGTAAGTATTTGGGGAAGAAACTTTGCCCTACATGGATGCGTTGTAACGTTTCTTGGGTTCAAGATTTTACCAGTCATTAATTTCATTTGCTGTTGTTTCCAAGGTGTGTTGGAGGTTTTCTTAACATTGATAGCCGCCGCCAGTCTCAGCCTTGTTGGTTGTTCTGTAACAAATCCAGACCACCATTCTTTGGTCTTTCAACTTCCTTAACCAGGTAAGTGCGACTCAGCTCTATAATTTATTGTTAAAATCCTTTTAGGACTTTTGAACTAGCCAACAACTGACTGGGTTTTAGTGTTTTACTTGGAAGGCAGAGGAGTGATAAGGCTGTCTAGGAGGAGTCAATCACTAGCCCTCTCTCTAAATTGGACAAGGTAATGTAAAATAACATCAACCATTTTCTTTCATAGTTTTTATTAATGAGGTTTTATATATAACAATAATGTTTGTGCTTGTAGGTTTGGGGAAGCCGGTGAGGGTGGTGACATGGTCACCTCCTCCCAGGCCTGCAACTTCCTAACCCAAGGTGAGTGTGAAAACATTTCCTCTTTTCATCATTTGATTAAATCCATCTTCGTTATTTGACTTTTCTTAGTTTCTTGGTTTGTAGGTGGCTCTTGACTAGGATTCATGGTTGTGTAGGACAAAGGCATTTCAACATACTCAAGATAAGTGTAGACTGTAATTGTTTTTTTATTTAACCCTTATGGGTTTTTATCCAATAGGAAGAGAGCTTCACATCCTCTCTATTCCATCGTCGTATTTAAATCTTTTTGTGTAAATTGTTATGGATTTGTGGGTGCCATCTTCAATGGGCCTACCACCACTTCGCGTTGTGTTGTTTGTAAAACCCATTTTACAAGTTAAGGTTTTCGGGAAACAGTGGATGCCATCTTCAATGGAATTACAACCACCCGGTTTTGAACTCTGTATGTTTTAATTTTATTTTTAATAATATAATACGCCCCCCTAGGGTATGTACTAGTTCATCGTTTGAGTTTTTGATTGTTTATTATAATACCTGTCATTATTTTTGTTTATACAATGGCTGCCATCTAACGATGGTCTTACTGTCACATATTGGATATTTTAATACTTACATTGTTTATGATGTGTCTATAAGCTTGATTTGGATTTTGTTGCATTGATTTATTTTAAATAAAATTATACGCCTCAGGTCAGATACCTATAAGATGAGGTTGGGAAATATACGATCTATATTCGTGAGCAGATCGTGATGGTTATAGTAGATCTAAAAGATTTAGTTAAAAAAAAATTCTACTCAGCTTCAGTTGTGTAGCTTTTAGTTAATATATATAGTAATTTTTATTGTATTATATTTCTTTGATCTTGGTAAATCTCGATCATGGTAGTCTCGATCTATATTGGGGTTTTGAGATGAGATACTACTGATATGTTTTTAGCTTGGATTCAAAATCCTCTCAGCTCTTATTCTATTCGTTTAAATAATTCTTAAATAAATGGTTTATAGTTCTTTCGATTGACACGTTAAGAAAATGGATACTCTGGTGTGTTATTTGATTTATTTTTATTAAAAAATTTCTTTGTGAGTTGTTATAATAACTAGAGAAGTTTCCTTATGTTCGTCGTATTGTAATTTAACTAAAATTTTACTAGGATATAGTATGATATTGGTTTTTTAAATAATTTATTCTAAATACTATTTTGGAACCATAAGCAAGCTTAATATTGAACATTTAACTAGATTCAGGGTAGTCCTTTGTTTCAATTTACTAGTTGTATTAACATTACAACATTATACGAATCTCTAATTTAGGTTGGATGCCCAAACAGAGATTGGTTAAAAATTATTAAAATCATTAATATATGAATACTAATTAAACTCGGTTTACTGTACATGAATATAACAAATAGGAAATATATTTGGATAAGATACATAGTAGTAAAGATATTGAACTAGATGCATAATAGGAACAATATTTCTAAATAGATGCATGGAAATATTTATGTAAAAAGAACTGAATACAATTCATAGTTAACCTGAGATTCTACTTTAACCAACTCAGGAAGATAAGAAGTAGAATAAGGAACCTGACACCCGTAATACCCTCTAAGTTTATTTTGGATATTATTTTATTTTTATTTACTTCTAAATAATAAAGTAAATCTAAGATTTGGGAAATTGGACATTTTAGCAGTTGCACAATAAATTGACAGAAATTTGGATTTAAAAGCAGTTATGAAACTTCAGCATTCTCTAAGGAGACAAGTGGCCAGTAACTGCAGGGAGTTAGTTATTGTTATAAAATTCCTAGGAAAAAAGGAAAAAGGGAGCTACCAATGATCACCAAACGTGAAGAATCTATAAGTTGTGAAAAAGAATTAGGTCAAAGCTGCCATAGAGCATCACAAAGATGTTAGGATCTGAACAAGAACCGCCAGTGAAGCATATGAGAATTCTAGGTTCTAGAATGATTAACTCCTTATAAGTTCTGGTGGCAACTTGAAGCTGCAGGAAGATTGATTTTAAATCCAAGAATCTAGGCAAGGGGGTGGAATCAATGCAGATTCCTAAGGCTGGGTGGTGTGTAACTGCTAATACCACAATTTCTAGATATGAGTCTAACATTGTCTTCATTTTTAGTTCAGTAATATTTTTAAAAAATATCTCTTGAATAGACCTGAATAGGGTTAACTAATTGCTGGAAAGTATTTATTTATTTGAGATATAAAGTGTATTCAAGTATGTATTGGGAATCCAAATTTTAATTAGCATATGATTGGGTTAAAAATATATATAGATTTTTCGAGATTCTGGAGTTAAAGCTATGTATTATATGAAAAAAATGTAATAACTTGGATTTCCTTTTTTTTATAGAGAGAAACTTCCTATGGATTAGGGGTACCACAACAGATAGTATGACATCATAAATAAATGTTTCCCAATATGTAAGAACAGTAAGCAAACCTAACACTAAGGGATATCGAATTGTACCTCATTTTGGACGATTGAAGTAGATCCTCGTTGAGCTTTTCCAATGCACTTGCAATTATAATTTTCTCTCAACAACAACAAACAAAGAAAGCATGATATATATAAATGTGTTAGAGCTATCCTATCATATCTAACCAACCATGTATAAGAAATTAAATACATTCATGGATTCAATATTCACATTCAAAATGCACATGAATTAGACAGGAAAAGATATTTCTATTGTCGTGCCCACTATATGCCAGTTAATTAAAACTTAACATGCAGAGTGCTAAACATAAATTATCAACCCGAGGAAGTCTTTTATTTCAAAGTTATCGTGCAAGATCTATGCATGCACAATTTATACCTGACACTGTTAATCTATTGATATGAAATTGTAACTGTTTGTAGACTAGATCACACCTGCTTGAAAATAAATCAATACTCAAACCTATTCATAAATCCAAACTGTAAATATAATCATACTTCAACAGAATCAATTCTTATGAATCAAGATCTAAATTCATAAACTAGGGAGCAATGTTAAGTTGGACAACGATCTATCAAAATGAATTAACAGAATAACACTATGAGCAATCAAATGAATAAAAACATGAGCTAAATAATAAAACAACTATGATAAATCTAATACATGAAATCATGAATTAACAATTAACAGTTCTACAAAATAAAACACTTACAATCAACACTACCATCATCTGCTGAGGGAAGAGGGCCCTTCCTCCACTAAGCAGAGCTGGATCTCCACAATAAAAGTCTACAACTCCAGAATTAAGAAACTGCCAGCATGTATTATCATAATGGAAGAATTACAATAGATCTGGATCAAATCCTACATCATAACATTGTGTTCTCTCCTATCTTGCATCTCCTATCATCCATCTCCTATCTTGCCTAATAAATCATCTATCCTATATCATCTATCATCCCCTTCTCAATGAGATTGATTACATATTTATTCATAAAATTATCTCATGAAAATGAAGAACTGAAACCCCAGCTTGTGATCTGCAACAGCTGGAACACGGTCGTAAATGTTGGCAACTTTGGAACTGGCCACAACACCAAATCTGGAAAATACCCTCTCGAAGAACCACCTGCATATCGCAAACCGTAGCTTTGTTTGGCGATTTCCACGTGAGTTAGGTAAACGAGGATGTTATGCACAAAACTCATGTCTCATATTTTTGAGATTCATTTCCATCTGCCCACAAATCAAGACGCGAATCAAGGTTTTCTTATGTGGCATGCATTTTTTATTAAGGCTGTAATAGCTGGCTATGAGCATCATGTACGTGACAACTCACTCCATAAACCATCATTAGTAAAATTATGCATAATAGTCTTTTAATTCATCAAAGATAAAAGAAAATAATCACTATTAACCACTTAAAAGATCAATGAAAGTAGCAGGTTGTTCAACGCACAACTACAACAAATGGATGAAAAATGGAATGATAAATGAGAAATAATGGTAAGAAAATGGATAAAATGTATGTCAATAAATGATGGAAAAATGGACAATTCCAGAGCCCAACATCTCCCCAAACTGAACTTGTTGCATGTCCTCATGCAACCCAATATCTGTGTAGCATCCAACTTGAAAAAAACTCATCCACTTGTTCCTTCATTTTACCATTTGCACAGCTGCAGCTGGAAGAAATAGAGAGTTTAACACAAATTGGCAGAGTCGCTTAGCGGAGGATTTAGCAGAAAATTTGCCGGATTCGCAGCTCTTTAGTAGAAATTTGGCAAAGTCACAGCTTATTTTAGCAGAGAATTTAGCGAAGGTTTTAGCGAAGATTTTGGCAGAACAACGCTAAATGTAGCGGCAAATTTGGCGGAGTCAGCTTATTTTAGCAGAGAAGTTGGCGAAGGTTTTAGCGACGAATTTGGCGGAACAACGCTAAATTTAGCGACGTATTTGGCGGACTCGTATCTGCCAGAAAAGATCTCGCAGCTACCGGAAAACGGCCACCAAAAAATATGTCGTAGCCGCCGGAAAAGATGTCGCAGCTGCTGGAAAACGGTCGCCGGAAAAGATGTCGCAGCTGCTGGAAAACGATCGCCGGAAAAAGGGAACGGTGTTGTAGCCAATGGAAAACGGTGTTGCAGCCAACAGAAAACGGGAAACGACAATATTTTACGGCGTTTTAGCCTTTTTGAACGAGAAACTTCTGAAGCCATATTCTCTCAAACGACGAACTAAGTTGGGCTGAAATTTTGCATACAAGTGGCTACCACTCTAATTCATCTCCACGCCAAAAATTAGACAAACCCACATCACGGATTTCGAGAAAAATGTGAATTGGCTGTAGGTGATGATGGCCATTTTCTCGCAAAGCGTGCACTGGATTGAGCTGAAACTTGCCACAGTTGTTCATCATGTTGTTATGCATTCCCTGTCCAAATTTCATGAGGATCCAATTCATGGTTTGTGAGATATACTCAATTCAATTTCGACATTTTATATGAAGAACAATATGCATCAAAATTATGAATGTGAATGAAAAAGCAGTAAGCATAGTAGTTCCTCCCCCAAACTGAATAATTTGTCATGTCCTCATGCAAAAGAATATTTTTCATCTTAGTTGGAAACAACCATCTCCCCCAAACTGAGGACACATCCTGTACTCATGCTTATTAAAACTCTTCACGGCAGAAAACAAGTTTTGATTTGTACATCAATCCTCCATACTGTTATAAAAATGATTACTAATAAAAATGACCATTTTTGAAGTGTTGTGTATAGTAGGACTGTTTCAAAGTAGTTCAAGAGATCCTCTCAATCGTTTCCATGCTCATAAAAATAGTAATGACAACATATAGCACCCAAAAAAAACGAATTACAGCAAGCATAAAGCCCATATCCAACTAAGAATGAGAATCTCAAAGCATCAAGCCATTTCAAAATAGTTGGTAGCCACCATATTCAACAAATCCATGTATGAATTAACAAAACCTATGAATGTATGTATCTCACTTCATACATTCATGTAGCTTCCAATAATCTAATTTTGAAAACAAAGCATGGATCTGGAAATGACTATGTATTGCTGATCTAAAAACTCAGATTAGTGAAATATGTATTATGCTATTACCTTCATTTTTTCCTTGGATATACCTTCAACTTTTGAGATGCAACAATTAAATGAGCTAGAAATAGATCGCTGGTCATGAAACCGTGGGCTGAGCATGGCTTAACACTGGCAATTGATGCTTTTGTTATGTGGATAGAAACCCTGTAATCATGAAATCTCATGTCCCCAAAAACTTAGTTTGCCACCATGGAAATATAAGCATGTTTTCCCAAATCTGTCTTTCATTATTATGGGAATATTTTCATAGTGACAGCAACATCTCTCTTCCATTATGAACTACAACATCAAATATGCAAGGACCATGATAACAATTGTTAGCCAATGTGGGCATTACTGAATAATGAAACCCATACCTCTGAATGTATTCTCTGTTATATGGCAGCATAAAATTCTACCACTGTAAGTTCTTGAGAAGCAACAACAATGCCTTGTGTTTCTACAGCTGGTTCTTGTGTGACAGCAGATCATTTTTTCATGGTTTTCTAGGCTTCTTGAGATACTTAATGAATTCAGAAAACTCCCCGATCATTTTTGCTTGTACTTCAAGAGAACATTTTCAATGAGAAAACAATCTGCAAACCTTGATTCTGGTCATAAACTTGCTGCAAATTATTAAAGGACTACCTTTTAAACTGAATGCAAAGCATGCCCTCATGCATCATTTCCTCAATTTGAAGCCATAGAGGATTTGTAGTTCCCACATGCAAAAAAATGCCAAAGCTGGAAAGAACAACCTTTAAGCAACTGATTTATTTCTTCTCATTGTTGGTTTTTATGTGGCAGTAGCAATGATTCTTTTCTTGCTGCTGGTTCTTGTGTGGCAGCAGCAAGATTTTTTTCTTACTGCTGGTTCTTGTGTAACAACAATAAGGTATCCATTTTTTTTTGTATGCTTGGTCAGTTGGGTTGGTGAGATGTTGGGTTGGAATTTGAAGTGGATGTGCATGAATGATGAAGTGTTAAAACTGAGTGGGAAATGATGGGAATGGATGGACATAAAAGGCTATTTAGAAAATGGAAATGGCTAATGCTTAGTGGTTCTTCATGAAATTTCCCCAAATCTTTAATAAATAAAAAACTCATGCTATTTTACCTCAAGTTTTACCTCCATGAAAGCCTTGGTTGACATGAATGGACTGGTGTATGCTAGAGCTATGTAGGTTGATCTGATGCTGAGACATATGTATATGAGAGCTGAAACTGGATGAGACTAAATTTGATCCATGATGTTGTGCTAGTTGCATGTAAGACTAACTGCTAAGACCGTTTATGAGAAAAAATTCTACCATAGAAGCAGAAAGCCCTTTCTCTTATTCTGAAAATCAACTGCTGAGCTGAAAATGGAAAGGAATTGCAAAACTACTGAACAAATGATGCTGCAAATCATTGTTGAAACCATTAGATCACATAATCTTCAGCTGCTACAAAACCGAGGTACAATTCTTACCATGCAAATGAATGCGCTGAAGTCGAGCATGGAAATAAATCATTGGATCACCAGCCATTAATGTATGCTGTTAACCAATGTGAAGAAACTCACCTTTGATGACAGTGAGCTCTAAAGTACCTCAGTGCATCTTGACAGGTACAAATGGATGTGTTGGAGTCGAGTCACCTGCAAGATTTGTCAATCAAGAGGCATTGATGAATCCCCATGATTAACAACAAGGAAATCTGCCATTGATTCATGCAGATGCCAAGGCACTATAAAAACTCTAATCTCGATCCCAGATGATGTGTTGGAGTCGATGGGACAAGACCATTGGAAGGTGGACCTTAATGAATTCCACATCATCCAATATGAGTACAAAATAAATGATTGTGAAGAATCATAGTGAAAATAGAACCAACATGAAACTCAAAAGTGGAAAGTATATGTGAAGTCATGATGTAGTAGTGACGGGAAATAAAATAGTTATAGTGACTACATAAGCAGTGGAAAATGGGACTTCGACATGAATGGATTTTTTTTTTAGGGTTTTTAAATTAGGAGGGTGAATGAATCTACCATAGTGCAATTGGCTTCTTGAGGGGTTTCTTTCGGCAACAAGTGGGATGGCAGGTGTCTAAAAAGGATTCTTGGCATGTTGCAATGAAACTTGACTTTCGGAAATATTGGAATTTGTATGGTTTGTACATCAATCTCTCAACTTTTTTTATGTGCTCAATCCATTTGCAAATTGGGAAAAAGTCTTCAAGAGTCACTCGTGCATGCATTGACCTTCTGCTTCCAAGGACCTGCAAAAACCTAGCATTTGCCTGCAATAAAACATGAGATGATGGAAGAAGAGAGATTATTGGTCTCTCTTCACCCAACAATTATGAAAAAAACAACAAGCAATTACTCATAAAACAAATCCAAAGAAAAATGAACAAAGCAAAATCCATTTTATACCTGCGGGAGAGCAATGTCCATCTAGACTCACCAACGGTATTCTGATCATAGCTTCTTCATTCCTTGTCCAATTTGAGTGATTCCAAATCCAAATGAAAGTAAATTCATAGGTCTATTTCTATTATAAACAGGTTTTTAAAATTCTATGCAATGATCTTCCAAATCGCTCAGTAACAGCCTGCATAACAAGGTGGTTTTTCGAATTATGGACTAGACCAACAATCACGGTTTTAGGCTTAACTTTTTTGTTTGATAACGGATTGATGTGATTCCAATTGTAGATGAAATTAGATTCATGTAGGTATCTCCATTAGAAACAAATTTTGAATCCAATAAGAATTCATGGGTCAAATAAGCCAATGAACAGTGTAGAAAATAGAGTTTTAGGAATGCAGATTTGTGATAGGCAGTCAGTATTTTGGTCATAAAATTTACATATGATACCGGAATGAAGTGATTCAAATTGAATTATAAACTAGATTCATAGGGGAATATACCAATTAAACAAGTTTTCAAAATATGTCCAATAAGGCATCCAAAAATTGACTGTCTCAGCTCTGTTCCTAAGCTGCCAGCTTGACACCCTGTTAGTATTTTGGCCATAAAATTTTCGTTTGACACCCAATAGTAAAAATTCAAATTGTTTTGGAAACTAGATTCAAAGGGATACTTGGGATGTAAACAGGTTTTAAAAATAAATTCATTTGGTCTCCCAAAAATGGACTGTCCCGACTGTGTTCTAGTAAAATTTTCAAGCCAAAATGTCACCAAAAATTTAATAAATGAAATTTGACCCCCCAAAATTGATCGAAATAGGTGTGAATGCTTTTAATGATGTAAATTTAAATATAACACACATCCATACTAAATATTTCAAGCATTTAGCACCTATATTGACTTACACGATTTGTTGCAGCCGCAGCTGCAACTCTTAAAAAATGACATAATGTTGAAATAAAGCATGTGCATTTTTATGGAAAATAAAAACTAAAGACATATCATGATGTGCAACACACACATATCTCAATCTCATAAATTTTTACCTGTAGCACAGTCACAGCTGGGTGTTGCAGCTCACTGTGGTAGCTGAAAGTAATCACAGCTGAGAGTAATCACTCACAGCTGGGTGTTGCAGCTAACAAATTCATGTCAAATTTCAAGCTTGAAGGGTTCCATAATGATGGGCTCATTTTCCTGCGGATCGTTCATTCACTTTCCCAAATTACTGTAATTTTTTTTTCATGATATTTTTATTTTTATTTGTAACAAATAGAGACAAAATTAAATTGAGAAATTGATGACAAAAAGGACTTAAGCATTTTTGTTCAGATAGTCAACAATTCCAAAGCATTCATGAAAACATCTCATAGCCATTCCTTATCTTTCTACTTTCTGATCTTCCAGATCGCAACAAGGCGCAGGAAGAGAGCATACTTATTCAAAAATAAAAAAAAAACAAATAAAAGCATGGTTTTATTTTGATATTCTATCCTACCCTATTCTACTTGGAAATATAAAAATTGTTTAAGTTCATGCATATTTCCAATGGAGCCATTTTCGAAAAAGTGACTCAAGTATGCTCATACTCCCAATAGAAAAATATAACTTTATGAATTCTAGGATATGAGAGATCAACTTCCCTTGAAATGATGGTGCCAAGAATTGGTGAAGCATGGAATGATGCTGCAGACCGATGACAGATTGAAACCAAGCTTCAATATAGTCTTTGTTCCCTTTGCTCATGGATGTTACACCATGAAGATCCTTATTAAACTGATCTTCCTCAATGCATAAGATTTTCGGATCTAATGATGTGAATGATGCTTGTGGTTCCAATTGCTGTTCTCCATCAAATATTACGTGTGTATTGTTGATCTTGTCTGCTTGCTTATGAGGACTGGAAGAAACTCCATCTGCAAAACTTGGATTTAAAACATGTTCCGACCTTGTATGGATTTGCTGCAACAACGCACAGCCTTTTTGCAGCGGTGTAGGTGAGGTAGAACAAGAGGGAAATGTAGGAACATTTTGCAGTTCAGCACTGTAAGCATACTGTACTACTTTATTATGGTTAGGGTGGAGGGTGGATTGGACAGGAAATTGTGTTGGGTACCAAGGAGTTTGATGAGAAAATAGATGTGGCTGATGTAGATGATTGATTTGTGAGGTTGATGTTGAAGGACCAAGTTGTGTTGCAACATGAGAGAGAGTGGCTGTGTGATCATAAGATAAGCCATTCCAACCTTGTGGATAAGGTAGGTAAGAGTTAAATTGAGGCTGCAACAGCTGCCATGGTGGAAGAGTATTCAATGATTGAGTATGAGAGTAAGGAAATGGAGGGATAGAATTTTGAACCATAGATGTAGGCCATGGTTGCCATGATTGTTGCAACGATTTGGCTGCAACTCCCAGATCTCTATGATATGTTTCTTTCATCCTTGGTAAGGAGGGACAATGACCTGTGGAATGATTCAAGTCACATATACCACACCTTTCAAGACTATCCAAAGGGAAATCCCTTGCTTCTCTTATTTCCTCCTGCTTTTCCTTATCTTGCAAAACAAACGATTGTGAATCAGCTTTAGAAGTTTTAAATAAATTGCTAATTTCAGCTCGTAAAACTCTTGTTTTTGCAGCAGATTCCAAAAATAAAGATAAAAGTTTCTTAGAATTCTTACCTGTCTTGAAGTTTCCTCTTGAATACCTTCTGCATAACTCACAAATATCATCATATGCTAACTGAAATACATTACCTTTTTCGATCAGATTCAATATTTCTAAACATTCAGCTTGGATTCCCTTGAGTAGAAGTGTTTTTAAGATTTCCTTCCCCAGTTTCCTCTGTTTGGATCTTTGGAGGTTATATTGAAATCGTTCTATGTATTCCTCCAGACTCTCTTCTTCTCCTTGTGTCATTTCAAAAATGTCTTCATTGACCCTGCAATAATCTTGGTACCTTTTCAAGAATACATGTTTCATGTCTTCCCAAGTTTGTATACAATTCCCACCGAGGCTCATGAACCATTGGAGGGATGTTCCTTTTAGAGTAAGGGGAAACACATTCAACTTTTGATCATTAGCACAATAACCATATCCTCTACAAAGTACTTCAAATTGAAATAAAATTACATCAGGGTCTTCATTTTCCAAACCATGAAAATTTGGTAGAATATGTGGGGGAATTATTTTTGTTCCTGCCACTCCTCTTGAATCTTTGATGGGAAATTCGAAGGTAACAACTTCCGCATATTTCTCACTTGCCATCTCTTCATAGATTCTTCATGTGCTATTATAAGGCTCCTCCTTCGAATGTTCCTGTCAACTTGTTAGTAGAATGGGTGGTGCTTACAACACCACTAAGGGGAATGATAAGACTTATGCTCCAAAGATTAAAATTGAAATAAAACTGAATGTAAAAAACAGAAAATTCACACTCAAAATAAATTCAATAACTTGAAATGTAATAATGCAACCTACATGCCCTACTTTAACAATGCATCTACAAAACAATGTCAGATGTACTTTTGCACAATTGATAACTTCCCTGGCAACGGTGCCAAAATGTCGTGCCCACTATATGCCAGTTAATTAAAACTTAACATGCAGAGTGCTAAACATAAATTATCAACCCAAGGAAGTCTTTTATTTCAAAGTTATCGTGCAAGATTTATGCATGCACAATTTCTACCTGACACTGTTAATCTATTGATATGAAATTGTAACTATTTGTAGACTAGATCGCACCTGCTTGAAAATAAATCAATACTCAAACGTATTCATAAATCCAAACTGTAAATATAATCATACTTCAACAGAATCAATTCTTATGAATCAAGGTCTAAATTCATAAACTAGGAAGCAATGTTAAGTTGGCCAACGATCTATCAAAATGAATTAACAGAATAACACTATGAGCAATCAAATGAATAAAAACATGAGCTAAATAATAAAACAACTATGATAAATCTAATACATGAAATCATGAATTAACAAATAACAGTTCTACAAAATAAAACACTTACAATCAACACTACCAGCATCTGCTCAGGGAAGAGGGCCCTTCCTCCACTGAGCAGAGCTGGATCTACACAATAAAAGTCTACAACTCCAAAATTAAGAAACTGCCAGCATGTATTATCATAATGGAATAATTACAATAGATCTGGATCAAATCCTACATCATAACATTGTGTTCTCTCCTATCTTGCATCTCCTATCATCCATCTCCTATCCTGCCTAATAAATCATCTATCCTATATCATCTATCATCCCCTTCTCAATGAGATTGATTACATATTTATTCATAAAATTATCTCATTAAAATGAAGAACTGAACCCCCAGCTTGTGATCTGCAACAGCTGAAACATGGTTGTAACTGTTGGCAACTTTGGAACCGGCCGCAACACCAAATCTGGAAAATACCCTCTCAAAGAACCACCTGCATATCACAAACCATAGCTTTGTTTGGCGATTTCCTTAATATTCAAGTAAAGGAGGATGTTACGCACAAAACCCATGTCTCATATTTTTGAGATTCATTTCCATCTGCCCAAAAATGAAGACGCGAATCAAGGTGTTCTTATGTGGCATGCGTTTTTTGTTAAGGCTGTAACAGCTGGCTATGAGCGTCCTGTACGTGACAAATCACTCCACAAACCATCATTAGTAAAATTATGCATAATAATATTTTAATTCATCAAAGATAAAAGAAAATAATTACTATTAACCACTTAAAAGATCAATGGAAGTAGCAGGCTGTTCAACGCACAGCTACAACAAATGGATGAAAAATGGAATGATAAATGAGAAATAATGGTAAGAAAATGGATAAAAGGTATGTCGATAAATGATGGAAAAATGGACAATTCCAGGGCCCAACATCTGTTCCCAATATGTAAGAACAGTAAGAAAACCTAACACTAAGGGATATCGAATTGTACCTCATTTTGGACGGTTGAAGTAGATCCTCGTTGAGCTTTTCCAATGCACTTGCAATTATAATTTTCTCTCAACAACAACAAACAAAGCAAGCATGATATATATAAATGTGTTAGAGCTATCCTATCATATATAACCAACCATGTATAAGAAATTAAATACATTCATGGATTCAATATTCACATTCAAAATGCACATGAATTAGACAGGAAAAGATATTTCTATTAATAAATCAGAGATACAATAGTGACAAACTTTGTCGACACTTCTGTGAACCGGAGAAACCTATTCCTCCACCTGGTCCTCCACCACTTCATTCCTCCATCTCTTTATAACAAGCTCACAAAACAAAGAAAAGCTTGGGAAGAACACTATGGGCTCCAAGGGACAAAGGGATGCAGACTCAAGTATAAGCAAAGCTGAGGAAACAATGGACTATAGTTTCATTGCTCTTGAATTTCTCCTCCTTCAATGTATCCAAGGGGTTATTTATATAGCACTACAAAGAGGTAATGGAGGGTTGAATCCGAGTGTTTTGAAGGCATTTGGAAGGCCAAGAGTCAATTTATTCGGACTCAAATGAGGAAAACTCCAAAAATATTTGTCATTTTGCACACATCCCGATGTACATAGATTTGAGGTTAAAAGTTGCGTATACACGTGGGTATTGCTTTAAAATTCACGTATAGGTATAAACAAGCAATTTTTTGGGATTATATTGGAACATCAAAGCATAATATAAGTCCATGGGTTACAAAAAGTCTACAGAAGGACAGGGAAGGCCATAAATGTGTGATCTACCTGCTATGGTAAAATCAGCTATAACAGATGCCCCCTAATGTGTGAGGTCAGAGGGGAACATGATGGCCGAAATACATTATAAAATCCATCTCATAAGTGGAGTAATGAAGACCCAGGTGGAAGAGCCAGCCACTCATCAGTACAATACAATAATCAATCTCTGCATGTGACTGCAAATACATGGAGCAATCTCGGATACATAAGAGTGCAATGGCCATGAATAGGCATGATATACAAAGTGTCATGTGTGGTCATCACCATGTACAATATACAACGGATCAAGATCTCCATAATGGATGAAGATATCTGATATACACTGGAAATACTGGAATCATGATCATGAGAGTTTAAATCTCATGAATACTGGCATGATCAAGGAGGTAGCATATATTAAATGCCACCAAGTTGGAAGGTCTTCTATGCCAACCGCTATGAGTACATGTCCTACTATGTGAATAGAGGTGTCGAGGTCGAACATAATAGTCCATCGCTTGATTACTGGTCATTGATGTATACTGTTAACAGACGCGAGATAACACACCGATAATGAAAATGGGAATCAAGGTACAGAGTGCAATCTAACAAGTGTGAATAGATGTGTTGAGGTCGAACACTTGAAAGAATCCATCGATAAAAGGACATTAATGTATTCCCAAAATTGTTGATGGCAAGAGAACCTACCACTAATGACTGTAAGTCTCAAGGCACTCAAATGACTCTAGAATCATATTCCAGAATAAATGATTTGGTGTCAATGGAATGGAATCCGCTGGAAGGAGGGCATTAAGGCATCCCCCATCAACCAACACAATGTACTCAGTAAAGCTATATAATGTGGAAGAACTCAACGAGCAAGATTTGCACGAACTAGTAACAGTACCGGGAATGGCTGACATGCAAAGTCAAGATAACTGAGGATTGTCTAAATCAGGCTTCAAATTCCTTCTAACAAGATCACAAGGAAAATGGTAACTGGAAGTAGGTAGCATGGACTCGATATGAAAACTGGGACATCTCTGTGACACAGGAGGAATCAACAAAGGCTCCATGGGGACTAGAAGCATAACCAGTCAGTGGAGATAGACTCAAAGTAATGAGTACAACTCCTAAAGTCAAACTAATAACCCAACCAATAGATGTGATATACAGTTCTTTGTTTGAAGGGGACACGACTCGAATGATGCCAAAGATAACATCTTTTCTCGTTTGACTTTTTATGTTTTTTATTTTTTTGGAATTTTTCAACTATTTTGAAAATCTTGAAAAGGAATAAAAGTGCTTTATAGTACATAGCTAGGAGGAGGCGAGTGTCAAGGACATGAAAACTAGTTCCAAGAAGTGGAACACGCCTATGCTCAATGCAAGGGAACATGTGTAGAATAACGACACTCAGGGGAAGGTCTCCTGCCTGTAAAGTGGTGATCAAGTTGCAAAGGATATGTAAAAGGCTCTGCTTGGCTAGACATGAGACAAGCTCAGTCTATATGGCTTATAACTATGAAGTAGGGAGCCGGCATAAAGCTCAATAAGGCAAGAAAAACTGAAATGCACTTACAACTTGATATATACAAGGGAGTCCCTATGGGGAAAATCCAGCATAAATTTCAATAGGAGTATGAATCTCTTGCTTAAGGACATGGCCGGACTAAAAAGGGACTCCCACAACCTAAAGGAGGTAGCTTATCATGGGTACCAAATGAAAAAAAGGATCTAACTAGGGCACCCATTTATAGGAAAGCTCTACCATTCACACAATACCACTTCTAACATCAGCATGAAGATTCTGTGATATCGCAGAATGGGTTCGTACCTAAGGTTAAGATGAAATGGTCATAAAGTCATGCAAAATGCAGGCGAATGTGAAATCCTAACCTATATGCCAGATCAAAATTATGCATGTCCTGGGCATGAACGATCCAAAGCCTTGGAGAGCATGTACATAAAATGGACCCTACATGACAATAATATTAGTACAAAACAACTGGAAATAGTCAGTAAAGAGTCCAAACTATAGGGTATCAGGAGGACTGATCATGACAATAACATTCAAAGGAAACAATGGGGTGGACAATGGAACATAAGAAGGAATGTAAAGTGTAGACCCAAAGTTCATGTATCTGCTACCACCCCTGTGAGGGTGAACACTAGTGTTAATACTGGACGAAGGGAGTGAAAATCCTCCACAAATGAAGTATAAGATGGAATATGAACACTCCCGAAGATATGATCAAGGTAAGGGGTTGTGGTGCCCCCCAGTCCAACACTAGGGTCCACACTAGGACCTGGAGCAGGTGATGGGATACCAGTAGTGATATCAAGCATGTCAAACATAAAAGTACCCAAACTCAAGAGAACATAAATACACTTAAGTAACAACGATCCCAAAAGAAAAATAGCACACAAAGAGCACACTCCTAAGAAAATCTACAGCCAAAATGAAAGAAATCCAAGGGGAGGATAAGTGAGCTCCCGAGTGCAGCAGGTATGTCTCACCTAGGAGAGGCTCGAGACTCCCATACACTACAAGCAGAGGTTCGTAACCAATTATAGTGGCCCTCATCTTCAACGCGTAAAGTGACTGTGATGTTCGACCCCTACCTAGCCAGAACACCTACATAATAACCTCTGCAAGTAACCCCTGCGATACCTAAGTAAGGAAACTAAGGTCACCCCAATATAATCAATGCTTAGGCAGACAACCATAAGCGAGATTGATCGTATGGGCAAGGTAGCAAAGCCCAAATCTCGAAAGCACCAACCGGTACCTCAAACGGCCCTATATACGAATGCAATCCTGGAAATATCTCCAGTGTTCATAGAAAGTGACCAAGGGATATCCCAATCACAATCGTGTACACTTCCCCATGCTTAATTCCTGTGTAAGAGGATCCTCCTGAGAAACACTATTTATACCAAGGATTTATCTCTCTCACTTGGATAGACACCTACTTGTTGTGTTTAGTGGTCTTGGAGAATCGACTCACAATGAACTATTCCAAGACTCTAAATCCAAATCTTGTTGGTGAACCCTATAAAAGAAAAATGTGTAGTTCATTTTAATTAAGCATTGATTTTAATGGCTATAATTACTCAAAGGGAAATGGCCGTGCAGCTAATGATATGAAGACTCGACAATGAAATAAACGTGCACACCTAACAAACAATTCCAAGTGCGATTTTTTTGAATGAAAAACGGGGTATGCCACTACATGAGATGAATATATATTCATTCCTTTCCAAATGCCAATGCAATCCTTCCTATATGA
Source organism: Pseudotsuga menziesii (assembly GCA_001517045.1). Classification (NCBI taxonomy): domain Eukaryota; kingdom Viridiplantae; phylum Streptophyta; class Pinopsida; order Pinales; family Pinaceae; genus Pseudotsuga; species Pseudotsuga menziesii. The sequence continues at coordinate 693,321 of LPNX010729741.1, read as the reverse complement.
AATCCTAAACACAACTCTAATCCAAGCAATCCGATGTAAGTACCTCCTTAAATCCATATGTGAGATGCAAGTAAGAATGCAACTATTTTGTATTTTCAATATAAAAGAATGAAAATGCAATAAAAGTCATCAAAATTATTAGTCTCTGCAGCAATCATAAAACACAAGCCAAGCAAGACATTAAGATAAAAATAATAATTCACTAATGGCAAAACAAAAAAGGAGATAAATGACTAGAACTACTTTAAAAAAAAAAATCAATGAAAAAACGGTCTCTGGTCACAAAAGAAGTAGTCACCAGACAACATTAGTACCCAGGAAGACCCAGCCACACTCACAACCCACCCAGCAACTTCCCACAACATCAAGCTCAACCAAAAGGAAGGATGTACACGACTGTTCAAAGAACAGGAGCATATGTACACGAATTTTGGCCAAAAACCTGCATGTATATGTGACTTTTAGCCAAAAACCTGCATGTATAGGCAACTTTTGGCCAAAAACCTGCGTATGTATGTGACTATTAGACAAAAACCTACGTATACATAGAATAAAGTGGTAAAAAATAGGCTGAGGGTCAAACCACTCTAGGGGAGTGTCAATGGATGAACATACTACTAAATCCAACATAGAAACGGGGAGAAACAGAGAGCAAGTCAAGTACATTATCCCCCAATCCCCAAAGAAAAAACAAGGAACTTCCTCAATGGAGTTTCCAACTCTGTTACAGAGAGAAAATTCCTATGGCTTAGGGTTACCACAACATACAGTATGACACCAGAAATCAATCTTTCCAAATACGCAAGAATAGTAAGCAAACCTAACACTAAGGGATATTGAATCGTACCTTATTCTGGACGGTTGAAGTAGATCCTCGTTGAGCTTTTCCAATGCAATTGGAATTATAACTTGCTCTCAACAACAACAAACAAAGCAAGCATGATATATATAAATGTGTTAGAGATATCCTAGCATGTATAATCAACCATGTATAAGCAATTAAATACATCCATGGATTCATCATTCACATTCAAAATGCACATGAATTGGGCAACAAAAGATATTTCTATTAATAAATCAGAGATACAATAATGACAAACTCTGTTGGCACTTTTGTGAGCCGAAGAAACCGAGTCCTCCACCTGGGCCTCCACCACTTCAATCCTCCATCTCTCGATATCAAGCTCACAAAAAAAAAGGCAAGCTTGGGAAGAAACTATGTGCTCCAAGAGACGAAGTGGCGGCAAACTCAAGTATGAGCAAAGCTGAGGCAACAATGGACTATAGCTTCCTTTCTCTTCAATTTCTCCTTTTTCAATGTATCCAAGGGGTTCCTTATATAACACTCCAAATAGGTAATGGAGGGTTGAATCCAAGCATTCTCAAGGAATTTGGAAGGCCAAGAGTCAAGTTATTCGGACTCAAATGAGGAAAACAACAAAAATATTTGTCATTTTGCACACATCCCGATGTACGCGGGTTTGAGGTAAAAAGATACGTATACACGTGGGTATTGCTTTAAAAGTCGCGTATAGGTATAAATAAGCAATTTTGGGTGATGATCTTGGAACATCACAGCATAATATAAGTCCATGGGGTCCAAAGAGTCTACAAAGGGACAGGGAAGGCCATAAATGTGTGATCTACCTGGTGTGGTAAAATCAACTATAACACTTTTACTTTAATGTTATTTCTAACTATGTTAGAGTTGATATGACTGTAACTAAAATTTTAGAGGGTAAATAAGAAATACTTCCTATCTCAAGTTTTAAGTAAATAAACCAGATATAATTTAATAGAGAGCTGGCACTAACATAAATACTAATTCAATAAAACCCTATTTAAAGACCTAAATACTTTTACCAAAAACTGAGTATACACACGCATTTAAGGGGTCGAGATTATAATATCAAATTCACAGTTCTAAATTTGTAAGGAAAAACATAACAGATAATACAAAAAGACAAACCACTGAAGAACAATCCTAGGGTCGAGCGTAGTTCTTCTTTTAACCATCATATACAGTAGCAGAGTTTTCATTGCCGGCATTAAGAATATTGGCCGAAACATTTACACAAATTACATAAAAACTGGAAGTTAACTCATGACCTTTGCATAAGACTTTTTTTCTTCTAAAAACAATTACACCAACCCTAGCCGTGACTTTGGTCATGAAAGGAAAACACATTAATTAGAGTAATAATTAAAAATAAATAAAAACCATTGATAGTAGTAAAATTACCCATGCAAGCCAGACTGTTTGGGTAATATAAACCCTCAGCACGAGTATATTCTTTAGTAGAAACAACTCGACAACATAGAGACTCATAACCCAACCGAATCGATATAATTGAACATTGGTAGATGAACTCATAAACATTACCGAAATCTGGTGGATTTAAACCATACACAACTTTCAATCATTTACAGACTGGGAAAGAACTGTTTTCATTAATCCCATCTTACCTTGGAAATAGCAGACCAAAACCTTGGATGAGCATACCTGCAAGTGAACAGAATTGGGGATATAATCAAGCTAGGGTAATAAATAAAAATATAAAGCATTAAAACAAGCAAGGGAATAAGGATGCATCACCTGAAAGATGTTTGCAAATTGAAACTCAAACTCTCCAACTACCGACGCAACCAGAGCTCTCCCATGCTGCGAAAATACTTGAACCAAAACCTTAAAATCATGCAGTGGAGCTGGAAGTGGATGCATCACTGTAAAAACTCTCATAGAGCACCGATGGTCTAATGTTTTACCCCATAGCCAAAACCTGGAGCGGAGCCATGCTCTGAGCATAGCACAATTTGCACAATACAAATGATTACCAAGAAAATAGGGTTTGGGTAATGTGAAAGTTAACCGAATAAGTGCCTTCCAGCTGTGGCACACTTTCAGATTTGAAATCCAATATAGAACCATTAAATCTATTTTGGGAATGCCAAAACCAATAGTTTTTTTTTAGTAGTGCAAACTTTTATTAACAACATTCTTGTTGCAAAGTCGAGCACCTTGTAGTGAAACCCTTATAAAACCTGTACGATGAGGAGGATCACTTGCATAAGTGTAGAAAATGATGGGTTAGCGATGACGCCGAGTAAGATGGGATTAAAATCGACAAATATTTATCCTTTCACTATTTGATTGCCAGTAAGTAGAGCAGTACGTTAACCTTCGTTGAGGATTTATCCTTTCAAACATGTTGATACTATGCTTGAACATGGTGAAAATGTAGTAACCAGCGAAAACTTACATAAATATTGTTAAGGTAAGAAAATATAAAAAGTAAAATAAAATAAAATAAAATTATTCTCTATTTTGTTTTACAGTAAGTTTTATGAGTGTTACAACACCACTGTGGGGAAAACAGAAATGAAATAGTCATTCATCCCAACCAAATCCTAGAGCAGTCAAGCCTAACTTGCTCCAAAACCCCCGATACTATTTGTTGAACCACAAGATAAAAATCCACTTAATGCACCATCTCTTGCATTAACAGATCAGTTCCTCATCCATTGCTAGCCTTTTGCTTGCTAAATGGACATACTATTATATAGTATTTTGTCTAGGACTTGGTCATTTATGAGCCTCCTGCTCTTTAACACTATTAAAGGAGTTGTGACCTTATTTTGGGGAAGACGCCTCCTGCATATTGAGTTCTCACTCGGCAGCTTCAACCACTTGTCTTTTCCTCTTCTGGGTCAGCAAACACTATTTCAACTACTATTTCAGTTCTGATTCCCTCCGGTATTTTTAATTAATAAAAGAATAATCCATTACATTTATTTTTTACTTCTTCTCAAAAATATTTAAAAACAAAATATTCAAAAAGAATAATAACAATTTATTTAAATTTGGGGTATTACATATATATAATTGCAATAATTTTTCCAATAAACATGATTTCAAATATATATATATATATATATAATAATTTTTTTAATAAATATGATTTCATAATTTTAATGTATTTTGATCTTTATTTTTTCATATATATATGAAAAATAATTATATATATATATGAATGTAATTTAATTTTTAAAATTATATTTCTTTCCAATAATTTTTCCAATAAATGTGGTTTCATAATTTTTAATGTATTTTGATCTTTATTATTTTTTAATTGTATTTTATTTCTATTTTTTATTCATGAATCTATTTATTATTTTATTTTATTTTCATTTTTAATTGTATTATATGTTAACAACTCTGAGACAACTAAACTTGAGTTACCGCTCAGTCATAAAATTTTCACGTCGAGACTTCGACCTCTTTTTACTTGTCGAGTAAAACTTGTCTAACTCTCTCTAGAAAAGTCAAAATTTAAACTTGACTAAAATATTTAAAAGATTAAATTTGGTGGGACTTTTCGAACTAACTCTTTTTACCTCAACAAGTACTTACTTGTTGGTTTTACCGACTTAGACAAGTTTTACTTCGACTGATTTACTCGACCGACTTACTAGAAAGGTTTGCTTCGATGACTTACTTGACCATTTTACTTCGACCGACTTACTCGACATCTTTTAGTTCCAACCAATTGAATTTGACCTAACCAGTTTTAGTCTAATTTTTACAAAGGTTATTTCTTAGTCTAAAAAGTTAATAAATGACTAATATTTTTCATCGACAAGTAACATGGAGTAAAACTCAACACAACAACAACTCAACAGAATTACAAAATGATATAACCAAACATTCAAGAAGACTTGAATTGACCACCCTGTTGTAAAAACAAAATTTTATTCATTGAATTACTTATAGATTCTTTGTGTCTTTCACTTAACCTATAGATGTAAACAACATTTACTCAAGTAATTCTAGAGATAATGTGTAGCTAAATAGAACATGCATTTAACCATAATAATGGATTTATAAAACTTGTCGGGACATAACAGAGAACTATTTTCCGTAAATAAAAACTTAGAAATTTAGAGAGATATTTCACCTTTTACAGAGCTTTGGCTCTCGACAGTTTCAAACACATAGAAGCTTGAGATTTGACACTATTCTCTCAAAATTCTCTCTTTGATTTACAATCTTCTTCTTCTATTTATAGGCAAACTAAAATGTGCTTCTCCATGAATCTATGGACTTAACATTAAATATTGTAATAACTATCTACCTAAAAAGTTAGCTTCAAAAATTTAATTTGACTGGTTTATATATGAGAGATGTGAACTCTTCATCTTGTCAGACTGTCCGACAAAAACTGAACTGATATGGACTCTGACAGAGTTGGGTGAGATCTGATACGGATCTGTGATTAATTAAAATTTCCAACACTCCCCCTTAATTATGAGCAGATGGGGATCTCAAAAACAACATATTACAAAATGTTTCATAACTTAGACTTGTTCTGTACATGATAGAGTTCATTGTGCAAAACTTGTCATTCCAATATAACTTCGCAAATACTGGAATGTATCCCTTTCCAATGGTTTTGTAAAGATGTCTGCAAGTTGATCTTAAGACCTGCAAAATTCTAAACAAATTTCTTTGTTGTTCACCAACTCTCTTATGAAATGAAATCTTGTGTCGATGTGCTTGGTTCTCTTGTGGAACACATGATTCTTGGATAATGCAATGGCTGAATTGTTGTCACAGAAAATGGTTGTTGGTTCTTACTGGTTCTGCGATAGATCTTTCAAAATTCTCTGCATCCAAATGGCTTGACATGAAGCGCTTGTAGATGCGACATATTTTGATTCTACTGAAGACAGAGTTGTTGGGATATTATTAAACCCAGTCATAACTTAGGATAAAATATTTAATCATTATTTGATTACGTTCATACCCACTAGCTAATTAGTTGGCATCCACTTGCATCTTAAAGTCAACACATGCCATCTATACCCCAGGAATGCTTTATTTCTGATTTTGGGTTGATCTTGACCACTTTATGGACTCCCAAAATTAGTAACTATGTTTTCCTACAGATTCTGCCTTGTTCTGCTTTTATCCAGCTTTTCTGTGGATAAGGTAAAACTAGTTAAATAGGAAACCGATATCTTTTGTTTCCAACCCATCCTCCATGACTTTCTCTCCATTTTTAGGATTAGCATGTTTTTCCATCACTCTTGAAAACTCACTCATGCTTTTGCTAATTCGTGAGCTCCTTGACTGATTTGGGAAGTGCTTTAGCCACCTATTGGGGTTTATCATATTTGGTAGGTCTGATTTATGAGCTAGCAATGAGTTGTCTTCCATCAACTCAAATCTCCTTTATTACCATTTTAATAATATCAATTATCATTAATTGATCATTCATTAATGTGTGTTCATTATTCCTCTTCTTCTCTCCTTATGCTAATTCTCTGCAATTCCCAGTGAGGTTAATTGAGTCCTTAGATTCTTAGCTTGTTTATGGAATTCATGTTTCCATAAAGGATTTAGAATTCTGACATGGTATCATATCGCAAGGTTTCCCAATCCATCAAGGCTCTACATGATATCAAGAGCTTCAATCTATGACATGGTATCATAGCCTAGGATACCAAAGTTCTAAATGGTATAAGATCTTTGGGAGCTCATCAATTAACTCTCCTTTCATATTTGGAGGTGCAACAACTTCAATATGGATTTGAAAGTTCCTCTACTATCTCCTTTCAACTATGCTTATTGGAAGCCAAACATGAGTGCATACTTGGAGAGCCAATGTCTCTTTGATGTCTCCATTGGTGCTTTGAGCGAACCTGAGTCACCTGAAGAGAATATTGACTGGATGAATAATTATGATAGAGATTATGGAATCATGTTCTTGGAAATGTATCCAAATATACATCATCTCATAGATTATACTAAATATCCATTTGATATTTGGAAAAAATTGGAAAAGCTTTTGGTGTGGCAGGAAGTATAAGATGAAGCACAGAGCAAACCCAACATCTCCTCATGTGCTCTCTCTCGAGATGTCTTGCCCTCTACATTCTTTGATGAATTTATTTATGATGAATATGTTTCTCATACAGTTCATGTTGTTTCTACCCTCTTTGATTCGAATGCTTCCTCCTTCAATGAAGAAGCAAATATTGAAGACCAATCTTTTTCTGTGTCTCATGAAGATACCGATGATGAAAAAAAGTGACATATAGAGATTTTATTGTTATTGATGATGATTCACTCACACATTCATTGTTCTTTATATATTCTATCTTAGATTCTGAGATCTATGTGCCAGATCTTTCACACTTTATGCATACCTCTCCCATTGATGGTCTGCAACCTAGTGTCTTTCTAGATGATTGCTTAACGAAATCTAGTCTTATGTGTGTCATACCACTTACCTTACTTGATCTCACGTGCTTCAACATATCCTTTTTTGTTGGCATGTATACTCAAAGCCTCTTTGAATATTTTGAACATCTCCTTCCTTCCTCCTTTCATACTTCTACTATGGAGGATTCATTATCAGTGTATTCTCATGAGTCTACTGATATGCTTATATGTGTTCTTTTGGATTCCTTGGAAGCTATATCAACCCATGGAGTTGATGCTTTCACACTCTTTGATCCTATTCCTTCTCTGTGTTCCTGCATGATCACTTGCACACATCCTCTCTATGTAAATGAAGTTGGAGATCTCATACATTCACTTGGACTCTTATTTCACCTATCTAGAGCTGATTTTATCTCTATTGGTTGGAATTTCAAGTCATTACATCATCTTGGATCTGATTACAACTCTCAAGAGCTTTCACATCATTGGATCTCAGTTGTTATACATGGTCCTAGTTTCCATCCTATAGCTATCCTTGATACAAGTGAGCATATTTCTCTTCTTCCCAAGAAAAATATTCCTCCAGACATCAGCATTTAGTTTGGGGCAGCATCAAAAACATTTTTGGTTTGCCTCTCATGTCCTATATTGAGGGAGGATTTTCCCCATGTGTTTTTTCCTCTTTCCTCATATTTTTTGGACATAATAATTGTTAAAGGGTGACCATACCCTTGTTGTTGGGACCTATATACACCTATATTTTTGACATACCATCATAAATTCAGACTTAAATGGGGCTTTTGGGATATTATTAAACCCACTCATAACTTAGGATAAAATATATAATCATTAATTGATTAAATTCCAACCCACCAGCTAATTAGTTGGCATCCACTTGCACCTTAAAGTAAGCACATGCCATCTATACCCCATGAATGATTGATTTCTAATTCTAGCTTGATCTTGACCACTTTATGGACTCCCATAATTAGAAACTATTTTTTTTGTAGATTCTTCCTTATTATGCTTTTATCCATCTTTTATGTGGATAAGGTAAAGCTAGTTAACTAGGAAACTGGTATCTTTTGTTGTCAACCCACCCTCCATGACGTTCTCGCCATATTCCAAGATTAGCATGTTTTTTCATCCCTCTTGACAAGCCACACATGCTTTTGCTAATTCGTGAGGTCCTTGACTTATTTGGGAAGTGCTTTAGCCACCTATGGGTGTTTATCATATTTGGTAAGTCTGATTTATGAGCTAGCAATGAATTGCCTTCCATCAACTCAAATGTCCTTTATAAGGATGTATTACCATTGTAATAATATCAATTATCATTTATTGATCATTCATTAATGTGTGTTCATTATTCCTCTTCTTCTCTCCTTATGTTAATTCTCTGCAATTCCTAGTGAGGTTAATTGTGTGCTTAGATTCTTAGCTTGTTTATGGAATTCATGTTGCCATCACGTTTTAAAATTATGAAAAGAGTTACTATGGGTTGTTGCTTTGAGGCCCGCAACACAACACCTATACCAAAATGAAATGTGTACCCAGATGTGCTCTTCCTGTCATCTGTGTTACCTCCATTGTCATTGTCAGTGTATCCAATGAATTTAAAATTTTATGAGGTTGAATATGTAATGCCAAGGTATTTTGTGCCACTTACATACCTCAAAATTATTTTACCTTCTTGACAATGAGAGTCTTTTGGTGACTCCTTGAACCTTGACATCAGACTTACTCCATACATGATGTTTAGTCTTGTCGGTATTAAATACATAAGGCTTCCAAAAATCCTTTTAAACACCGTAGGATATACAGTTGATCCATCATCATCCTTGCTCAATTTTAAACATGTTATTACTGGTGTTGGGGATGTCTTGCAACTAGACATATTAAATCTTTTTAAAATTGCACTTACATATTTCGACTGTGATATAAATATACCACTTTAGACTGCTAGACTTCAATTGCTAGGAAAAATTTCATAAGTCCCAAATTAGTCATTTCAAATTCACTTTCCATGACTGCTTTAAAATATTTTATGCCAAAGTCACCAGTAAATATTAAATCATCTACATACAGGCATACAATTAACATATTACCTTGCCCGTTCACTTTGGTGTACAACGTCAGTTCACTTTCACTTCTGTGAAATCCATTTTCGATGAGATAGGAATCAATCTCACTATACCAAGCTCTAGGAGCTTGCTTCAAACCATAGAGTGTCTTTTTCAACCTATACACTTTATGTTCTTGACCTGGAACTTCATATCATTGTGGTTGTTCCACATATACTTCCTCTTCTAGATATCCATTCAAAAATGTTGACTTAACATCCATTTGATAAACTGGCCATTTGTTTTGTGCAGCAATGGCTATGACTGTTCTGATTGTATCCATCCATGCAACCATTGCAAAAGTTTCATTAAAGTCTATGTTGGGATGTTGTGTAAACCCTCTTGCGACCATTCTTTCTTTGTGCTTCTACACATTCCCATCAGCATCTTGCTTGTTCTTGTAAATCCATTTGACGATTATTACATCTTTATATTTTGGTACATCTACCAACATCCATGTTTGATTCTTCTCAATGCATGTATTTCTTCATCCATGGTTTGTGCCCATACTTCTTCTTTGGAAGCTTCTTCAAATGTTAGTGGATCATATATAGGAGGAAATAATGAAAAGAGAGAATGAATTTGGTGTACCAACTTCATATATTTCACGAAGACTTCTTTTCTTCACTAGTTCTGTCAATTTCGACCTCGAAAAAATGCTTGATGGAGTCTGTTTTCCTCTTGGTGTGCTTGTAGGTGTAGCTTGAGCTCCAACTTGTGTTGATGTTCCTTGTGCTGAACCATGTCACAGTGTCATGGGAGTCAACAGTGCTACGAATGGTTGACTTACATGTTATCTTTGAACCACTTGCTCTTCCATGTCATGATTGTTGACATTCGACACAATCTTGACATTTATGTCGATAGTTCCATCCCATGATTTATTCTCGATAAATTGAACATTTCGACTGATGATCACTTTCCTTGCGACAAGATCTTACAACTTGTATGCTTTTGTGTCTTCAAAATAGCCAACAAAAATACATGTATGTCCTTTCTTGTGTAATTTATTTATTAGCTCATCTGGAACATGATCATATGCAACACAACCAAAAACTTTTAAATGAGAAACATTGTGATTCATACCTGTCCATACTTCTTGAGGAACTTTGTTCTTATCACTCTTTTTCGTACACCGGTTCATAACATATACAACAATTGCGACTCCCCAACCCAATATTCATTTGACAAATGCTTGGCTTCCATCATGTTGCATGCCATCTCCATATGGTTATATTCTTTCTTTCAGAAACATCGTTCTGCTGAGGTGTATACCGTGTAGTGAATTGCTTTTGTATGCCATGGGTTTTGCAAAAATCTAGGAATTCATTCGAAACGTATTCACCTCATCAGTCGGTCCTTAATATTTTGATGCGGTGTCCACTCTAGTTCTCCACGAGTGCCTTGAACGATTGAAAACAACTAAATGCATCATATTTATATTTCAGATAATATACCCATGTTTTTCTTGAGTAGTCATCAATAAAAGTAAGAAAATAATTGCAGCCACCAATGGAAGATGTCTGCATTGGACCACAAATATTAGAATGCACAATTTCAAGTGGTGTGCATGCTCTATATGAATTTCCAACTCAAAAATTCTCTATATGTTGCTTTCCAGAAATGCATCCTTCACAAACTCTTTCTTGTTTATCGATCAATTGCAATCCTTTCACCATATTCTTTGTGTATAGTAGCTTCATCCCACCGAAATTTACATGTCCAAATCTGAAATGCCACAGCCAAGACTCATCCTGAACTGTTGAAATGCATCCTAAAAATCAGCATTTCCATTTTCTTTCTTGTCGAAGTGCTTGTCTACTTCATTGCTTTCTGCCTTGAATGCAACTCTTGTATTTGTCTTTCCTTTCATGTCTGAAATTATTCTCAAGGGAAACAAGTGATTGCTTGTCATTGGCACTTTTTCTATCAGCTAGTTGCTTGGACACTTGTCTTGAATCACATAGTGATTATCTTCTATTAAAATCTGTAGCCTTTTTGTATCAGTTGTCCAATGCTCAAAAAATTTTATTTCATACCTTCGACATGATAGACATTAGGAATAAACTTACTCTCCCCCTGTTTGGTTAGAATACCAACAATACCTTTTCCCAAAACAGTGACTTGGACATTATTTCCAAGTGTAACATCAGTTTGAACTGAATTTTCTAGACTGGAAAACAAATTTAAATTTCTAGTCATATGATTGTTACAACCTGAATCTAAGTACCATATTTCATGTGTACTTGCTTGGACAGTATTGCATTGAATTGGAGATGCATATGCCATTAACATTACACTCGATGGAGTGTTGGTGTTGGTTGACTGATTTGGGATTTGCATTCCTTGGTCATATTATTTCTTCCTGCATTCATATGCATAATGACCAAATTTCTTACAATAATGACATTGAAGTTTTTATTTATCAAACATGTGACCACTTGACTGATTTGGGTTCTGATTATGTCCTCTACCAGTGACATTCGTAGGACTGTTGTCGTGTCCTCCTCTCGAAGAACTTCTTCCTCTGCCTCTGGATTTGTTTCTCCCCCTACCTCTACCACGACTTATGGATGACTATGCTGAAAATGCACCTTCCAATGATGTATTTGATCTATTGATTATGTGTTCATGATTGATGAATGAAGCTTGCAACTCATCAATGGTAAACACCGACATGTCTTTGATTTCTTCTAAGGTCACAACCAAGGATTCAAATCTTGGGGAATACTTCTGAGAATTTTTTCAACCACCCTTTGGTATTCTATGTTTTCTCCATGAGATTTCAGTTGATTTATCAAACCAACAACTATGGTGTAGAATGAGTCTACTAACTCTGTATCTTTCATTGATAAAGATTCAAAATCTCTTCTAATAATTTGTAACTTAGAAGTCTTTACCTTTTCCAAACATTGATAGGCAGTTTCCAATGTGCCCCATGAATTCTTAGTGGTAATTGTAGTTTCCACTCTTGGGAGTATGCTTTCATGCATGGCTTGGTGGATGTAGAACAGAGATTTTCCATCTTTTTTCCTTTGTTCCCTCAGGGCATCTTTCTGAGCTTGTGTGAGATTTTTATATGCCGTTTGATCTCTTGATTCTGCATAACCATATTGGACAATTTCCCAAACATCTTGACCTATTAACAAAGCCTTCATTGTTAGAGACCAATATTCATAATTTTTTCCTGTAAAAATTGGAGTTTGCAAACTCGACATGTTTGAACCAAAAGTGGAAGCCATTATTTTTTCTTAGAAAATTACTTTTTCCCTCTTTAAGACAAGATTTCTTTCCTAAACCTACTCTGATACCAATTAATGACTCTGAGATGGATAAACTTGAGTTACTGGTTAGTCATAAAATTTTCACGTCGATATTTCGACCTCTTTTTACTCCTCCGGTAAAATTTGTCTAACTCCCTCTAGACAAGTGGAAATTTAAAATTGACTAAAATATTTAAAAGACTAAATTTGGTCGGACTTTTCGACTCGACTCTTTTTACCTCGACAAGTTCTTACTTGTCAATTTTACCGACTTACTCGACTTTGACAAGTTTTACTTCGATTGATTTACTCGACTGTTTTACTTCGATAGGTTTACTTCGATCACTTACTCGACTGTCTTACTTCGACCGACTTACTCGACAAGTTTTAGTTCCGACCAACTGACTTCTACTTAACCACTTTTAGTCTAATTTTTACAAAGGTTATTTCTTAGTCTAAAGACTTAAGAAATGACCAATATTTTTTACCGACACGTAAGATGGAGTAAAACTCAACACAACAACAATTCGACAGAATTACAAAATCATATAACCAAACATTCAAGAAGACTTGAGTCGACCACTCTGTGGTAAAAACAAACCTTTACTCGGTGAATTACTTATGGATTCTTTGTGTCTTTCACTTAACTTGTAAATGTAAACAACATTTACTCAATTAATTCTGGAGATAATGCGCGGCTAAATAAAACATGCATTTAACCATAACAATAGATTTATAAAATTTGTCTGGACATAACAGAGAACTATTTTCCATAAATATAAACTTGGAAATTTACAAAGATATTTCACCTTTTACAGAGCTTCGGCTCTCGACATTTTCAAACACACAGAAGCTTGAGCTTTGACACTATTCTCTCAAAATTCTCTTAGAATTATCTATTTGATTTACAATCTTCTTCTTCCATTTATAGGCAAACTAAAATTTGTTTCTCCATGAATCTACTGATTTAATATTAAAGACTGTAATAACTATCTACCTAAAAACTTAGCTTCAGAAATTTAATTTGATTGCTTTATATATAAGAGACGTGAACTCTTTGTCTTGTCAGACTGTCCGATAGAAGCTGAACTGATACGAACTATGACATAGTCAGTCAAGATCTAATACGAATCTGCGATTAATTAAAATTTCCAACATTATAATCATATTTTTTATTTATAAATTTATTTAAAATTTTCTTTTAACATTTTTTTCAAAATATTTATCCAATATTTCATTTAAATTCATATTCTCTATTTAGTTTTTGGTTTTAGATTTTATTTTTAAAACTCAATCTCTAATAACATATAAAACACATGTGCATATTACATAAGATAACAATTACGATAGATAATTTTAAAAGAAATATTAATCTTTTTTAATCTAATTGAAATCTAATGAATGCCAATTACAAATAATGGTTATGCTTGTAATTTGTATCTCAGATCTTTATGATTCTACTATATATGGACTAGTGATTACTTGACATTAACATAGTACCTTGGTCCTTTGCAGTTTTCAAATGTTGTTCTAAATCATCGGGTCTAAGAGCGAACAATGAAAGGATGCATGTTTTGAGTGCAACACGACCACCTAGTTATGTTTAAGGCCATAAAAATTCAAGGCATGTGTTGTATGTTTGATTGACATATTAGACTAAAATAATAGAAGTGATGAGGTTTTGAATTTGTAAGTTGTTGTTCATGGTAGATGAGTTATTTCAGATGATAACAAAAATAGAGTATGGGCTGGCACTTCAAGTGAGCTATGAAGCCTATATTTGTTATAACTATAGTAAGGAAAAAAATTAAGAAGGTGTAGCATTCCATTCAGTTTCTGAGCTTAGTAATATAGCATTAACGGAATTCTTTTATTGAATAGATGGATTTATACTACCTTCTCTTCCTTTTCATTTTCTTTATACCACTATCACTTTCAGTTTCACTCTCACTCTCAGGATTAGAAGAAATCTTGTTTTTCATCTTTCTATCTTTCTGGCATCCTCACTTCTAGTTTCACTCTGAGAAACAAAAGAAATCCTGGTATTTTTATTTTTTATTTTTTCCCCAATATCTCTTTATTCTCACTCTCACAGATTCAATATGAAATAATAAATCTAAAGAATATTCCTTCAATATTGTGGGAAAGAGAGCTCTCAATCTTCCTAGAATTCAATTTTCATTAATATTGTTTACCAAGGTCTTTTCCAAAGGCTATAATCTCATTCATTCACAAATTAGAGACAATGTTCTTATATACAAAGCTCCCTCTTCCACTATAGTTGGATAGATCATGATGTTAGGATTTTCACATATTTCGTTTCTTGTAGGGTTGTGGATGATAGGCTCTTTGATGGCTATTGATCGTTGAGAATTGATAAATGAGCTTAATTTGATCTCATTCCTTGCAGGACTGTAACAATGTAACCCATAACAAAGGACTACAAGTTTGAAGGAAAAAAATTGTAGAATTTATACCAAAAGAAATAAGAATTGGGTATTGTAGAATCTGTACCAAAAGATGCTAATTGAATTTAAATAGACTATTTTTTCTTGATTTGGGTAAAATACAAAAGATTTCCAAATGTACTTAACAAACACATATGGGGACGAATATTGAATATATAATTAGGTTTAAAATGCAACTTTCAAATTGAAAATCATCAATTTAAGGATTATGGAAACAAGATTCCTTCTTTTTCATGAAAATGAAAAGATGCAATTGAATGAAAAAAGGATAACCCTCTGTTAGAATTTCTTCAAGTTGTAAATGGTTTGAATCAAAACAACCATTATCCTATAATTTTGACTATGCCTTACCTTATTGCAGACCAATAGAACAAATCAACAAAGTAGGGTAAGCCAAAACTTACCAATAAGAGTATTATCTTTGACATCTCAATGTGTAGTTTCTTTACCTTCATCTTGAACACTTGTAATCAATTATTTGACATTAAAAGTATTTTTATGTTCGTTTTCATTCTTTCTGCCCTCTTCAGGATTTTCATCACCTCCCAAGAGGGAAAATTTTCCAACATGTCTCCAAAAGTGTTTTCCTCCACTTGAGTCACACCATAAGAAATAGAGGAGCACCCCTACCAATGTCAATTTTTCGATTCTTGCTTAAAACAAGACTACTCAACTACATAAATCATCTTCCCATAGGTTTCATTTCAAGTTCAACAATTAGAAAGAACTATAACGTCCCCTATGATGCCTTATAGTAAGTAATCTCCCTTTGATTTACTTCAAAGGATTTCTCTATTACACATAAGGAAGAAAATTAATTATGTCCGATATTATTTAAGTTCAAGGTTCCATGAAGAAGATTTCCATCATTGGAAAAAATGATGAGTTAATTTTGTCCATATAAGCTCAAACAAAACACCTACTTGAATGCCACTATTAGATATTCTTTAATAAAATCCACGCTTGTATTTTAGTGACCTAGAATAATGCCGTTGCTTAATGACTTACAAGTGTTTAGCGAACCCATTAGGTCACCTTGGACCAGCATGGATATAGATTTCATGCAACAACCATTTTGAATCAAAGTTTTCTCACTACTCTTTCTCTTTCGCTTAGGATAAAAATAACCATAAGCAAAAGGCTCCAATGTTCTTGTAGTGAAAGGGAAGACTCTTGTGCTTTACATTCATACATTTCCCCATAGAGTACTTTCATTGTTTTCTCATGGCTTGGATGATTATCTCTCATATGGGCCAAGACTTGTTCAGGTTAAACCCCCCTAAATTTTTATGTATAATGAATGGGAGAATCCCAATGATACAAAGGAAATTTGAAAGGCAACTTTTTTCAATAATCTAACATGTATATATAAGTTTTTGGAAATTCTTTCATTGATTTATATAATCTCGTGAAATTTAAGCAAATTTTCATTGAGTTTTAAAATATTGTAAAATCTTGATGAATCTTCACTAAATTATAAAACCTTGTAAAGTGTTGACATTTTTTTACTAAACGATAAAACAGTGTAAAGTCTACAATTGTATAAAATAATAATAAAATATATTCATCACATAATTTTTATATCTTTAGAAAATGTGTCCCTTCTCCAAAAAAAATTACAACATCAAGGGTTGCGTGTGTTAAATTTCTTGCTATACACTCTTGCATATCCTTCTATCAATTTTGATAATATTTTTACCACAAAGATGCTATGTGTTGATCATGACCACCAATTCTGTCAAGTTAAGAGAAATTACTCTTTCCTTTACCAATTTTATTATGGATTCATTATTACTAAATCAAAAGACCCTTCAAGTTATGATCATGAATATGAATAGGAGGGCACATAATTATTTTCATCAATAAATCCAAAAGTTGTAGAATATTTATAGCTCACATATCACCAGCATAGATCCGTCTTAAACTCGTATCTACCAAGCATGAAGAGTGATCTAATTTCTTGAGTGTAAAGTTTTTTTTATCTTAATGTGTTTTTACATTTTAGAAAAATGTACACGTAAGTTTGGTGGATTTATGTTGGTTTTTTTTAATAATCCGACATGGATTTTTTAATTACTCTTCACTTGGTTTAATTTTGTATTTTTATGAGCTGTCATGAATTTTTTTTTTAACTACTTTCCATTTTTTGTAGTGTTACGTTACATATGTGACAACGTCTCCCCCATACTACATTGTAGAAGACCTCGCTACTCTCAATGCAATAAAAACTTAGCAAATTGATTGGCATTTGACTTAATAAAATTTTCAAGATGACTATACACTCACTTCATATTTTCCATGTACAATTGGAGTAGAACTTGGTCTAAATAAAATCCTAGTAAATTAGGTATCTCATCACAACTATGTGTATGCTACTAATACTAAGTTCTAACCTACTTAGAGATAAGATGTAAAAATAGAATTATTTTATTCTAGAATTGACTTCTAAATAACATAACAAGTTCTTGTAGTTAAAATTTATTTTTACAAATACTACAAAGTAGTGTACAAAATTTTAATGGTTAAGAAGTTATTTAAAGTAGAAGATTCACAAAATTTCAAGTCTAAATACCATGTAGATAGTGACCCAATACACAACAAACTTGCAAGTATAAATACCATGTAGATAGAGACATTGTTACACTGTATCCAGTGTAATGGAGAATCTGTATCTGGATACTAAGGGGGAAGATGTTCCATCTTCTGAATAATAATGTATAAATATTAATATATGAATGGATGATTTATTACAATGGATATGACCACCTTAAATATGGCTTGGCAATCAAATGTTGAAGAGATATTTCTCTTCATAACTATATATAATAATTAATTACTATTACTAATGGTTATAACCTAATCTTTTACTATTTTATTGTTGTAACATTCTCTTCCCCTTAGGAAAGATTTGTCCTCAAAGATTAGATTATTGTTGTTGTCTTTCATTCTCGTTTTGTGTTGAAACAACAACATTACTTCCTTTATGTCTATTTTAGAACTTGTGTTAGGTATGTTCTTGGTATTTATGCAATAGTTGTCATTTTCCTTTCATTTGTAACTTGAATTTGTACTCCATATGTTTATTATTGTTGTCCCATTTTCCATGTACATGAATACACGGAATATTTTTGTGACTGGCCATATCAAGCTTTGTTTTAGAAATCGCTTGTCCCATGATACTTATGATTTCATCACGTAATGTTTCCATTTTATTATCCTTACGAGTTATCTCTAGAAGTGGCGTCTCTTGAGGCTTCTCACACTCAAAGTCACCAGATCGTGTTTCATTTAGGTTTCTCCAAGGTGGTAGAGCAGTTAAGGTAGAAGATGAATTTATGACACTGGCTTGACTTTTATTATGATCTTGGTCGAGCCCGTTTTTATTTTTATCAATTATATATTATTGTTATTTTGGTCATCCTTAAGATATTTTGTCTCCTTGTCTTGTTTATTGTCTTGATAGACTTTGTTGCTCTCATTTTTGTTGACAAATTGGTCCAACATATATGAGCTGCTGATATGGCTTGTACTAGAGCTTAATTTTTCTAATACTTCCATTATTGTATTATGGTTTTGTGTCATGATTCTCAGGTTTTGTGCCATGGTACTTACGTTCTGCGTTATCGCACTCATATTGCATCTAACTCTTTGTGTTTCCCGATCATAACATCCAATTCATCGTCTAGTCTTTTTTCTAACACTAGAACAAATTTGTTTTTATTTCCCTCTTCAATGTTGCATTGTTATTTTTTCTTTGTTATCTGAATTTTTCTTGGTTGGTGACAACAACTTTAGCGTCCTTCTCAATTTTTCAGTTTGGTCTTTTAGATTTGCCATAGTCTTGGTCTGAGTATGGGGCGTTGAATATTTGGACATTTATTTTGACTTGTGGAAGAATAAAAGACAAAAAAATGTTTTTTTAATAGATAATTAATAATAATTATTATGATAATAATTATATTACTTCTGGAGTAAAATTTTAAATAAAAATAACAATATAACTATCATTATATTAATTATTTTTATTTTCAATTATGTATAGTGGGATTTGTAAAGTTTTAAATTTTAATAATAATAATAAAATTGCATTATTATATTTAATTTGTTTTTGTTTTTTGTAGGGTTTTCGCAGAGAAGGTTGATGGAGGCGGCAATGGAAGATTGCAAATGGAGGTGGATTGTGGTCGACCAGGAGGGAAAAGGGTGGCAGTTTGTAGGAGAGGGAATGGGAGGCATGAGGGGAGGTGTGAGATTCAATGTGTTGGAGCGGGAGGAATGGATGTTGGAGATGGGAGGTGTGGAGGCCGTGTGAAGGGAGTCAAGAGGTGGGTCAGGCGGTTGCTGAAGTCTGCAGAGGAGAGGAGGATGGAGAGCAACTAGAGCAGGTGGTAGATGGACGCATGCGATGTGGGTTTGTGGTGATCCCGGGGAGAGGGAAGGATGGGTGTGGAAGGGGTTTCACATGGGGCAAGCTAGATGGAGGGAAGGGCACATGAGAGTTGGGGCAGGAAGTGGACAATGTGAAGGGGCATGTAGGTGTTGAGAGGAACTGGAAGAAGAGTGACAGTGGAGTAGCTTGGTTTGCAGGTGAATGGAGTGTAGGAGAAAGAATGACAGATATTAGAAGGTATGCAAGTAGATGCATGGACTGTAGGAGGTGGTGGGGGTATGACAGCGGAAGGGGGGAGGATTGGAGGTCAAAGAGTTAAATCTGAGATCATTGTAGGAGGAGTGAATTTGCTTTGATACCAATGTTACATCGTATCTAGTGTAATGGAGAATATGTATCCAGATAATAAGGGGGAATATGTTCCATCTTTTGAATAATAATGTATAAATATCAATATATGAATGGATGATTTATTAGAATGGATATGACCGCCTTAAATATGGCTTGGCCATCAAATGTTAAAGAGACATTTATCTTCATAACTATATATAATAATTAATTACTATTACTAATGGTTATAACCTACTCATTTACTATTTTATTTTTGTAACACCCAATACACAACATTGCCACTTGGTCTGTCACATACCCCAATTTTGTAAAATAATGTTAATTGTTTTAATTATATTCCTGAGACATTATGTTAAATTTAATGCTAAGTAGGAACTGATGACTCAGCAGAGTCAACAAAAGTGGAATGTAATTCAGAATATTTTATTATTAATAAATAAATTGTGGAGACAACAGCATGGGAGAGCTGTTAAAAAGAGGTTAATGGTCAAACTGGTGGATGGAACTAGGTGGAGGGAAAAAGACAAGTGGCAGCATACTCAAACACTTCCTAAGTTGCAGGTGGCAACTTCCCTATATTTGGGGTCATGATCCCCCAAGAAAGTGGGATCAGAGCAGGTGGCTCATTAAATGACAACTAACCCAAAAAGACCTAGGCAATATTTTAAAAGTACCCAATGAATAGAGCTGAGGCTGCTCAGATATTTTCCAGAGAGAATTCATTCAGGTGAATGATATTCAGGAAATTCATTGAGGAAAGAGGGAAAAATAGTAAGGAATTTGTTCTGAGAGGAATGCTGCAGTAACTTGGTTTATTACAGCTTGTTAGCTGGGAGAACTTACTGATAAGTTCTGGATTAATACTGAGTTTGAAGATTGGTATCTGACTATTGCTACACCTAGTTCCAGCCAGGGAGACTAGAGCAAGCTCGGGGGTCCTGAGGAGTCTCTATTTGAGTGCTCTCCAGGATTTGGTAGGGAGGAATGACCTCCCATTGCTATTGTTGTCCAAATCTTAAGCAGGTTCTGTCACCTAACTGTCTTTGTTTTAGTAACTGTGAATGGTTGGATGTTATGTTCGTAGTTATTTAAATGGTTTAGTGATGTGAGTGTTTTAGTTTATCAATAATAGAATCTGTTGATAAAGAATAAAGACCCACTGTGTTTTTCCACATCTGGGTTTACCAGACCGTACTCCAGCATAGGGGGGAAATTATAAAAAGATGGTATGATGAGATTGTAGAATAATAGATTGTTTCTTTACCTATCATCAGAAGAAATATTTGTTTTACTGACAGTAGCATGTGTTTATAGATAAAATTATTCCCTTGTACAGTATTTTACTCTCAGTAATTCTATTTATTTGTAAAGAACAAATAGAAGAATATAATAGTTGTATTAAAGAAAGGTTAGACTAGGTATACCTATGGTTTAAACCTTACAACTGTTTCTTCCAGTTTAAAGAATTTAACTTCTATATGCTGAAAAGACATTAATGAAAGTAAGAGTAATTAAATATTGTTAGACTCTACAGTTAAACCAAGTTGTGTTAGATTGTATGTATGTTTAGTGATGTAGTCTTTTCATTGCTTATTCTTCCTTTTCATTTTTGACTGAGCTTGAACAGTTCCAGAGCTGTTATCCTATTTTTTATTAGATTGTAAATGAATGCTGCTATATATATAATTATATGAGATAGATTCTCAGTAGTACTATTTGATTTTTATATTTTTATATACAGATATCATAACTAAACAAATAAATTAAATATTTACAGAACTTTATCTAGTGTTTAGCATAATTTGCACAAGAACTAAATAACAGAATGCTATAAAATAAACTGGATATTAGAAATGAAAACATTGGTACTCTCAGGAGAGATAATATCTTATCTATATTAATAACAATAAACTTCTATTACATACATTATAGGAGTATTATCATTGTTGAACTTAAGGTAATGTTCTTATTATATTAATTACAAACTGGAATTAATTATACTTTATGTACTACGAGATAAATAAACAGTACTTAAGAATATTATTACAATAAAATAAGAATATAAAAACCCTATATAAAATTAAGGGTATAAACTATATGTTAATACTTACAATTTCTTAATAATTAGTAAGTCAAGGTTTAAATCAAGTACAGAATGCTCGACTTCGAGCTTAACTTTATTGTATAAAACATAACTGGAAACCCTTATAATTTCAGAAGTGCAGTGTAATTAATAGTAAGTTTTGAGTTTACTTTAATAATAGGTTAATTTATAAACAGAGAACAATTTATTATTTCCAGTTATACTTATAAAAGAACCTAAACAGATTTAGCAATAAAGGTAATAAGCATTCCAGGTAGGGTAACTTTGCTTTTATAATGAGTAATAATTACTGCTTTAATTATCTACTATATAGAAATAATATTATTTGGAAATCACAGTAATGCTTAAACCTATTATTGATGAACATAAACTTAATATAAAACCTGTGACCAAGGTTACTCTGTTAGTAACCTAAAGAATGCCATTAAAACATTCAGGCTTCATAATTTACAAAGTATAACCATTATAACAATTTATAAAATACTTTGAGTAAACAATTAACCCAATATATTATTAATATACAGGAAAAACCCTACGAGCTAATACCATAAATAATTTACAAAGAGTAAATTAGGTATTTATCAAATTTACATGAATCGGAAGTATCGAACTTAGGTAGGCTCAATAAGCCGAGTTTACATTATATTATTCCAAAACTGTACAATAAAAAAAATATTAATTTAAGAAAAATTGTATGGACAGCTTATAGCTCCAAGTTCAGGGTAAACCCTGTCAAAATTAACAGTATGTACTGAGGTTCATCAAAAGGAAGGAGTTTATCTCATTTGCACCTCACGGCTACTAACATGAGTTACAAAATAAAGCTTACAGACTGTACAAATAGTAATATATTTATGCATGCTTTACACAGTAATCAAATAAAGACACAAAACCCACAGTCTCGGCTTCATCCAAGATACCATGATAAACGAAGAGTCGAAACTCTTTTAACAGCGTTCAGATTCACTAACTGAACCAAATTAACCACGAGGGTTAAACACCATGAAGCCAAACCCATAACTGCCCTAAAGGACCAGCAAGGAGGAGAATGCCATGGATAAAAACCAGGCTTATCGAGAGAAGCCAGCTGTTGAAGTCTTGCGCCCTCCACGCCAAAAGGAGAAGTCCAACCCTGTAACAAAGGATAAAAATAATATTAAAAATCTTTCCAAAAACTGTTGTTTGTTTAAGATTTTTCTTTGAAAAGAAAATGAAGGGAAAAACCCCATATCTTACCTTAGAGTCTAACAGATATATGCCCACTGAAGAATAGCAAGACAAAAACAAGCAGGAAGAAAGGTAAACCCTTCATTTACCGCAGAAGAGAAGGAGCTCGTTGGAGCAACAAGCAACCTGTCACGATGGAGGACGATTCACAGTACAAGTTAAGGTGATGACCTACACAGTAAAGAGTTCGGGCAATGGGTGCCAATAGAGAAAACCCTAAGAGAATCGACGATGCTCAACATCTAAAAACAAGCTATTCGACACAGTATCTTCCTCACAACGCAGTAGATGAGCCCACGAGGAGCTGAACCAGCATAGGGACTGCTAGCAGACAGTGCAAGCAGCAGAACGGACCAGGAGGTTTTGCAGAGCGGTCGAAGGCCCGAAGGCAGTGGAGGATTGACGACTAGGGTTTGAGTCAAACCTTTTTAAACGACAGTGCATGGCTGGGAAGAGCCCACGTAACCCTTTTAATAATTGGCATGCAGTGGGTAGGAACATTATAGTTCCACGAGCAAGATCTCCAATGATTTTATAAACCAAATCATATCGTGGGGATTCCACAAGGTTCGTTATACCATAGTCAACCACCTGCATTATAAAATCAACCTTGTAAACGTTAAAATGATGTTAGAAAACATTACAATGTAGAATTTGTTCATCGTTGGGTCACACATTTATGTATGGAGGATTTTATTGTTGGTTAATGGGATTTAAGAGCAAGGGAAATAATAGTTTACCATGGTGTAGCCTATTTATAAACCGATTTTCTATATTATCTATTGCCCTAGTTCATAAATGAAGGTAAAGGGAATAATATTATAAATTCTATAGAATTGATCATGATTATGGTCTTACTCTTGACCTTATGGTTATCCCATGCTTGTAAAATAACAATCCTATTAATAGTCATAGAATCATTTTGTGACAATTAGTCTTTGGTCAAATTCAAGCTCAAAGATTATAAAAGATATTATAAATTCATTATATGATAGGTAGCTTGGGTAAGTTAGCCTTCTTTGCTTGATAATATAGTTATGAAAATATTAGAGTGGTATTTAAGTATAATAAAACTGGGAATGATCTATAAGTTACCATCGAATTATTAACCATGGAATAGAAATAGTATTCCTAAACTATACAGATTTTTAAAGACTAAAGGAATACTTTAAAAGTGACTTGTATCAAGTAGTAAACTTGTTAATTCTTGAATTAAGAAAAATATAAGCTTGGTACTTAAACCTCCTTATCATTCTACAATTGCAGTTGCAAATTCAATCATGGTATGATGCAGTAATTATGAACAATTAAAAATTAGATCTTTGATGTTGTGACCCTGCCATTTTTACTGTGCTAGTAAAGAAATAATTATCGCATTTTGTAATTGCAATTAATAGGTACCTCAAATGGCTTAGAACTCCATAAGAATATTAAATCCTACTATTACGAAGGAAAAATAGTTGGTATCCTTACTAATAGAGTTCAATTCATTATCAGTAAGACTTTAAAATAAATCAGTTAATGCTTTACCTCTTTACACTTGAGAAATCTGACTAGCATGTACACTCTTCTACCGAATTAAATTTGTGTGTAGAAAATATTTTTTGAATACTTTAGAGATTCGTTAGCAGCACCCGAACATCTTACCTGTATATCTGTAATAGAGGGAAACTTCTACGTTAGGTCGGAAGCTAAGTAAGCCCAGTTTTTCATGACAGACCCACCTTATGGTCGCAAAAAGAAACAAGTCAGTAAACTGAAAGGAACTGTTCTATTACTCTACCAACTAACAGATGAATTCAAATAATAAGATGATAACATATAACTAATTAAATGATTAGTTAACTTCATTTATATTAATATTATGTAAATTTAAAAATTTTAAATTTTTCGGAAAATTTGGGGTTTTGACATGTGGTATCAAAGCATGGTTCAAATACTAGGCCTGAATGTAGCCCAACTAGTTTCCGTAGAATAGTAAAAATAAATTATACTAACCTATATTTTGTTTTATGTAAAGAACAGAAAATTATTTATTTTTCTGAATTTAACAAGCAGAGATGGAGAAGCTAGGAGAATATGCTCAGGAGGGGTCTCCAAACACCGAGACAAGACAAATGTCCAGAGAACCTATGTTAGAAGAGGTAACTACTCACTCTTCAGAGCTGATGCAGACTATAAAGGATTTGAAGACTGAAATGGAATCAGTCAAGAAGGACAATGAAATGATTTTGAAGACTCAGGAAGAGTTGAACCAAATTCTGATGGAAAAATTCCAGACTGAAGGGAGGAGCAAAAGATACGAATCTAAGGAAGCTAGCCATCAGAAAGGATCTAAAAAGATGAAGCTGGAAAAAGCTGAAAGCAGTTCATCATCTGAAGGGTTCAGGGAACAACAAAGCTACCACACTACTAGTGACAGTAGTGAGGCCGAGTTGTATGACAAAAAGAAGTACAGACCATATGAAGAGATTTCTGGGGAGTTTAAAAAAATAAAGCCCCCAACTTTCAACGGAGAGACCGAAAAGGGGAAGAAGCAGAGTCCTGGTTATCCGGGATGAGGAAGTATTTTCAGATATACAACTATTCAAATCAGCTGAAGGAAAGAATGGCAATTTATAATCTCTTTGAAAAGCAAACATATGGTGGCAAGATCTGAAAAGAGTCAAGGGGATCAAAGAAAAAGAAGTTTATGTCTGAAGAAATAAAGAAGAAGGGAAATTTAAAGGTACTTCAAGAAGAAATTTATGTCCGAACAATATTATGAAGAAAGAGCTAAATAATTTTATGAATTAAAGTTAGGATCCATGACTATGAAGGATTTAAACAGTAAATTCTTAAGCTTGTTGAGGTATTTACCTTATTTAGTCGATGAGAAACCTAAAGTGCAGCGGTTTCTCAACTGTATGCCATATCACATCAAGGACAGAATCGAGTATGATAACCCAAAGACTCTGGAAGAAGCCATGAGGAAAGCAAATTTCTGTTTTGAACAGAACAAGAAGAAAGAAGGTATAGCCAACTGGAAGGCTAAAAAGAATAGTAATCAACCCGATTTCAAGAAAAAGGAATTTGTACCCCAGAAGAATTTCAAGAATAATAAGAACAGAAATTATTCTAACAGTAAGAACTTCCAGGGAAATAGAAATGGTGCTTCTAATAATTCTAATAATTCCAGTAACTTTAAAGGCAAGGAAGCTGCAAACAATCATGGGAATTTCACTAAGAATTTTGAACGAAAGGAGCCTGTTAAGTGCTGGGAATGTAATGGCCCACACTATGCCTCGGTCTGTCCAAATCGGAAAAAGTCAAACAGCAATATTCACACTGTGCAGGATGAAATGACTGTTGGAGAACTTGCAAGGACTATGCCCAGAATAAATACAGTGTTGGAGAACCGCCAAGCTGATTATCAGACTTCCATGGTGGAAGTAGAAGGTATGGTTAACCAAACTCCAGTAACCATTTTAATTGATCCAGGGGCTAGTCTTAGTTACATTTCACCTCAGATAGTGGAAAAGTGTAAATTGACTGTTGAAAAGTTTGATAGTTCCTGGTTAGTTCAACTAGCCACTGGGGCAAAAAGGAAAGTAACATGTTATGTGAAAGAATGTGCTTTACTGATGGATGATTTTAAAACTACAGGTAAGCTTAATGTTTTACCACTTGGCTCGTATGACTTACTGATTGGTATGGATTGGTTAGAGCAACATAAGGTAGTTTTAAACTATTTTGATAAAACCTTTACGTGCGTAAATAATAATGAACAACCAGTAACGGTTAAGGGTATTCCTAGGAAAACTGTAATTAGGCAGATTTCTGCCTTACAACTTAAAAGAGCAGTTAGAAAAGGGTGTAAAGCCTGTGCTGTAACTATTACAGATGAGGCAAGTAAATCTGAAATGGATAAGTTAAAAATAGAAGATATTCCTATTTTAAATGAATTTACTGATGTTTTTCCAGAAGAAATTCCAGGATTACCTCCTAGGAGGGAACTAGATTTCACTATTGAGCTGGTACCAGGTGTTGTACCTAGCTCGAAAGCTCCATATCATATGAATATTTTAGAACTTAATGAATTAAAATCACAGTCAAAAGATTTAATAGATAAGAAGTACATTCGACCCAGTGTGTCTCCTTGGGGAGCACCGATCATCTTTGTCAAAAAGAAAGACGAAACTATGCAACTATGCATAGATTACCGCCAACTAAATAAGATGACTATTAAAAATAGATATCCGTTGCCCCGCATAGATGATCTATTTGATCAGCTACATGGAGCTACGGTGTTCTCAAAGATAGACCTGAGATCAGGATATCATCAAGTAAGAATTAAAGATGAGGACATCTTCAAGACAGCTTTCAGAACAAGGTATGGACATTATGAATTTGTCGTAATGCCATTTGGGCTTACCAATTCCCCAGCTGTCTTTATGTGCCTAATGAATAATATAATGCATAAATACTTAGATAAGTTTGTTGTCATGTTTATCGATGACATCTTAATTTATTCTAAAAATGAAGCGGAACATAAGGAACACTTACGGATAGTTCTACAAGAGCTGCGAGAGAAACAAATTTTTGTGAAGTTCAGCAAGTGTGATTTCTTTAAGGATGAAATCTAGTACTCAGGTCATGTAGTGACTAAGGAAGGGATTTCAATTGATCCTGAAAAGATTCGGGCAATCAAAGATTGGCTGGTTCCAAAGGACGTAACAGATGTTAGGTCATTCATGGGAATTATCGGTTATTACCGGAGATTCATTGAAGTCTTTTCAAAAATAGCTAATCAAATCACTTCCTTGCAAAAGAAAGGCAAGAAATTTGATTGGAACTTAAAGTGTGAAGAAATTTTTAAGAAATTAAAAAACCTTATTAACAACTGCGCCTATTCTAAGAATAGCAGATCCTAATAAGGATTTCGTGGTATGCACCGATGCTTGTAATGATGGTTTAGGCGGTGTGCTGGCTCAAGACGGGCATGTCATTGCCTATGAGTCTAGGAAGTTAAAGATCCACGAAAAGAATTATGCAACTTATGACTTAGAACTTGCTGCTATTATACATGCCTTAAAAATGTGGTGACATCATTTAATAGGCAGAAAATTTATCTTAATGACTGATAATAAAGGACTGAAATACATTTTAGATCATCCCAACTTAAATGCAAGACAAGCAAGGTGGTTGGCCTTCTTGAGTGAATATGATTTTGAAATCCAACACATAAAAGGAAAAGAAAATAAGCTGGCTGATGCTTTGAGCAGAAATGCAAAGCTGAACTTTACAGCAGCAATCAGCACTTATGCTTCTAATTTAAATGAACAGCTTACAGAAGGGCTAAAACAGGATGAAATTTATCAAAAATTACAAGTTACAGCTAAAGAAGAACCTACAGAAAGCTTAATAAAAGGTTATAGTCTAAATAAAGATGGATTTTTATTGTTTAAAGACAAACTGTATGTGCCTAATGTGTCTAAGGTTAAGTTGTTGATTTTGGATGAAGTTCATAAAACACCTTACTCAGGACATCCAGGTTACCAAAAGACTGTAACCATGTTAAGAAAAGAATATTTCTGGCCTAATATGAAATCTGAAGTATCTGAATACATAGCTAGATGTTTGGACTATCAACAAGTGAAAACTGAACACCAGCATCCAGCTGGTTTACTGCAACCTTTTCCTATTCCTAGTTGGAAATGGGAAGTAATCAGCTTGGATTTTATTACTAGATTGCCCAGAAATCAGAATCAAAATGATTCAATTATGGTGGTGGTTGACAAGTTAAGTAAAGCAACACATTTCATTCCTATCAAGACTACTTACAAGGCTTCCAATATAGCTGATATATTTTTAAAGCAGATTTTTAGGTTACATGGAGTACCTAAGGTTATCATTTCAGACAGGGATCCTAAATTCACAGGGAATTTTTGGAGGTCCTTGTTTAATGGATTAAACACAACACTGAATTTCAGCACCTCTTTCCATCCTCAGACAGACGAACAGACTGGAAGAGTGAATCAGGTGCTAGAAGATCTATTAAGAATGTATGTTAAGGATCAGCCAGGTAAGTGGGAGGACTACTTGCATTTAGCAGAGTTGGCATATAATAATAACTATCACTCATCAGCTAAGTTTAGTCCATTTGAAATTTTGTATGGGCATAAATGCAACACTCCTATCTCCTGGAATAATCCAGTAGATAGATTGGTGTTTGGACCTAAATTATTAAAAGAAATGGAACAGATTGTGAAACAAGTGCAGGAAAATTTAAAGGTGGCACAGGATCGGCAAAAGAGCCAAGCAGATTTGAAAAGAACTCCCAAATACTTCCAGGTGGGTGAGCACATGTTTATAAAGGTAAGACCAAAGAAAAGCTCCCTAAGACTGGGGAGTTGTGCAAAACTAGCACCACGTTACTGTGGTCTGTTTGAAATTTTATCCAGAATTGGTCAAGTTGCATATCAGCTAGCGTTACCACCTAACTTGAAAGTGCATAATGTTTTTCATATTTCTGTTCTGAAAAAGTATGTTCATGATGCTACTCATGTGATTGATTGGAATGTTGTACAGGTGGAACCAGAAGGATAAATTCTGGTGGAACCGGACTGTATCCTCGGGAGGAGGGAAATTACTCTGCGGAACCGTGCCATTGGACAGGTGAAGGTGCAATGGAAGCACCTTAGTCCTGAAGAGGATACTTGGGAACAGGAAAGTAAGATGCGGGAGGCATACCCGAATCTGTTCCAGGAGGTTACAGAGGATGAAGAATAAGTAACATTGAGGATGATGTTACATTTTAAGGGGGTGTGTATGTCACATACCCCAATTTTGTAAAATAATGTTAATTGTTTTAATTATATTCCTGAGACATTATGTTAAATTTAATGCTAAGTAGGAACTGATGACTCAGCAGAGTCAACAGAAGTGGAATGTAATTTAGAATATTTTATTATTAATAAATAAATTGTGGAGACAACAGCATGGGAGAGCTATTAAAAAGAGGTTACTGGTCAAATTGGTGGATGGAACTAGGTGGAGGGAAAAAGATAAGTGGCAGCATCCTCAAACACTTCCTAAGTTGCAGGTGGCAACTTCCCTATATTTGGGGTCATGATCCCCTAAGAAAATGGGATCAGAGAAGGTGGCTCATTAAATGACAACTAACCCAAAAAGACCTAGGCAATCTTTTAAAAGTACCCAATGAATAGAGCTGAAGCTGCTCAGATATTTTCCAGAGAGAATTCATTCAAGTGAATGATATTTAGGAAATTCATTGAGGAAAGAGGGAAAAACAGTAAGGAATTTGTTCTAAGAGGAATGATGCAGTAACTTGGTTTATTACAGCTTGTTAGCTGGGAAAACTTACTGATAAGTTCTGGATTAATACTGAGTTTGAAGACTGGTAACTGACTATTGCTGCACCTAGTTCCAGCCAGGGAGACCAGAGCAAGCTCAGGGGTCTTGAGGAGTCATTGTTTGAGCGCTATCCAGGAGTTGGTAGGGAGGAACGCCCTCCCATTGCTGTTGTTGTCCAAAGCTTAAGCAGGTTCTGTCACCTAACTGTCTTTGTTTTAGTAACTGTGAATGGTTGGATGTTATGTTAGTAGTTATTTAAATGGTTTAGTGATGTGAGTGTTTTAGTTTATCAGTAATAGAATCTGTTGATGAAGAATAAAGACCCACTATGTTTTTCCACATCTGGGTTTACCAGACCGTACTCCAGCACAGGGGTAAAATTATAAAAATATGGTATGATGAGATTGTAGAATAATAGATTGTTTCTTTACCTATCATCAGAAGAAATATTTGTTTTACTGACAGTAGCATGTGTTTATAGATAAAATTATTCCATTGTATAGTATTTTACTCTCAGTAATTCTATTTATTTGTAAAGAACAGATAGAAGAATATAATAGTTGTATTAAAGAAAGGTTAGACTAGGTATACCTACGGTTTAAACCTTACAACTATTTCTTCCAGTTTAAAGAATTTAACTTCTATATGCTAAAAAGACATTACTGAAAGTAAGAGTAATTAAATATTGTTAGACTCTACAGTTAAACCAAGCTGTGTTAGATTGTATGTATGTTTAGTGATGTAGTATTTTCATTACTTATTCTTCCTTTTCATTTTTGACTGAGCTCGAACAGTTCCAGAGCTGTTATCCTATTTTTTATTAGATTGTAAATGAATGCTGCTATATATATAATTATATGAGATAGATTCTCAGTAGTACTATTTGATTTTTATATTTATATATACAGATATCATAACTAAACAGATAAATTAAATATACAGAACTTTATCTAGTGTTTAGCATAATTTGCACAAGAACTAAATAACAAAATGCTATAAAATAAACTAGATATTAACAATGGAAACATTGGTACTCTCAGGAGAGATAATATCTTATCTATATTAATAACAATAAACTTCTATTACATACATTATAGGAGTATTATCATTTTTGAACTTAAGGTAATGTACTTATTATATTAATTACAAACTGGAATTAATTATACTTTCTGTACTACGAGGTAAATAAACAGTACTTAAGAATATTATTACAATAAAATAAGAATATAAAAACCCTATATAAAATTAAGGGTATAAACTATATGTTAATACTTACAATTTCTTAATAATTAGTAAGTCAAGGTTTAAATCAAGTACAGAATGCTCGACTTCGAGCTTAACTTTATTCTATAAAACATAATTGGAAACCCTTATAATTTCAGAAGTGCAGTGTAATTAATAGTAAGTTTTGAGGATCCTTTAATAATAGGTTAATTTATAAACAGAGAACAATTTATTATTTTTAGTTATACTTATAAAAGAACCTAAACAGATTTAGCAATAAAGGAATAAGCATTCCAGGTAGGGTAACTTTACTTTTATAATGAGTAATAATTACTGCTTTAATTATCTACTATATAGAAATAATATTATTTGGAAATCACAGTAATGCTTAAACCTATTATTGATGAACAGAAACTTAATATAAAACCTGTGACCAAGGTTACTCTATCAGTAACCTAAAGAATGCGATTAAAACATTCACGCTTCATAATTTACAAAGTATAACCATTATAACAATTTATAAAATTCTTTGAGTAAACAATTAACCCAATATATTATTAATATACAGGAAAAACCCTACTAGCTAATACCATAAATAATTTACAAAGAGTAAATTAGGTATTTATCAAATTTACAGGAATCGGAAGTATCGAACTTAGGTAGGCTCAATAAGCCGAGTTTACATTATATTATTCCAAAACTGTACAGTAAAAAAAATATTAATTTAATAAAAATTGTATGGATAGCTTATAGCTCCAAGTTCAGGGTAAACCTTGTCAAAATTAACAGTATGTACTGAGGTTCATCGAAAGGAAGGAGTTTATCTCCTTTGCACCTCACGGCTACTAACATGAGTTACAAAATAAAGCTTACAGACTGTACAAATAGTAATATATTTATGCATGCTTTACACAGTAATCAAATAAAGACCCAAAACCCACAGTCTCGGCTTCAGCCAATATCCCATGATAAACGAAGAGTCGAAACTCTTTTAACAACGTTCAGGTTCACTAACTGAACCAAAGTAACCGTGAGGGTTACACACCATGAAGCCAAAACCATAACTGCCCTAAAGGACCAGTAAGGAGGAGAACGCCATGGATAAAAACCATGCTTACCGAGAGAATCCAGCTGTTGAAGTCTTGCGCCCTCCACACCAAAAGGAGAAGTCCAACCCTGTAACAAAGGATAAAAATAATATTAAAAATCTTGCCAAAAACTGTTGTTTGTTTAAGCTTTTTCTTTGAAAAGAAAACGAAGGGAAAAACCCTGTATCTTACCTTAGAGTCTAACATATATATGCCCACTGAAGAACATCAAGACAACCACCAGCAAGAAGAAAGGTAAACCCTTCATTTACCGCAAAAGAGAAGGAGCTCACTGGAGCAATAAGCACCCTATCACGATGGAGGACGATTCACAGTACAAGTTAAGGCGATGACCTACACAGTAAAGAGTTCGGGCAATGGGTGCCAATAGAGAAAACCCTAAGAGAATCGACGCTGCTCAACATCTAACAACAAGCTATTCGACACAGTATCTTCCTCACAACGCAGTAGATGAGCCCACGAGGAGCTGAACCAGCATAGGGACTGCTAGCAGACAGTGCAAGCAGCGAAACGGACCAGGAGGTTTTGCAGAGTGGCCAGAGGCCTGAAGGCAGTGGAGGAATGACGACTAGGGTTTGAGTCAAACCTTTTTAAATGATAGTGCATGGCTGGGAAGAGCCCACGTAACCCTTTTAATAATTGGCATGCAGTGGGTAGGAACATTATAGTTCCACGAGCAAGATCTCCAATGATTTTATGAACCAAATCATATCATGGGGATTCCACAAGGTTCGTTATACCATAGTCAACCACCTGCATTATAAAATCAACCTTGTAAATGTTAAAATGATGTTAGAAAACATTACAACGTAGAAATTGTTCATCGTTGGGTCACACATTTATGTATGGAGGATTTTATTGTTGGTTAATGGGATTTAAGAGCAAGGGAAATAA
The DNA here is from genome assembly GCA_001517045.1 of Pseudotsuga menziesii. NCBI lineage: Eukaryota > Viridiplantae > Streptophyta > Pinopsida > Pinales > Pinaceae > Pseudotsuga > Pseudotsuga menziesii. Next base: position 659,587 of record LPNX010729741.1, on the reverse strand, counting down.
TAGTTTACCATGGTGTAGCCTGTTTATAAACCGATTTTCTATATTATCTATTGCCCTAGTTCATAAATGAAGGTAAAGGGAATAATATTATAAAGTCTATAGAATTGATCATGATTATGGTCTTACTCTTGACCTTATGGTTATCCCATGCTTGTAAAATAACAATCCTATTAATAGTCATAGAATCATTTTGTGACAATTAGTCTTTGGTCAAATTCAAGCTCAAAGATTATAAAAGATATTATAAAGTCATTATATGATAGGTAGCTTGGGTAAGTTAGCCTTCTTTGCTTGATAATATAGTTATGAAAATCATAGAGTGGTATTTAAGTATAATAAAACTGGGAATGATCTATAAGTTACCATCGAATTATTAACCATGGAATAGAAATAGTATTCCTAAACTATACAGATTTTTAAAGACTAAAGGAAGACTTTAAAAGTGACTTGTATCAAGTAGTAAACTTGTTAATTCTTGAATTAAGAAAAATATAAGCTTGGTACTTAAACCTCCTTATCATTCTACAATTGCAGTTGCAAATTCAATCATGGTATGATGCAGTAATTATGAACAATTAAAAATTAGATCTTTGATGTTGTGACCCTGCCATTTTTACTGTGCTAGTAAAGAAATAATTATCGCATTTTGTAATTGCAATTAATAGGTACCTCAAATGGTTTAGAACTCCATAAGAATATTAAATCCTGCTATTACGAAGGAAAAATAGCTGTTATCCTTACTAATAGAGTTCAATTCATTATCAGTAAGACTTTAAAAGAAACCAGTTAATGCTTTACCTCTTTACGCTTGAGAAATCTGACTAGCATGTACACTCTTCTACTGAATTAAGTTTGTGTGCAGAAAATATTTTTTGAATACTTTAGAGATTCGTTAGCAGCACCCGAACATCTTACCTGTATATATGTAATAGAGGGAAACTTCTGCGTTAGCTCGGAAGCTAAGTAAGCCCAATTTTTCATGACAGACCCACCTTATGGTTGCAAAAAGAAACAAGTCAGTAAACTGAAAGGAACTGTTCTATTACTCTGCCAACTAACAGATGAATTCAAATAATAAGTTGATAACATATAACTAATTAAACGATTATTTAACTGCATTTATATTAATATTATGTAAATTTAAAAATTTTAAATTTTTCGGAAAATTTGGGGTGTTGACATGGTCACTGTAATACTACAAAAATAATGGACAAATACCTAAAAGATAATAACACATATAAGAGAAAATGCAATATAATTTCAAGGGACAACCAATTTTAATAGTGTCCCTCCTTCACCTCCCCTTTAGATGATAAAAACAATTGGTTTGATGTATATCATATTCACTACACATTTAGTGATATGATAGATTGGATTATATATTGATCAATGATATATTATACGTGGACTCTCAATATGTACAATTAGTGATATGATATTGTAGGGATGCCATCATGCTTATTTTTTATACTTGAACAAATAAGATAGATGAACCATGATAGTTTGGATTATATATTGATCAATGATACATGATAAGTGGAATTTCAATATTTTTATAGCGCAATACAACATGCTATTTATATTCCTTATGTATCCACTACTCATCATATTTAATTCGGGAAAAATATAAATGTTTTTTAAAGATTGTAATGCTTTGCTATATATTTGATTTAAATAATTTTTCCTAATACAATTTATGTTTTTTTTATAGCCAACTTTTTTGCCATTGACCTAACTATATTCTCTTGGGTTAGATATTAAATATTGTGGTAGAAATTATATATAATTGTAAAGTTTGGCAATGTAGTATCCATGGGAAATGATTCTCTTATAGATTCATATATTCAAGCAATAAACAAATAAAAGTAATTTTTAATTAAAAAAATATGTGAAATTGTAAGATGCAATAACTAAGACTAATTGATCTTAGAAATAAGATATAAAAAAAAACTAAAAATATAAAAAATATATATTATTTCTTCAAAATCTAATGAATATTAAAATAATAATAATAATTTTTTAGCCCGGTGGGCTAGCTCAAGTGGTTGAGTGCTATAAGTTTCAAATCCCCCATCAGGTTCCACACTTGAAATATATAAAATAATAGTAATGTACATTGTTTTTATCTTTTTAAATAAGATGCATTCTTTTGATTAAGAGATAAAAATATGATAAAATAAATTTGTGATTGCTAATTAAATTTTGGTGAAAAACAAAGCACATCACACTCTTCCAAAGCTAGTTAATCTAACTTTAATTTTTCTATCTTTTCTTTAATGAATTCAACTATACTTTTTTGAATTCACTGTAGAACCATATTCCTTTTAAATATTTGCTCATAAATAATATAATGTTAATTTGCAAAAAATATTTCTCTTTTACCTCATTTCTTTCTGTTAAGCAATGGCAATGGTAAAGCCTTAGCCTATCACACCTAGATTTGTCCATCTTCTAATATAGACTGCTACATATATGAAATAAGAGCTCGTTATTAAAACTTAGAACCTTGTTCAGGGAAAATATAACCCCAAACTGTAAAGAACCAAATCTATGAGCAATTGTAATCCCAGATGGGAGAGATCAAAAGAAGTTCAGGGCTATTGTAATCTATAAATTCCATGCTAAGGAAAATATAACCCCAAACTATAGAGAACCAAAAATCTTTAGGCGATTGTAATGGTAGATGGAAGAAAACTCAAGACCGTTGTAATCCACAATGGGTGATGAGAGGTGAGAGCAAATTTTTGAATAGCGGTTTTCATATCATTGGCTAAATAAATGGTTAATTACATTGTATTTATAATTTATGGGAAAAAATATAAGTATCAATATATTAAGAAATGGAGTTTTCAAAAATTTTAAAACCTTGATCCTAAAATTTTCCCTCGACTTCATGAATATTGAACTCCTAGAATTTTAAGCATCTTTATAGAATTCAAAGTTTCACTAAATTGTTGGGAACTTTGCCTCTTCAATTTTGGTTATTTTAAAATGATCAAATTGTCATATTTTAAAAAATATGGACAGAAATGATAGAAATTTGCTTTAAAATCTAGTAACTAGGAATCAGAAAGTTTAGTGTTCCATATCAAATACCTGAAAACAAATCCAAGAGATAGCCCTACCAAAATGAAACTCTAACAAATGAATTCAAGTAAAAAGGCCAACTCTATAGATCCATGTTAAAAGCGGATCTACCAATCCTGAGAGGGATCAAATCTATCAAGGTGCAAACCCATTTTTAGAGTGGAAATGTTGAAGAAGTGTGTAATGCAATGTTTATGGTTTTAGTTTATATAATTTGTGGAGTTAAATGTGTGTGTGTGTGTTGTTCTAAATGTTTTAAATCTAATTTGTGCCAACATGTTACTTTTATAATATATATATATATATAAAGGACGCTCTAGGACAAGCACAGGAGTTACACATCCCCCCCTATAGAATGTGTTGCGCAATCATATACTCCACTCAAATATTTTGAATTATGCTCAATTTTTGACAAGTCTTTTCATAGAAATTTTAATCCAAAACATTGCATGAAGATTTAATATAGCATTTTTTTCTCTACTAATAGTATTTGTGAGTCATCATATTTTGTGCAGACATTAAAAGAGACCCGAAAAAATAAAATAAAATAAATGATTTTTAAAAATTAAAATTTAATAATTATTTATTTTTTCAATGAAATTGACTAGAAAATCTACCAATATTTTCAATGATTTATGGATGTAAGTGACTTTTTTAACATAAAAAGTGTATACATGCGTTACTAACTAATTGAGATAAACACTTGATGCAATGATTTATGGATGTAAGTAACCTCCTTGAACTGAAAAAGTGAATACACATTTTACCAATTGAGATAAACCTTTAAGGCACAATTTACCAAATATTTATAACAAAACTTAACTTACCAAATATTTATAACAAAACTTAACTTAGTTAAATATTAAAATCGAATAAAAACATATAAACTAAGAATCTAGGCAATTGTAATAATCCTCGCCAAAGCACTTAATTCATAAATATATTAAAACAAATTTTTCATAACTTATACTGTGTAATGTGTAATGATTTTAAGTCTTGTTCATCATCTCCATTCGTGAAGAAGGATAAAGGTATTTCCAAATTTGAGAGGCAAGGACTAAAGGTCAGAAATTATTTCATGCTTCTTAAACAACCATATAAAAGAATAATTTGACCTTATCCACAAATCCTCTCACTCTTGTATCTGTGTTTAATTTCCATTTTTAAGATATTTTATTAAAATGACCAATTTTTCACTTTTTCCCCTATTTCAACCTTTCACTAGTTTTGATGTCTAGGTCTCCAAATTGACCCAAATACTCCCAAATATTCTGAGAAGGTATATTACTTATATTAAGAGTTGAATATGATGTGGAGGGATGATTTATGACCCTCCAAATACTTCTACAAATTTGTTTAATATTCTAGCCAAGGTAGGAGTTTTCACTAGCAAATTGGGGTTCCAATTCCCCTAGGGTAAATGTTGAAAATGGCTTTCCAAATGCTCCCAAAGCCACTAGAATTTATAAAAATAGGTAGGGTATGTTTAATTTACATTATTAAGGTCTCATTTGCATCATTATTCATTTTATAAAGGCTGTTATAACCCTCTTCCAAACAACTACAAAATCACTATTTCGACCCTTGGGGAAATGGCACCAAATCTTTTCCAAATGCAAATAAACTGAGTAAGATGACTTAAAATGCTTAATTGGTGGATATTAAACTTGTAATAATCATCAATGTTAGTCAATTAATCATAAATATATCAGATAAACATTCTTTCATTCAAAATCATCAACATTACAATGGCATACATCAATATAGTGGGGAAATGGTCATTATTTGCTCATTAATAATCACGTTTACATAAAACCATTTGGTATTTAGACCTAATAATTTCTGAATATGAATAAAATATTATATTAAGATTATTATAATCATAAATGGACCATGAAAATCTCTCCCAAAAAGTACAATAGCTCACCCAAAGCGCAATCCCTCCATGAGCAAGAATATGCAATAAAGACTGGAAATCATTGAGACAATGTGTTGTACTAGAATAAACCAAGAGATTCCATGTATATTACTCCTAAAAATACAAAATCCATTAAATCTCCATTAAATACCTGAATTTCCTCTCCAAATTCCAACTTGGATGGGAAACGTTTACCCTCGAAATTGGCTAAGGCAAGAAACTAGTTATCCACTGGCTCTCTCTCTTCACAAATGAAAATTTATCAAATGATAAAAATACCTTATATTGTTTGATACCTATATTTTATAAACATCCTTAGCCTTCTAAGGTTACCAATCCATCCACAAACTCAAGCCAATTTGAATTAGGGTGTGCGCTCAATATTTTCCACGTGTCCTCCCTTCTCTAGCCTTCCGTCTTCCCCCAATCTGAGTAGGGACCCATTGAGCTTCCCCAAATCACATGAGCGCCTTCTTGGATGCTATATCTAGGCCTAAAATGTCATAATGGTTATATTTCAGCCTTCATGTCTGCAATATGTCATAATTTTCATAGCATCTTCATCATTGGTGTCATAGATGTCATAGATGTTAGGGAATCTAGCCCAAGTGTCCAAGAAGCTCCCATTTGACTCTTCCTCTCCCATGTAAGTTACATTTCCTTCCAAATTCGACCTATTATGCATATGGACAAGTGTATTATCCTTCTAACTCATCCAAGAACATTAGCTTTCCCATGGATTCAAAATTGCAAAAAGGGGATGCCATGTGGCACATAAATTCTAGCTTGTATCGGCCTCATAATCTCCATGTGTATCCATGCTCCATTGCCACTTCAATTTTATATTGTATTTATTTAATTTGATCCATTATTAAATATTTATTCCATTCTAATTCCTAAACATAATTTGTTATCTCCCTTATTAAAATTTCAAATGTATCCATCCAACCTAGGGAACTAGTAGGGTTGATGGAATTGTCCTGCTATGCAATTATTTGAATGGGAACATTACAGTCCTCCCCAGCCAAGATTTTTTGTCCTCAAGCAATTTAATATTTGTATGATGCAACAAAATTTCATATTCCCAAGTGGCATCCTCATTTGTTACTCCTTCCTTTGCACCAAGTGCTCTCTTATGGTTCTGCTCATTAATTTTAATTTTCTTTAGCTGCAATTTGAGTAGTGGCACTCATGTACTACAATTTTGTGTTCCCAAAAGTAAATATGTGTGGATTGTGCATATTGATATATCCTGTAACATCACCACTAAAACCAAAAGGATTAATAAAATCCATAAAAACCAAATTTGTGCATATAATATTTACCTCCATATTTTGGAAACCTTTTATGAACTTTCACCCCTTTTTGCTTCTGTATAATTCTTGAAGTTGGTGCTAAGTTACCAAACTTTTATTTTCTTAATATTCCAAGAAAATTTCATAGAGGAACCACCATTCTTGTTTCTGCACTACTCTGATTACAATCATCTTCTCAAGTGGTGAATAAATCTCCAATGTTGCTTGTTTCCCCCACAATTGAAACCAGTCAGACCAAAAGTAATGACAGGGTCCCATGTTATCATGATACATGCATGATGTGAAATGTCTATGATGAAATTCCATGAAAACCAAGAATGTGAAAATTGAATCCATCTCCCAAAATTTTTCCCACATAGGAAACTGGAACACTGCTCTGCAAAGATGAACTCAAATAACTGAAGGTTGGTTTGCTTTCTCAAACAAACAACCAAACTGCTACTCCAAGTGAGATGAAACCAAGAAATTACAGGATCCCATTGCTGGTATTTCACCCTTACAAACATCATGAGTACAAAATATAGATCATGAAAGTACATAACAACATCATACAAATGTACATCAAGAAGGTACATCATCAAAGAATCATGAAATAGCTTGTACATCCAAGTAAGTAGATCACCATGTGGCCCATACACACAAGCATCAAGTATTATATCATATTTTCCCCAATGACATAGGTGAGGATCCTATGTCCCATAATTCTTCTCCAAAAATATACAATGTGCATCAATATAATCAACCATATGTTCTTTCATCCAAGAAGTGAATGAAGAACCTCTACCAAAATCTGAACCAAATAAGGAGAAAAGAAAACATAAAGACTTCAAGTGGCTCAAAGAAATCTCATCAATACACCCACGAATATTTATATCATCATGAAATAATAGAGGATGTTGTTTCCAATAATAATTTTCTTCAATCATATATCTCTTCACCCAAGTGTGGGATGAAGTTCCTCCAACATCAAATAGACTAGACAAGGAGCAAGGAAAATCATGAGTCTCCAAGTGACTCAAGTGAACATCATAGGTGCATCCATGTAGATGTGTATCATCATAATCTAACAAATGATGCTACTGAAAATGTAAATAATATAGTGCTCTAATAATTTCATCATCAAAATGATAGATAGAAGTTTCATACTCCTCATGTGGCACCATTAAAAAGAAACCTTTCACCCATACTTCATTAGGATAAATGCTGCAAAATTTGGAAGTGTAGGATGTAGGAGAAAGAAAAAACTCACCCAAAGGATTATAAAGTGAAAAAATTTCATAATTTGAAGGCTCCATAGTGGTAGGAACATGCACCTCCCTCAAAAATGAAAAACTTTCCTCACAAGTTGGTTCCAAGGTAGTGGAATCATGCACTTCTTCAAAAAGTGTGCACCCATCTTCAACAGGAAACTTAAGTTCCTCTTCCACCACAACAAGTGATTTTCTCTCATCAAGATAATATTCAAACACATCAATAACATGCAATTTTTCATGTTTCTCATGATCCATCATATCATGAGAATCCTCCAAGCAATCTAGCATATGACAATCTAAAACATAGGAGGAAGAACAAGTATCTTGCAACCTCTTAAGAAGTTGCTCATTTTGAATTTTGAGCTTATGAATATCCTCATTATTCTTCAAGTAGGATTCATGTAACCTTTCACTAAGCTCAATGACATTTTTTCTATCAAAAATCAAAGACATGAAATTACCTTTGATGTTGCACATTGCTCTTTGAATCTTCTCCATGTAATCAATGAAGGATGGATCCTCCAAAGAATAAACTTTCCAACAAGAATTTGATACAAGTGCTTGAGTGTCATGGAGTATGATAAGGGCCTCTTGGATATCCCTTTCACTCATATTCAAAGACCCTTCAATGAAGGATGGTTCATGATACCAAACCTCATCTTCTTCTTTCTGCTTGATTTGATCAACTTCTTGAATCTCAAGTGGTGATGGGGAAGTTGATCTTGGTTCTTCATAATCTGTCACAAGGTATTCATATTCATGCTTATGAGAACTTTGTATTGCAGAAACATTTTACAATTTTATCTCTATGTCACCAACATAGATTTGTGAGCACCCATCAGTAGGTACTTCTTCACAGTTCAACCATCCATCAGTAGATGCCCTTTGGTCCATGTCCATAGTAGAATGTGTCTCGAAATGATATTCTATAGTTTCAATGGACTATTTTTCGTTCTCATGTGATGTTTCCTCATATTTTTCAAAATCACTTGGGAGTGACTTTTGATCCTCATAATGTAAATTTTTTTTTGTTTCACCACCCACAGAACTTGGTGTCTCCTTAGTCTCTTCCATACTTGTGCATTTATGATTATTCCTTAATGAGTTCTCATTTTCCTTCTTGTGAAAAAATACATAATTTAGAAGATAATATTGGAAATAATACATTTCACGAATATCCCATCTCAAATTTGTATACCCCTGGTAGCATGCTTCGATATCTTTGGTTGTAATTTCTTCCTCCCTTAGTGGGGGAGGAAGGAAAGTGGGCATGGTGGGTTGATTATGAAACCAAGACATATCTGCAAAATTTTATCCAATGGATGGTATTAATTCACAGGTTAAAGTACCATGCTCTGATACCATTTTTAATGTCCCTTTTTAAGATATTTTATTAAAATGACCAAATTTTCACTTTTTTTCATATTTCGACCTTTGACTAGTTTTGATGTCTAGGTCTCCAAATTGACGAAAATGATCCCAAATATTCTGAGAAGGTATATGAATGATATTAATACTTGAATATGATTTTCAGGTATGATTTATTTCCCTCCAAATACTTCTTCAAACCATTTTAATATTCTGGCCAAGGTAGGAGTTTTCACTAGCAAATTGGGGTTCCAATTCCCCCACGGTAAATGCTGAAAATGGATTTCCAAATGCTCCCAAAGACACTTGAATTTTTGGAAAGAGGAAGAGGATATTTAAGGTAAATTATTAATTTTTAATTTTCATCATTATTCATTTAATAAATGTTTTTATAACCCTCTCCCAAACAGCTACAAAATCACTAGTTCGACCCTTGGGGAAATGGCACCAAATCTTCTCCAAATGCAAATAAACTGAGTAAGATGACTTAAAATGCTTAAGTGATGTATATGAAACGTTTAATACTCATAAATTTAATTCCATTCATCATAAATATATCAAAGAAACATTCTTTCCTTCGAAATCACTAGCATTACAATGTCCTACATCAATATAGTGGGGAAATGGTCATTGTTTACTCGTTAATAATCACTTTTACATACAACCATTTGGTATTTAGACCTGAGAATTTATGAAGATGAATAAAAAAGTATATTAATCTTATTACAATCATAAATGGACCATGAGAATCTCTCCTAAAGAGTACAATAGCTCACCCAAAGCGCAATCCCTCCATAAGCAAGAATATGCAATAACGACTAGAAATGGTTGAGAGAATGTGTTGCACTAGAAGAAACCAAGAGATTCCCTGTAGCTTACACATGAAAATAAAAAATCCATTAAATCTACATGAAATACCTGAATGGCCTATCCAAACACCAATTTGTATGGGAATCTTTCACCCTCGAAATTGGCTAAGGCAAGAAACTAGTCATCCACTGGCTCTCTAGGATTCACAAATGCAAATTTCTCAAATGATAAAAATCCCTTCTCTTGGTTGTTCACTGTTATCCAGAAATACACAACTCCGGTATATGTGAGATGTTTCCCTAGTCTGAATGGTTCATATCTAGAACAAAACACAAACACTAAATGTTAAACTTCCCCTAAATCTGGATAATCACTTGAATGAAATGCCATGATATTTCTCTCATAGGTTGTCCTCGCTATCCTTGAATATTTCTCCTCTGATACTACATAAGAACTTGTAAAATATGGAAGACAACAAGGAAAACGTGATAGCATACAATATAATCAACTAGATCTATTCTTATGACCAAGGAATCAAGCAATATATACACATGAAACAGTAAATATGGGAAAGAAAATACATTTTTTATTAGAAATGATTGGAGAGACTACAACCTTTATGCCTTGGTGTTGAGAGTTCCTTCCAATGGCTCCTTTCCTCTAACTTCACCTTTCCTCTAATAGCTCAAGAATTATTTTGACAGAGTTTGGGTGTCCAACACAATTCTTCCTCTTCCTCCCCATGGGGGATGAGCTAGTATTTAAAGGCATGGGAGGATAAGTATGGTTGAGGATATCATGGTTGAGGTGGATACAAGATCCTAAAAGGGAGGATATTGAGCTCCAGGTGGTCCTAAATTATAGGTATGAGGCTCCATGGAGGTAAGCTTCGAGAATCCTCTCAAAGCTTCTCTTTTTGCCTTGAAAACTCAAGAATCGCTCCTTTAATGAAGCAAACAGGCGGTGTTAAGAGGTAACGCTTCTTGTAGTAAGGATAGAGGTGGTGGAACCACTCTTTTCTCATGTATCAGGAGTGTTTTTAACACTTTTTTTCAATGGAGAAAGAGCGTTACCTACTCAATACAAGAAAAAATTGCAAGGGTATCATTTCTTCCTTTCATTTCTCTAGGGAAAAATTTGAGGGATTGGAGCAGACAAGGGAATACCTATCTCATAACATGATGGTGGTGATATTTAGGTGTAACAGAATGCCCCCCAAATTATGATGGTTAGAGTTAAATGATATCTATAATAGTTTGATAGAAGAAGGTGTAGTCCCGAGGCAAAGGTCCAATGGTCAGAACTTCTCAAGCATCACAAACTTTCTGCATCACCTTTTACATTTTGATACATGTCCCAAATGAATCACAACATGGATGTCGACCAATACAATGCAGATCCATGTGAGATACAAAAAATTCATGACTACTAAAATACAGCGTAGATCCATGCGAAGAAGACTCAAATTTGGACATAGCTAGCAAACATACAATGTAGATCTATGTCATACATACGCAAATCTAAGCACAACCACCAACATACAATGTGGATCCATGCTAGGACTCATACAAATACTCCATCGCAACCTGGGGAAAGAAATGAGAACTTAACAAATACCTAGGGTCTTCGTCTCGTCTTCCACAAAGTACAATTCTATCCTTGTGATTACAATGTCTTGATGTCGAACATGGTGGAAACCACTTGATTATCAATCAATGATGTGAACCATTAACAAGTGTGAGGGAGATCACCATTGATGTCAATGATTCCCAAGGTACCCTAGTACAATCTCTTAAGTGTGAATAGATGATTTGATGTCGAACACTCAGTCAAATCTATCGATCAAAGTTCAATGATGTGAACCTATGTCGAGAGCGAGAGAATCTATTATTAAGGCATACAAACCTCAAGGTACTAAACTTGTTTCTAAGAGTAATTCCTAGATGATGAGATGATGTTGATAGGAATAGTCTCGTTGAAGGAGGGCCATGATGAATCCCGCATCGATGACACGAAACTCGAAACAAAGTTCTGGAATTTTGAGTATGATGTAACCGTAGTACTGACTCAAAAGAAACTGACACAAAACGTTTTTTTGAATGCAGGGGTAAACTCTCAAAACAATTTCCCTTTTGAACATAAGGCGGCATGACCGAAGACTTGGTAGCATTGACTTGACGAGGCGGAACACAATGTGACAATGGACAACGCATTCTTTGAAAGACTTAAAGGAGTGACATGACTCATGAAAGTGGATAGACTTGGAGATAAGCTGAATACCCAATTGACTGAATGGAATGCAGACAAGTGCCATGTTCAAAGGTGACTAATAACTGCCATTTATTGCAAATGAAATGTATTTCTCGTCCCTTAATTTCCCCGTCATGATTGATGAGTGCCTCTTTGCTTTTTAACGAGCTGGAAAATGGTAACAAATGGTCAATATAGCTCGTCCTGTGGATGATTCCAATCTCATATGTTTTACGAACCTGAGAAAGGATGGATTTGTTCCCAAAAAATGGTCCTTCATCGTTTGATTTTTTGAGACCAATGAAAGAAAACTCATTCATCGTTTCATGTTTAGAGAGTCTGAAATGACTAAGAAGACTCCAGAATGTACTTTTTTGTGAGATTTAGTCTCTAAGGCCAGAAAAGTATAAAATAATACCTTAGATAACTCTTCCAATCATGATTGGTTGGAGTGTACATTTTTTGTAAGTAGTTCCCGTAGTCCGAAAAAGGGGTAAACTATCACCAGGAAGACGACTCTTCAGGTCTTTTTATGAGCATGAAGAAGGCAAGTTCACTTGGCAATATTTTCACATTTTAAGAGCCCAAAAAGAGATTAAAGAAGACTCCATTAAGGTTCTTTTTTCAAAATCCAATTTTAACAAGCCTAAAAAACAGTAAAAGTACACTTGATACCTCTTCACTAAGTTTTTAACAAGCACGCCGAAGATATAAAAGGCACTCGGAACCTTTTTCATGTTTGAATCCATAGCACGAAAAAGCGATAAAGTAAGGTCAAACCACTTTTCATGTTTTAACCAGAGCACGAAAAATGAAAAGTAAGCTCCACACCATCTTACTCTTTTTAATGAGCTCGAAGATCGATTGAAAGAATGCTCAGGATATCTGCTTCATTTTTTAAATGAGCTTGCAACAGAGAATGAAGTATGCTCAAAACATGGTTTCATTTTTATGCAAGCTTGAAACCAAAAGGTAAAATTTGCTTAAAACAACCTATTTCATTTTTTAATGAGCTTGTCATAGAAAAAGAAATATGCTCGGGAATGGTTTCATTTTTATGCAAGCTTGAAACCAAAAGGTAAACTATGCTTGAGGAGTGGTTTTTTGTTTTTTAACGAGGTTGAAACCAAAAGTAAACTATGCTCAAAGGTTTGTTTCATGGTTTAACAAGCTCAAGATTAAAACAAAGTATGCTCAAAATGACTCCCATTTCCAAAATGATGTCTAGTGGTTGGTACTTGCCCCCAGTATAATTGTCAAGTAACCTAAATCCAACAAAGGGTGGTAGGGTACATGCCCCCCAAGATTCATTTCATCTGCTTTACAAGTAGATGAAATGAAGGTTCAAGTATTGATTCTTGACACAATGGAAGAATCCGTTTCATTTTTTAACGAGCTTGACACGAAAAGGGAATTGTGCTCTAGGTCGGTTTTATTTTTTTATCAAGCTTGAAACCAAGAATAAACACTGCTCAAGGTGAATAAAAACTGCTCAAGGTGACCTGTTTCATTTTTACACAAGCTTGAAATAGAAAATTAGCATGCTTGTGGGTACTTGTTTCATTTTTACACAAGCTTGAAATAGAAAATAATTGTGCTTGAGGGGACCTGTTTCATTTTTACTCAAGCTTGAAACAGAGAGTAACTATTCTTAGGGACATGTGTTTCATTTTTAACGAGCTTGACACAGAAGGGGAACTTTTCTCACAGAAATTTGTTTCATTTTTTAATGAGCTTAACACAGATAAAAGGAACTATTCTCACAGGCATCTGTTTCATTTTTTAACGAGATTGAAACAGTTAAAAGGCACAATGCTCTCAAACCTGTTTCATTTTTTAACGATATTGACATAGAAAAAGAACTATGCTCTCAAACTTGTTTCATTTTTTAACGAGCTTGACACAAAAAAAGAACTATGCTCTCAAACATGCTCTTACCCAACATGATATCCAGAGGTTGGTAGGTTTCCCCCATTACATAAAATCTAGAGGCTTAAATCCAGTATGATGTCCATAAACTAGAGCCATGCCCCCCATTTTACCTATGATGAGAAGAAGCTAACTAGAAGAAGGGGAAGGAATCACAAGAACATGTGGAACATTCAGGGAAGTATGATTACTAGGAATAATGCGATGGTCAAGTGTGACAAAGGAAGGTTGATCAGTGGTCACAATATTCCCATCATGGGGAAAATGCATAACTCTAAAGAGTGTGGACACTACAACCTTAATGGTGTAAACATAATCATGTCCAAGGAGCATATTGAAATCTAAAGGACCTTGGACCACCATAACACCAATACATACAGTTTTCCCTCCTAATGTAATAGGTAAATGAAGAAGGATCCCTAAAGATGCAGTAGGTATTCGATTAAAAGCCAATATTTGATCGGTGCCTGACAGAAGTTGAGGAGAACCTGAATCTTGCCAAGCAATTGAGGATAGAATGCTAATAGAAGCCCCTTCATCAACAATAGTGTGAAGCATCTTCCTAGCGATAACATTCACAATTATCTTGAAAGGAACACTCCAATGAAGACGAGCATTAGAGGAAATTTCAACTCAAAATGGGCCTCCTAAGGAAAATTAATAAAAAAATAGTTAAAATAATAAAATAATATTTATTAATTTTGGAGGAAGAAAAGAAAAAACTACTTTTTTGTTTTTATTTTGACACATCTCCCTGTGTTTTTACTCAAATTTCGATCGAGAGATCTCGTTGGATGTGGAATTAAATTCCGCATTCAATTGAGGATAGAATGCTAATAGAAGCCCCTTCGTCAACAATAGTGCGAAGCATCTGCCTAGTGGTAACATTCACAATTATCTTGAAAGGAACACTCCAATGAAGACGAGCATTAGAGGAAATTTCAACTCAAAATGGGCCTCCTAAGGAAAATTAATAAAAAAATAGTTAGAATAATAAAATAATATTTATTAATTTTGGAGGAAGAAAAGAAAAAACTACTTTTTTGTTTTTATTTTGACACATCTCCCTGTGTTTTTACTCAAATTTCGATCGAGAGAGCTCATTGGATGTGGAATTAAATTCCGCATCCAATGAGTACCCACTCGGCATGCTTATGATGGGCCCTGCTACCCCAAAAACAAGAAATACCTGGAAAAAAACATGATGATGATGTCATCAGCACGTTTTTTTAGGTATTTCTTGTTTTTGGGTTAGCGGGGCCCATCAAAAGAATTCCGAGTGGGTACTCATTGGTTCCAATGAGCTCTCCTGATCGAAATTTGAGTAAAAACATAGGGAGATATGTCAAAAATACAAACAAAAAAAATAGTTTTTTTATGATACCTATCCTCAAATTTATATTAAAAAATTGTTTAAGAGGTGCTCCCTTTTTTTAATTTTAAAGAATTTTGATTGGCTAATACATGATGACATGGAATTTGTATTATTTTTGGAAAGCCCATTTTTAATTGAAATTTCCTCTAATGACTGTGTTAGGTTACTCCAGTCAAAGGAAATAACCTCAGTACTTGGAGAGGGTTCTGTCGAAAGAGACAAAATTTCCTTTTGTCGAGAACAATCAGAATGAAGCATAAAAACTTCAGCAGGTTTTATTTCATTCTCTACTGGAAGAGAAGAACAAGACAAAGATTTGGTCAAAGCGACTACTTCAGTCTTAACACCCTCAGATAAACGAGTGGGATCGGATGGAGATGACGTCGACTAGACCACTTTAACTTCACTCTTCAAAGGAAGAGTGGGATCAACCACAGATGAATCCGAATTGACCATTTGGAATTCACTCTTGGAAGGAAGAGTGGGATCGACCACGGATGAAACCGAATTGACCACTTGGTCAACCAGTGGGGGTTCAAAGAGACAACTTAGGATAACCTGTTGGAAGCAGTTGTCGAGGAACAATAATATCTTCCAACAAATTAGAAGCTTCATCCATGCGAGGACAAAGGTAAGTAAGGTGCATATCCTTACGTAAAAAGCAAGGATTTTTTACTTTACCCTTCTGACTCTTAACCAAAGAGACACTGGTTGAGGGGGGATCATCAGTATGATGATCAGAGGCTGATGACATCAATTTTTGGGAAACCTTAGACCATTATTCTAAGCCGAGGGCTAGACCATGACAATCTTTCATAATATAATCACCCTTGAAAATCCTGTAAGGAAATTTTGGCTTATGCGGTTTTGGGATGTGCAAATCAATACTCTTTGCACTGGGAGGAGTAATTGGTTGAGACTTGGTTTTTTGTTTGTTTTTATTCTTCTTAATCTTCCTTTTCTTCTTCTTCTTATCAACAAGACTACTAGTACTAGAAATTTCAACAGGATAAGAGGGAGAAAAGAGAGAATACACATCAGGTGAGGAAGGAGAGGGATCAACATGAGGTTGATGCTCCAGCATTAAAGGATTAGAAGCAATTGGTGTACATGGAATAACTGGACTGGAGAATAACCAAACAGGTAATCCGATATGCAATCCAGGAAGGATTAACATAGCCATGAGAGGAGGACCAACATCCCCATATGGAGGGAAAATAAAAGACGTGCTTGGTAAAGAAGTCTCTTGGTTGGTAGTCCTAGAAGGAGAAGCCATAACTATGTAACAAAACTATCTCTCTCTTCTAAAAAATCCTAACTGTACAGACGACAAGCACTACTCAAACTAAAGAAACAAGCAAAATATGTGAGAGGAGTGGATTAAAGGCCTGGAACCTCATGGGATTGTCAAATCACTACAACTCGCTATATACCGCAAGGTCCAAGAGTAGAGAATGACAAGGAGGATTGGGACCGTACCCTTTCCTGAATACCCGTCTACCTGGACGGTACGTGCATAGCAATCTCCCCGAGTGATTTTCTCGGTGTATTACGATGATAAGACGACCAAAGGGTTTTTCTCGGTTGGTCACATGATTCCTAATGGTGTCTCCTGATATACGCAAGGTACGTGGGAGCTCCACTCCATAGTAGTGTTGTCTAATGCACAACCATTTGACATGATCCTTCTGATATACTACTGAGTACGTGAAGTACCTTTCAATATACCTCTAGGGTACGTGAAAGGTAGTTCGATATACCGATTGGTACGTGGAAGAACTACAAGCCCACAGATTGTAGTGCAGGCAATAAACGACAGTTCCTACATTTAAAGATGCTAGAAAACATCTCTAACCTATCACACAAATTGCTAAAGATTTTAAACCTAAGCTAGCACTTAATTTTATCTTGAATGGTTAGGTCGATGCATGAGGTGAGGACATGAAAAGTAAAACTATGCAATATGATTCTACAAAATTTCACTTAAACTTTCAAACGATGCCCTACTTAAGGAAGGGAGAGAGAGGTTCAATTTATTTGAAACATAGAAAAAATCCCATACAAAAATAAAATACACTTGCTTATATGATCTATTCCTAACTAAAACAAACAAAATCTTCTTTTCTGAACTAAAAAAGAAGTGAGATCTCTAATGAAAAGCAAGAAAATATTGTTACAACTTTTATACAAAAGTGTTCAGATTTTTCAACTAAAGCGAGAATAAACTAATCACAAAATTATACAATAACTTTTATATGGACTTTTTACAATTTTTTGAAAAAAGGAAAAACATACAAAAATCATGTATAACAAATGAAGAAAAACTGAAATGAATCTTTTCTTGTTCTGTGAAAGAAGATAGAAATCAGAGATCTAGCATAACCAAGTTCTATTCAAATCCAACTATGAATCTTTAAAGACCAACATCGATCAAAATTCTTAAAAATACATATGAATTCATACACGCTCAAAAATGAATTGCAGAGTTCAAAACACAACTATAACAATCTGAAACCTAGATCTCAAATACTAAAAGAAGTATTTAAGAATCAAATACCCAAAAAGGCTAAAAGGAATACCTGACACTGCTTCTTGTCTATAGGAACAGAGCGATGGTGCCTTCCACTGTAGGTTAACACCAAAGCGTTACCAGCTCCAACACTGCTTCTTTCACACAGAAAAAATACGATGGCACCGCTTTATTCTAACAGAGAAAAGGTGGTGGCAGCTCCAAAACAGCACTTATAATATAGCCCAGGAGTGATGGCTGAGATGGCGATTTGAAAAATAAAAAAATGCAATAGAAAAGTAAGTTACAGACTAGAAAATGAACCCAAACAATCACCAGAAAACACAGTGAACCAAAAATATGAATATCCAAAGGATGATAGAGGAAAATCAATCAAATTCAAAGCAGATCTACAGATCTATCAATTGAAAAAGTAGATCTACAAACTGAAAATGAAGGTGGAGGTTTCAACTTACCAAAGATTCAAAATTCGAAGTAGATCCCCAGCGGAGTCACCACTTTTGTTAGCCATAAATACGCACCTCCTACGGAAAGGAGTTGTTTCCCTAGTCTGAATGGTTCAAATGTAGAAAAAAACACAAACACTAAATGTTAAACTTCCCCTAGATTTGGTTAATCACTTGAATGAAACGCCATGATACTTCTCTCAAAGGTTTTCCTCGCTATCCTTGAAGCTTTATCCTCTGATACTGCAGAAGAACCTGTAAAAGATGGAATACAACAAGGAACACATGATATCATACAATATAATCAACTAGATCTATGCTTGTGACCAAGGAATCAAAAAATATATACACATGAAACAGTAAATATGGGAAAGAAAATACATTTTTTATTAGAAATGATTGGAGAGACTACAACCTTTATGCCTTGGTGTTGAGAGTTCCTTCCAATGGATCCTTACCTCTAACTTCACCTTTCCTCTAATATCTCAAGAATTATTTTGACAGAGTTTGGGTATCCAGCACAATTCTTCCTCTTCCTCCCCATGGGGGATGAGCCAGTATTTAAAGGTATGGGAGGATAGGTATGGTTGAGGATCGCATGGGTGAGGTGGAGATAAGATACTAAAAGGGAGGATCTTGAGCTCCAAGTGGTCCTAAACCATAGGGATGAGGCTACACGGAGGTAAGCGTCGAAAATTTTCTCGAAGCTTCTCTTTTTGCCTTGAAAACTCGAGCACTGCTCCTTTAATGAAGTAAACAGGTGGTGTTAAGGGGGTAACACTTCTTGCAGTAAGGATAGAGGTGGTGGAAACACTCTTTGATCGTGTATCAGGAGCATTGTTGACTTAGGTAATGCTTTTTATCAATGGGGAAAGAGCTTTACTTGCTCAATACAAGGAAAAATTGCAAGGGTAAATTTCTTCCTTTCATTTCTCTACGGAAATATTTGAGGGATTGGAGCAGACAAGGGAATACCTATCTCATAACATGATGGTGATGAGATTTAGGTGTAACAACCCATGTATGTTATAAGCATCCTTAGCCTTCTAAGGTTACCAATCCATCCACAAACTCAATCCAATTTGAATTAGGCTGTGTGCTCAAGATTTTCCATGTGTCCTCCCTTCCCTAGCCTTCCATCTTACCCCAATTTGATTAGGGACCCATTGAGATTCCCCAACTCACATGAGCGCCTTCTTGGATGCTATATTTAGACCTGACTTGTCATAATGCTCATATGTAATCCTTCAGGTATGCAATATGTAATAAATGTCATAACATCTTCATCGTTGGTGTCATAGATGTCATAGATGTTCGGGAATCTAGCCCAAGTGTCCAAGAAGCTCCCTTCTGACTCTTCTTCTCCCATGTAAGTTGCATTTCCTTCCAAATTAGACCTATGATGCATATGGCCAAGTGTATTAGCCTTCTAACTCATCCAAGAACATTAGTCTTCCCATGGATTCGAAATTGCAAGGTGAGGATGCCATGTGGCACAGAAATTCTAGCTTGTGTGGGCCCCATAATCTCCATGTGTATCCATGTTCCATTTCCACTTCAATTTTATGTTGTATTTATTTAATTAGCTCCATTATTAAATATGTATTCCATTCTAATGTCTAAACATCATTTATTAGCTCCCTTATTAAAATTCCAAATGTATCCATCCAACCTAGGGAACTAGTAGGATTGATGGAATTGTCCTTCTATGCAATTATTTGAATGGGGACAATACACTATGGAGAAGGCTAGACACCCTCATAATTTGAAACGCCCTTATCATTTTTCTCAATAATTTTTTTATTATTACTATTACAACAGCTACTTTATATTGAATTATAAAAAAATATAATTAAAACCTTATTCTCGTGCATTTTTTTTTACTTTTTAAGAGAATTTTCTGGCAGTCAATTAATTTGTTGAAAATGTGTAGTCAATTTTCCACAAATAATGAGGAGTAGAAAGTCTTTATTACAATAATGAAATAACATGCTACAATTTAAAATAGAAACACGACAGTCTAGTATAGATTTCCAATTCTTTGAGTAGGCGATCTTTTCCACACAACCCCTCGCTCTTGGCTCTATGGAGAAGACCACACTCTTAGAATTATTTAGTAGATTTAATTGTTCTTTTGATGATTTTCTCGAAAAAGGAAATTTTGAAGATCCATAAGGCTCACCCAATATTATGATTTTCTTATGCGTGGGCATATTTATCTTGATTAAAAAATATGTAGGTAGATGTGAGTTTGAAATTTTATTTAATTAGTTCAACTCATTTCCCAGCAAATCCCCCAATTTGCTTACTAAAAAAAGCACATTTCCTTTTTTTTACGAAATCATTAGTTGTGAACTTAAAATGGAATGGTGTTTGGAAAAAATTAAGGGATGTTAAGTTGACTTGCAAAAGGGCGTGCATAAGAATTGGGTAGCATAGCATTCAAGGCTTAGGAGGAGGATAACCATTAGTTAGATTTGATCCAACTCTTAATCTAACAACTATTTTCCCTGCAGAGTGCTTATTACACATCATTTACAAAAATCCTGCTAAAGATACCACAGATACTGGATGTTTTTTTTTTTAAGAAGAGATAGTGGATGTTGTTACTATCTACAGGTCAATATTTGACAAGATATAATAGGGTTTCTCCCCCTCACTATATTCTGAATTAACATAATACCCTCTTCTTGATCTTTGTTGTGAAGAATATTAAGTAGACCATGTTCTTGAGGTTTAAATTCTGAATGAACAGAAAAACCTCTTCTTGAGATTTATATTATGAATTAACAGAAGACTCTCTTCTTGAGATTTATATTCTGAATTAACAGATGACCTCTTCTTGATCTTTGTTGTTGAAGAATATCAAGAATACCCTCTTCTTGGTCTCAATTATTTGAGTAAGCGGCCTTCTCTGCACAGTGTCTTCGTTCTTGACTCTGAAGATAAGACCAAATACAAGAGGCTTCAACGTCAACTTACAAGCAGTCTCATCTATCCTGCTCTTAATAAACTGAACTTACACCTCCATCTTTCATACATAATGAAGGGAATCCATGGAAATAATAAAAATTAAAAAAGAATGTTATAGCATTTTTTCCATTAACAACATAAAATCCCCTATTTTTCTAGCACCCATCTCAATTCATGGCATGGAAACCATACTCTCTTAGTGGATACAAATTTGCCTCTAAAGAAGAATGGAGCTTTCTATGAAATAATTGAAGTGGGAAATTCGAAGCCTTCACTAGAGCGTTTGAATGCCCTTTATTTTTTTTTATCTCGTCACTACCTCCAACCTCTTCTAGTTCCTATGACACTAAAAAATAATAAACTATGTATATATCTTCACTTCAGATCACGCATGAATCCAACCATATATCGAATACACTCTTACAAACAATTACAAGGGAATAAGCAAACTCACTTTTGGTTCACCATTAAACTTGTCTACTTGATGAAGCTGCAGTTGCATTTAAACAAATATGCATGAGATTCATTAGTTAATAGAAACAAATCTATGTAGAATTCAGAGATAGATGTAAAAACAATGATAAGAAATCTAGGAACAAAACTAATGTGGAGCTACTCCCTTCAGAAGATACATAACACCAGCAATAGGCCCAATAGGAAAGCCACAATGAATAAGTCCATCATGGAAAAACATATATGCCACCCCTAAAACAATAATAGCAAGCCCCTCAAGAATTTTTCGAAATGCATGGCAATTTTTGATAATAGTGTGACTAACATAGTGTTGTTGAAAGTCACATTGACATAGCTGCTAAGTCAAACTTGATTTAAATTTCTAGTGATCACAACATTATTTAAATAGTATTTTCCCATTTACAAATTGAGCAAAATTTTATGATAGTAACAATTAGAATATAATCCTGGAGTCAATGAAGAAAAAGGGAAATCGATATTACAAAACCTATATTGTATGTCGTAGTTTGTTTGTACTAACCCTTGGTCCACCCTTTTATAAACAGTAGTTATACCTCATGCATATTCCACAACGATGCAAGCTAGGGAGTTTAGTGAGCCCAATGAGCCCAATATTCCATTCCAACCTGTACAAACACATTTCGGATCATATTGGAATAAGTAGGTCCAAATCTAATTTACCAACATCTTGTGTAGAGAACTTGCACCTGCCCTGGCTCCCACTACTAATGAAAATGTGCCAAAAATATATTTGTAAGAAAATTTTGCACCCTCCATACAAATTCCATCAGAGAACAAGCAAGGGAATATACCCATGGCATCTCATACATATCAGCATAATGCCACAAACTACTAAGAATATATATCTACAATGACAAACCCAGCTAAACCTGGGTTTTATATCTACCCATTTAAATATCAGATTATATATATATATATATATATATGCCATAAGATTGGGGCCATTTACATATCAGATTATATATATGCCATAATATTGGGGCCATGCTATCCGTTTTATTATAACATACTTTTGATTTTTACACAATAAAAATAGAGGATGGTTGCTCAATGAAAAATATAATCAAAGTTATTGAGTGACTATCTGAATTCTTGAACAAGTCTTTCAACTGATGCATGCACATTGATCAATGTAATGAATGGTGTCGGATCCCAGCTTCATAACCTTGATTTCTTGGGCAGGTCTGCGAGTTCTTTAGCCTCTCCTTCCATCGATCGTGAGTTCATTTGCTTCACCTTCCACCTATCACAGAAAAAAAAAAAACATCTTATATGAACACCTCGCACTGTCGATAGGATTTGGACCCAATGCAATACAAAGAAACTTCTAGAACACCAAGAATGAACCCATTTTAAAAATCCTTATCTCGAGCGTAGAGCGTCAAACGTGTCAGTGTCTTATGAGTAAGATGTGTAGCAGCTTTTAATTCACGGGAGGGACGAAGATGATGTATAGTGTTTTTCAAAACACCCTTAGAGAAAAAAAAAACATCTATCGACTTAATTATGTTTATAAGATTGTGATATTATAACTTGAAACAAGTGAAATTAGCAGCAAAGTTGATTATACCTGCCTTAAGAAATGATTTAATCTAATAATTAATTCTTTTTGTTTTTAACTTAGTAGTTTTACATACCTAGGTTTATTTTAATAATTTAAAAATGTTATAATTTAATAGTTATTTATAACCCAAATTTGATCTCATAATTTAGAAATGTTTTGATCTAATAGTTATATATAGGGCAAAGTTAAAGTTAAAGTTTGACATAAAAATAATTGAATAATAAATAAGAAGTTATAAGAAAATGTCATTGTCATTTAAAAAAATCAAAATTGTATAGATATTTTATAAAATTTGCATTTTTTTACTTACAAAATTTTTACCAAAATTAAATACAATTTTTTCTATTAACAATAAAAAGGCTAAACAAATTATTAAACTTTGGTAAATCTATAGTATAATGTCAACTAGTAAAAATATTAATCATCATAATTGTTTAAATAAACCAATAATTTTTTTTTTAAATAAAAACAATTTTTAGTTTCATTAATATGCCAGTTTATGAAATGTGAAAAAAAATCTTAATTGAATATCAAAATAAATATTTGAAAATTTTATTCAATAAATTTATATAAAAGAATATCATAATATGTTAAAGTTTTTATATATATTTAAAAAAATATTATATCTAAATAAAACTTCTATACAGTGATATAGCTATATTCATTTATTGTGATGTGATTGTCACATCTATCAAGATTAGTCATTGTGTCTATTTTAATAAACAATACACTTGACATTATTATATTTTATTTCTAAATTTTTATATCAAAAACATTATAATGTATTGATGTGTATATATATATTTAAAAAAAGGTTTATTATATTTAAATAAAAGTTTTATATAGTGATATAATTATAATTAATTATTGTGATGTGATTGTGACATTTATTAAGATTAGCCATTATTACTATTTTAATAAACAAGACACTTGGCATTGTTCTATATTTTTAAATATTTTTTATATCTAACAATTTCATTTACACACTAGAAGAAATTAGTCAAATCATAAAAAAGAACCAATCATAAAATACAAAAGTATATATATATATATATATATATAATTTTGTTTTTAAAATATTAATTTAATATATGAATTTTATAAAAGTTATGTAGAACTTTTGAAAAAGTATATAAATTAATTAAAGTCAAAACTATGGTTGAACTAAGTGATATCTATACCTGATAATACCATTCTACCACACCTTAGTGTTGTAAGTTAAAAAGATAAATTAATTGTTTTTATTTATTTATTTAATTGTTAAATAGAATGTTCACATTAATATTTCAAAATTTTAATATAAATTATTTAAAAAATTATAATATTATATCATAATAATAAAACAATTTCAAAAATCTAATATAACATATTTCAAAAATCTAATATAAATTATTTAAAAAATTATAATATCATATAATATGTAAAAATTACAATAGCATATAAGAAGTTTTATAGACTAAAGTGCTCTTAATGGATGTGAATCATCATTATAAAAAAAATTATTTATAGTTATCTTTATAATTCTTATAAATATCTATAAATCTATTTTTGATAAATAAAATGTAAATATATTTACTAAAATTAAATTTAATAATATATAAAATAATTAAATTTAATGATATATAAAATGGTTAAAACATTCTAATATGAAATTTTTATACCTGCCTCAGGCAGGTATATTGTAATCGATCACAAGTCAAACTCCTTTGACTTGGTGTCTTTTGAGGCAATTTTAAAAAATCAAAACCTGTTTTGCAAAGTATGACTTAGGGATTTGTAAAATATTTTTTTTAATTTTCTTAAAAAGCTATTTTTGTAAACAGCTGATTGGTGGATAGAAGATGATGTCAGCTTTGGAATTTGGTATCTGGATTTGAGTTGACATGTGGCAAGATGATGTCATAATAATAAAATTAAAAAAATAAAAATTATATGCCATTGCCATCTGGCTCATGCCTCCTGCTGTTGTTGCTGCCGCTGTCGTGTGGACCATGGCGCCTACCAACAGCCGATCGCCAATGCTCCGATGGAAATCTCTTCATCTTTTCCAACAAAGATTCCATCTTATTTGATTACAAAACAATTAAGGTTGTAAAGACCTTTCCCAGGATGCCAGGTGGAGCCAGAAATTACTATTTGATTACAAAACAAATAAGGTTGTAAAGACCTTTCCCAGGATGCCAGGTGGAGCCAGAAATTACCCTGCCTCCGATTCATCTGCTATGCTGCCACTGTTGGCATCTGATGGATTTCAAAAAATAGAAATTCTCATCTGTGGTGGTGCTCCTAACAGCGCTTTCACCTCAGCAAAGGCTAGGAATTTCCTAACCGCACTTCAAAGCTGTGGAAGAATTCTTATTACAGATCCCAACTCTGTTTGGGCTATGGAGAATATGCCTGCGCCCAGGGTTATGGGAGATATGCTCAACCTTCCTAACGGTGAAGTTGTGATAATCAATGGTGCCGAGAGAGGGACGGCAGGTTGGGAGATTGCAGGGAATCCAGCTCTTGCTCCGTATTTATACAGACCTAATGCAATGGCAGGGAAACGATTTACAGTACTGGCAGCCTCCACCATTCCAAGATTGTATCATTCGACTGCAAATGTATTGCCTGATGGGAGGATTTTTGTTGGAGGCTCCAACCCCCACGTTGGTTACGTTTTTTCTGGAGTCACGTTTCCAACCGAGCTTCGTCTGGAAGCATATAGTCCTTATTATTTGGATGAATCCTACAGTAATTTTAGGCCTAACATCGTTTCTCTATATACCGATTATGTGAGATATGGTACAAGATTCACCGTTAAGTTCTCTGTTTCAAGTTATGTTCCCAACAATATCCAGTTCAACATTTACGCTCCATCCTTCACAACGCATGCATTTTCCATGAATCAGAGACTGCTCATACTCGCATCAACGAGCCCAAAGAGAGTAAGAGGAATATATATTGCTATAGTTACAGCACCTCCAAGCTCTGTTGCAGCGCCGCCAGGATACTACACGCTATTCGTGGTTAACAATGGAATTCCGAGCGTTGCCAATTGGATTCATTTGTCTTAACCTATCTCCCCGGTAACATTGTGTAATGTATGTGAGGCATATTAGTTTTGTGTTTGAAGAAAACCAGTGTATAATGTATATGAAAAGCAGATCTAGTAGCCGTGAACTGTGACCTGCCCTTAATTCTATCTAAACTATTAGAAGATAAAACCTGTATCCTTTTCTTTGGCAATCAAGAGCTAAGATTTCCAGTTGGGTTAGTAAGAGTTGCTGGCCTCGATATGAATGGCAGAGGACAATTGTGCAAAAGAACAAGACGTAGGAACGCCAGGACAAACGTAGATTGCACATCAACTTACTATAACCACAAAGTCCACAATGCTTGGGAAGTAGTGGTTGTTAGGTCCGCATTGCGACGAAACTAAATCTTATCACAGTTTTGCGTACAATGCAAAGGAAAGGAACGGAAAGCCAAGCATCACCATCGACCGGTGAGCAGAGCAGAATTAGCACGACAGAAATTCCTCTGCAAGCCAAGCAAATTAGTAGGTGATTCTCCGGAGCTCTCTTCCCAGCCAAAAATTTGCATGGATCGATTGTCCTAGTGTGGGGACGCAGGAGACTTTGTCAATCATAATTCATAATTAAACACAATTACATAAAGTTGTCGCTATTTCAATATCTCTGGGAGAACCAGATCAACGTCTGCTAATTCCATCAGTTACGATTCACAGCCATGCCATCCCTGGAAGAGCTCATTCCCTCAAAAGAAGACAGAGATTTTCAACCCTGTAAGTTTTGTGTATAATTTGGGTGGAAAAATATGAACTAGAATCACAGAAAAATGTTGAAAGGTCAAATCGTAAAAATGTTATTTGCACCCCAAAAACATGTTTTTTGCAATTGTCAAATGTGTTAAACTCGTTATCACCAAAGTTTAACAATACATATCCTCGAATACTAGAAATTTGTTAAACTCATTATCACCAAAGTTTAAGAGTAAATATCATGTTGACCAGGTTCTATTAATATAGATTAATTTTCTCACGAAATATCCTGAAACGTATAGACCTTGTCGTTTTGGTTAGATAGCCCTTCAATTAACAAGATGATATAGCCTGTTGGTATTGTGACAAAATTGAAAGAATATACATAAACGTTACCACCGAATTCCTCAAATAATAATGCTGGTAGATCCATCAAAATATTTTGATATTACTTTGTATTGACGATGTAAAGATCAATGGCACAATATTCTACATTCTACATTACCTTATTATAATTGGTTGTTATTTGTGATCTTTGT
>LPNX010729741.1:465377-631179 GCA_001517045.1 Pseudotsuga menziesii | reverse complement strand
ATATCCACATGTTAAATTTCAATTTTTATGTTTTTTATATGTGTTTTTTAATTATATTAAAAATTGCAGTTTGTTTGTTGGTTTGTTTTTAATTAAGTCATGCGTTATATTTATGTGCTATAAATAACATCTTGAATAAATTTATTTATTTTTAACTATAAAAATTTCTAAATTAAAATTGAAAATTAAATTTATGTTAATTCAAGGTATTTTAACTTTCAAAATAAAAGGCATATTTGATATTTTGGCATTGTTATATTATTTCAATTATTATAATGTAAAATACTAATAATGTAGTGATAAAAACTATATAATTAGTTGATTGGTTTTGGTTGAATACTAATTATTTAAAGATTTCAATTCAATTTTATCTCGAGTCGGGTGTTGGAAATTTTAAAAAAATATATATGGGTGAAGATGCAATGGTGGAGTGAAGTCAATCACTCTTGATCCATAAAATCGAAATCATCCCAAGCAATCTCGACCCTGCCAAGCCTAGTCCCAAGGTTGCCAACATGCATGCCAATTAGGATAGTAGAAAAAAATGCACCCCCGTTTTAGTGAAGCAAATCGCGCTCCCGTTTTGCTTTGAATAAACGTGCTCTCATTTGTAAAAACCTGTTTTTTGGTTAAAACGGGTCAAGCCCGTCATTTTTGCCACAATGCAGCACTTTTGGAGCTTGGATGGAGCAGAATGTGAGTGGGAGAACACGTTTTGGGTGATCCAAAGCCATCCACCTCCACCTTTGGATCAACCTCTTCCTTGTGAGGTATTTTCCTCAAATCTTCTAATGATTTTTTCCCTAAATTCATTAATTTATCTTCCCTAATTTGAAATTAAACCAAAATATTTAATTTATATGGCCAATGGAAACCAAAACCCCAATGGAATTGGCCAATGGAAACCAAAACCCTAATTTAATCATAAAAATCAAATAATTTTGATTATTTACCAAAATTCATACCCAAAATTCACATTCCCAATGAAAACCGAAACCCCAATTAACTCATAAAAACAAATCAATTTCACTATTTCTATATGCATATTCATAAGCATCCTTGTGAATCCATACCAAAATTCATAAATATGCAAAGTTTTTCAAGAACATTGCAAGTTTGCATAAGTAATTTACATGCCCAATGTAAACCAAAACCCCAATTAACTCATAAAAAACAAATGAACTACACTATTTGCATATGTATATTTGCAAGCATCAATGTGAATCCAAACCAAAATTAACAAATATGAAAAGTTTGTCAATTATATTGCAAGCTTGCATACAACTAAAAAAAAATCAAGTAGAATTCATATCTTCCCTAAAATACATAAACACACATGGTGAATCCATTGCCTCTATTCGAAATATTGAAGTTGGTCATCCAAGAACATCAATAAACACCTTATAGTTTTGATGAAACTTCCTAATCCAAGTGTTAAAATAAGGTATAGAAGCTTCCCATGCTTAACAAATATTTCCTCTTGACTGAAGGGTACTTTTTGGTTAAGGTCAAGACAACGAAGTTCAACAATAGTCTCTATGAACATCAAGATACATAGGGAGGTTGATGTGTTTGATTACATGCCAATCACATACTATCATACATGATAGAATCCAGTGGAAACCTTGCAACCATAAAAGCCACTGTGCATTTAAAGTCTCCCATGGGTATATAGAAAGAGGGCATATAACTAAAATAACATCAAGTGGAATCCATGCATGGCCCAAATTACATATAAACAAAGATTTGTTAAATAAAATTTGGAGTCCAAAAAACATCAGGCTACAACAAATAATTACATATCTAACAAAATCGTTGCCTATACTAGGATTTTATTCATCAATATCACATTATGACGCCTATTCTAAGGTCTAGTTGTTGCCTCTACCAGTAATTTGGGAGCTGGTCCTACAACGGCATTAGTCACTACCTCACAATTTCGATGAAACTTCATAATCCAAGCCTTAAAATAAGCTAGAAGAGCTTCCCAATCAACATATGCACATAGGAAATTTTATGTACATATGCATATGGAAATTGGAATTAATACTTGAATTTAGGACATAAATTTAAAATTAAAAAATGTTAAATGTTTATTCTTTACTGTAAAATTCAAGATCAATTTTAAAATTTAAATAATAGATTTAGTTTATGTTGTTAGTTGTCGTAAATTAGTTATACACTTTTTTAGTGCTTAGAGATGTCATTATATCATGTGTTTATTTTTCTAATGATATTTTATTTGTATTTAGGATTGCAATGGCTACTATGGATAATAATGCTAAGATATTGAGGGTTATTGGCCATCTCAAAAAGATTGGTTCTTCCTGGAGGAGTGGAGATGAGATCCACACTTCCTTGTCAGACTTATTGTTGACTATTGTTGATACGATCGCAAGATCGAATGATGCTTTGTATAGCATCACATTTCATAGGGAGAGGTAAAGAATATGATGATGGGTTGAGCTACAACGAGGTAAAGAAGCTTAAAATAACCAAAGAACACATCTATACATTATTTAGAGTTCCTAGGACAGATGACATTTTTGAGAGCACCAGGCCACATATTTCCATTGGGTGGTGCACCTTTCCACCCATTAGATACCATTGGATGGATATATGGTACATGGTTTTTGACATTCCCCCGCACAACAACAGGGAAGTACTCTTGTACTTCCTCTGAAATTTGTATGCAGAGTTTGTGATGTGGAAACATGTCAACTATTTTGACATGTTGTGATTCCAGGGATTTGGTAAGGGGATGCCCCAAAACCGACCCAATGTTAGGCATAGAGATGTCAATCCACAGATACCTGCACCCCGTGCCCAGCTACCGAGGGTAGAAACCCCTCCTGCACATGATATGGTTTCCCAGACACAGGAGGCATTTCTAACTCTAGCTTAGATGGTTTCTAGACACACGACTACTATTGACCAGAAAATGCCCTCTTCCTCTGTTGGGGTACAACCATCAGCTTCTGGTGGTAGAGGAACATCTATTGGTGGGGATAGACCGACATCCCATGTTCCTCAGAGCGAGCCACATGTCTACACAGCATGTGGTCAATCTTATTATGGTCTTGGACCAAGACATGGTACCTTTATGATGACTGGTGGTCAGGTAAGGACATTGTTAAAGCTCTATTATTGTTCAATTTTTTATTTTTCCATATTGTATGTAACATATTAAAAGATTCGTAATATATGCAATATTTACTCTTGCAGGATATTGATACCTCTTAAGGGGGTGGTAGTGCACCCGGTGTGGTTGTATCTGAGGCCCAAACAACCAACATTGAGGTAATATTTAATCATGTTTCATTTTGTTAATGCAAGTGTTAGTCTTGATTAATTTGTTAAATTGTCTAATATTTACAATTTTTGAAGTTGCGGAAACCCCATTTAGAACCTGATGTCAGAGACATTGATCTTTTAGCAAAATACTCCAAGGTGGAATTTATGATTACCTGAAGAATGTAAGTACATGGTTGATTGTTGAATCTTGTTCGAATTATTTAAATTTCTTATTGTACACTCCTTTATAGATTGCTAATATTTATAATTTTTAAACTTGTAGATGTTATCTACATCTAAAGAGGAGCAAGAAATTGTTGAAGCAGTCACACCCATGGGGAAGATATGTTCCAGGAAGGGGTAAGTATATTACAACATGTTATTTTTTCAGTACATATTATTCCATCCATTGAATTTCATGTCTAACTATGGTAACACTTTATGACTGCAGACATCATCGCAAATCCTTGCTCCGCCTCTTTGGTTTGGATCTCCCCATAGTCCAAACGTAGATAAGGGGGTTGTTTACACCAAACAATCATCTTCCTTGAAAAGAGCAGGTTTCCATGAGGATCAACCTACTCATCCCACGGTAATGTACACACTTCCAATGGCAGTTGCCTGTTAGCTTTGAAATCACTTCACAACTAGTTTTTCTTAATGTTATTTTTTCATGTTTACAGCATCAAGATGTAGACTCATTCGTGCCAGACCTTAGTGGGGTTGTTGATGATGCATTCAATGCTGCATCTACAATAGGGATAAGTCACACAGAGGTACATCTACTTGAATATTTGTAATTGTATAGTTCATTTGTATTGTCTATGGTCCGTACGATGTCTAACTATTTTATCATTTGGTGAATGTAGCCACACCCTGGTCCATTAGTGGATGCGACCGAGGTTGATGTTCAACCTACGGCTCCTCTTGCTTCTGGAGAAACCCAGTATCTTCCCCTAGAATAAGTTTTTTTGGTGAGATGTTCATTTTTTACATATTGATTAGTAATTTCTCATTCATGTACATGTTGATAATTGTTGAGATATTTGACATGTTTTTTTTTTGTAGAGAGACTCTCTACAAGGAGGACACCAGAGGCATCTATACCCCGAACGGATGCAGTGAGTCTTTGTTTTATGTACAATTGATTCATATTTTAAATTTTAAAATTTGTTATTGTTGGATAGTACTAGTTCAGTTACCTGATCAAGAAATATTGTCATTGGTTTGCAGTCGCCAAAGATGCACAGTGGTCTTGGACAAAGGAAATAAGCATTAGGGTCTGGGAAAAACAAGAGAAAGTTAGAGTTTTGATGTGTTGGTCCAAGACAAATATGTATTTTTCTATACAATTCGAAGTTAGAGTATAGGGGCGCGGTCTAGGAAAGATTTACTTTTGTTTGCACATGTACATCATAGATGTTTTTGATACATGTACATTGACAGGCCATATAAGGGCCTTCTATTTTTGTATTATAACTTTCATGATATAAAAATTATTTCATATCAAGGCTCTTGAGATCTTTATGGTTCAGTCTTTTAAGTGTGATTATACACGTGTGGCCAAGAATGTTTCTATGTGTAATGTTCCCAAAATTTTATAGATTTTACAATTGCATGGAAATATCGGTTATAAATTTGAGAACAATGCACAATTACAATATTACGTAATGATAAAAATGTACATTTCAATTGTTTTTTACCACAATCCAATTGTATATACAATGTTACATTGTATTCACAAAGATGGAACATACCTAATAAACATAAGCACCCAGCACAACTAAGCAACTGATCCAACTAAGTGGAATACAAAATAACCTTACCCACATAACAACCTAACAAATTTTTAAAGGATGCACAAAGTTGACACACCTAAGTGATGCACCTGTGTGGTATGCATAAATGAAATTAGTGTTTGGCATGATGTATTTCATCTAACGAATACATGGGATACACATCAAACCTAAAAGTATCTGAGTATTATAAGGTTGATTCAAAATCGTGGTTATGATTATATCCTGCACATTATGTATATCCTGCACATTATTTTATCATTTTGCTAATGTACATGGAATTTGATGAATGGTCTCGAGGAACAACTTTGGAAGAGATGAAAATTATGTGTGATTTTATTATAGTTTAAATTGATTGGAGAAGTACTATTCTGAATCTTGTTTTATAAATTTATGTTTATGGAGTATTATGCAAAGCATTCGTAGTGTGAAGATATATATTTTGTAATAATGGTGTAATAGTTTGGCCACTTGTTTCTAAACATAAACATGTTCCATTACATGGTTACTGATGTAATGGCATTGTCTCCACCTGCATTTCATCGTACAAATGCTCACATCTCTTAGATGACCAAGCTAAATTAATATGGGAAACAACCTTATTTCGAATTTCCAGGCTCATGAATGATGTGAGATCCTAAGATCAATTCACCTCCACATAGAGATTGACAACTCCTTTTGCCTTGATTAAAACACAAACAAAGAATATTTCTTGCTTGACAATGATGGGAAATCAGTCAAGTTCAACACCTCACAACAGGTAAGATAATTCTCAACAGCTACACATGGAATAATAGTTTGCAACACGTATTTTTCAAGAGGGGAATATCTACAATCACCTTCAAGATGACCTCTATGTGCAAAAAATTCACATTCACATATTGAGCAAAACCCTAGTTTCCAAAATTGACCAAAACAATGATCCCTTGTCCATGGACCAAGAGTAGAGGGCCACCCCTAGCACTATCCTGATGTCCTGAATCTAATGGATTCAATGGTTCGTGGATCCAAGCAATGACCCTCATTCTATCGCACGTTGAATCGTACCTCCTACAAGCTTTCAGGGACACCTGTTGAATCCCTACCTAGGGCATAGAATGGAAATCGTGCATCAAAACAGGATTTCAGTTCGTCATGCAAGTGTTTTTAGGTATGTTCCATGTGGGAACACTAGCCACATGTTCACGGTTGAGGATTTTCCAAAGTTGACTCCTGTGTGCAAAATTTTGACATTTCCTTACTGAGCAAAACCCTAGTTTCCAAAATTGACCAAAAAAATGATCCCTTGTCCATGGATCCATATTAGAGGGCCACCCATAGCGCTATCCTAATGTCTGAATCCAACAAAGCCAACAGTTCATCGATCCGAGCAACATTCATCATTTTATGGCACATTGAAGCCCACCTCCTACAGGCTTTCAGGGACACCTGTTGAATCCCTACTCGGAGCATAGAATGGAAACCGTGCATCAAAATGGGCTTCCAGTGGGTCATGCAAGTGTTTTTAGGTAGATTCCATGTGGGAACGCTAGCCACACATTCACGTTCGAGGAATTTTCAAAACTGAACCCTATGTGCAAAAATTTCACATTCACTTACTGAGCAAAACCCTAGTTTCCAAAATTGACCAAAAAAATGATCCCTTATCCATAGACCCAGAGTAGAGGGCCACCCCTAACACTATCCTAATGTCATGAATTCAACGGATTTCACTATTCATCGATCCGAGCAACGACCATCATTCTATCACACGTTGAATCCCACCTCCTACGGGCTTTTAGGGACACCTGTTGAATCCCTACTCGGGGCATAGAATGGAAACCGTGCATCAAAATGGGATTCTGGCGGGTCATGCCATTTTTTTTAGGTGGGTTCCATGTGGGAACACTAGCCACATGTTCACGATCGAGCAATTTGCAAAGCTGACCCATATGTGCAAAACTTTCACATTCATTTACTGATCAAAACCCTAGTTTCCAAAATTGACCAAAAAATGATCCTTTGTCCATGGACCCAGAGTAGAGGGCCACCACTAGAATTATCATGATGTCTTGAATCCAATGGATTCGACGGTTTGTTGATGTGAGCAATGATCATCATTCTATCGCACGTTGAATCCCACCTCCTACAAGCTTTCAGGGACACCTGTTAAATCCCTACTCGGAGCATAGAATGGAAACCGTAGATCAAAATAGGATTTCGGTGGGTCATGCAAGCATGTTTAGGAAGGTTCCATGTGGAAACACTAGCCACACATTCACAGTCGATCAATTTGCAAATATGACCCCTATGTGCAAAAATTTCACATTTGCATACTGAGCAAAACCCTAGTTTCCAAAATTTACCAAAAAAATAATCCTTTGTCCATGAACCCAGAGTAGAGGTCCACTCCTATAACTATCCTAATGTCCTAAATCCAACGAAGTCAATATTTCGTTAATCTGAGCAACGGCCATCATTCTATCGCATGTTGAATCCCACCTCCTACAAACTTTCAGGGACGCCTGTTGAATCCCTACCCGGGGCATAGAATGGAAACCGTGCATCAAAATAGACTTCTAGTGGGTCATGAAATCATTTTTAGGTAGGTTCCATGTGGGAACGCTAGCCACACATTCACGTTGGATGAATTTGTAAAGTTGACCCCTATGTGCAAAAATTTGACATTCACTTACTGAGCAAAACCCTAATTTCCAAAATTGACCAAAAAAATGATCCATTGTCCATGGACCCAGAGTAGAGGGCCACCCCTAGTACTATCTTGATGTCTCAAATCCAACTGAGTCAATGGTTCATCAATCTGAGCAATGGCCATCATTCTATCACACGTTGAATCCCACCTCCTACAGGCTTTCAAGGACACCTATTGATTTCCTACTCAAGGCATAGAATGGAAACCGTGCATTAAAATGGAATTCTGGTGGGTCATGCAAGCTTGTTTAGATAGGTTCCATGTGGGAATGCTATCCACATGTTCACGATTGAGGAATTTGAAAATCTAACCCCTATGTGCAAAAATTGGACATTCCCTTACTGAGCAAAACCCTAGTTTCCAAAATTGGCCCAAAAAATGATCCCTTGTCCATGGACCCAGAGTAGAGGGCCACCCCTAGCACTATCTTGATGTCCTAAATCCAACGGAGTCAACAGTTCATTGATCCAAGCAACGAAAATCATTCTATCGCACATTGAATCCCACCTCCTACAAGCTTTCAAGGACACTTCTTGAATCCCAAACCGAGGCATAGAATGGAAATCGTGCATCAAAACGAGGTTCCGGTGGGTCATGCAAGTGTGTTTAGGAAGTTTCCATGTGGGAATGACAGCCACATGTTCACAATCAAGGAATATGCAAATTTAACCCATATGTGCAAAAATTTGACATTCCCTTACTGAGCAAACTATGGTTACTATGGTTTAGAATGCAAATATGGTTTACGGTGCAAACTTTAGTTAATAGGATTGGCTATAGGTTTTGTAAGCTAGGATTGGAAATGGTTATTAGGCTATTATTACCACTCCTTGACGTCACGGCTCCCATGGAGAAACAAATTATCGGAGTCAAGGAGATAATTATCGGATTCAAGGAGATAATTATCGGATTCAAGGAGATGTCCTTATAGGATCAACTTCGAGATTCAAGGAAAATGCAATAGGAATATCCTAGATAGAGTGGTAGCTAATGGTATTGGACTATACGACATGAGTCATGTAAATATCAATATAATACAACAAATCCATGATGAATCTCAAGTGTAATTTATCAAGTTGGAGAAGTCTATCGAATTTATTAATCTATCAAGCTGTAAATAATCAATGAGACCATGAAACCAAAATAGTTGAGTACCACATACCTAACTACCTACCTATGGTCATTCAAATAGACCATTGGGATCACCTCTAATAGAAACAGTATCCTTTAGCCTCTCGTGCTTGGAGTAAGGAAACAAGTATCGTGACTTCAATGAGTTCTTATTCGACATTGTTTGTAGCTGGAGCTTTGTGCGAATAACTAAGTTTGTATAATGGTATACAATTTGACCTAGTCTATAATCTTCAAATACATAAACTTTTTTCTTTCGTGCATGGGCAACCTGTGTCAAATATTCTCCTTTGATAACCATCGACCCAATTGGAAAAGCATTGCCCTCAAAGTCAATTAATGAGACAATGAGGGTATGCTTCCCATCCAAGCAACGTGCCAGCAAGTAGTCAGTGTACCATTCATTGCCTCTCGAGGAAACCACTGTGTATATGTGCCCTGCATAAAATAAAGTGCAGACCTTGGATCCATCTAACTAAACACAACTAGTCGTCAAACATTTCAAAGTTATCAACATAATAGTCAAACCTGGTTGTATGAGATCTGAAAGGTGGTCATAGTCATGTGAAATACTCGACTACCCCTCCTCCAATTGGGATAATTCTGCATTTATTTTTCAACCAATGGGGATTTTTACACGATCCCAACTATCAACCCAATATGTGGATTCACAGTTGTCCCATTCACCACTACTACATGGATAACAAAAACAAGAGAGTTTCCTTGTCCACATTTCAACTATAGCAATGTTTGACGTCCTAACTGAATGGAATGCACGAGTTCCTTGAAGAGTATTGCACTCATATAGGTGTGATCGATCTACATCGACCACCTCCCAAAAATATCTATGTACATGTGCTTTTTGAGATTATTAGTCTTCTTTCCTTCTAGCTCCCTGCCCCATCACTAAATAACACCATGCAACAATGGTATTTGCATCTCGGATGAGCGAAATAGTTGTGAATTTCATCTCTTTCCTAAGTAATGCAGTCTTGATGCATGCACCTGTTCCATCATGTTCCCCTTTTCCGTGTCCAGTCTCAAAATAATTCCAAATATGTGGCACCTTGTGTCTCTTTTGAATAATACACAACCATTGGAAGACATGGAAATGTATGAATTGCCCCGCACAACCATCAGACCAAATCCAATGTTGTTCCATCTATATATTATTATCCTCCAAGTGTTTGTAGAACAATTGAAAGCTGTGTTGTACAAAATCCAAGTCATGACAACTATCATCACTTATGTAAAAGTGACTCACTCCTTCAATATAACCCTTTTCTCTTCAGTACTATCTGCCCCATGTCTATAGGTGATATGGACCATTATGATGACCTGGTCTGAGTGATAATATTGACTCTGAATCTCATTCTGTGGTTGAAGAGTGTAGTTTTCCACAAAATAGACCACTGATAATATAGTTCCAATAGGAAATGTATCCCTGCACGTTCTAAACTGCTCATCTTTTCAACAAACCACATGTACATGCTTTACATACAGTTGTGTCTTTTCAAATGATTCATCCATGAAGTTGCATACTAGTACCTAGTAGATCAACAATAAAGATGTACATATCAATAGGTTGTTACATGTATGAAGTAGAAATAGATGAAGAAAAAAATACTATTCAGGAACTAGTTACTAACCTGAGAGGTGACCAATTGTATTTTTTTTTTTTCATTCCCTCCACCGATATCATACGTGACATATTTGAATGAGTGCAAGTTCACTTCATGTCTCCTAAGTTCATGCTCATCGATGAGATGTATGCATTTGTCCAAAAATGCCATTCCACTACACCTTGGGCATGTCCCATATACGCAATGCCTTTGATAAAATGTGCAACCTTCTGTTCTTCTACACAAAATGCTATGGATAAAGTCTCTAGATGATGTCGGTGGCAATGTAGTTGAGCATTCATGCACAAGAGTTTTATGCAATACACGCAATATATGTATATATGTGTCATAATAATAATCGTACTCAATGTGATATTGACAACAACATGTGTTACGAGTTGTGTTTATTTTAACATACCATGGTTTGAATTTCTCGAAGGATCTTTGGCCCAAGTTAAGCTCATTATGTTCATGCCTAAATCTCTCATATAATTTTGTTTGTCATGTCAAGAAAATGTTTAATGTGGGGCTCATGATCCCTTGAACCCCTTCTCAATTTTAGTACATCTTTTTGGTTGGATGAAGGTCTACTATTGTCGGGACAAAACTCCTGCACCAGTCCCTTTACCACATCAATGAACTTCATATCAGAGCGTGGAAACCTGCCAACGAAGGACCAGACATTTGCTTTACTATAGTCAAGTTTTTCTCTTCTAGAACAATACCTATGGAGTGCTTTGATATTCAATCCTTCGAGTTTGGATGTAGGCTTAAGAAGGTGAAGGGCCCTGGTTATTTTGTTCACAATTGATTATGACAACACATGACGAGTTGCATTGCAATCCTTTGAAAGAGATTTCTTTCCAATAGTGCTAAATGCATCTACTAAACTTTTGACAACATGAGAACTTGGTTCAAAACTGTTTATCATCTTTATCCTTAAGTTTTTCCTAACAACAGCCATAGACCTAGATTTTAACAATGATATAAATAATCTACATTTATCTCCATCCCATTTAGAATCAAAATAGTTGACAAGTATTTGTTGAGATTGATATGAAATATTGCGTCTATACAGTGTACCTTCAAGTGAACCAATGAGACTTTCATCGATCTGTATACATTTTGGAGTTCTTCGGCGTGAAGTTGCTAATGAAGGTAGGGAGGTTAGAACTGCACCCTGTACCATATCATCCGGCCAGTCTAGTGTTTGAACATGAGCTTCATGTCCTTCTGTGTCTTCTTTTCGATCAAATGGTGGCAATTGGAAATCCTCTTGGGTGGTTTGAACAACATTGTCTTCTTCAAGCATACATTCGGCATTCAACGTCTCTCTAACTTCGTCACTTGTATACCCACATTCAATTAAATATGCAAAGGTTTCAGGTGGCCTTGATGTGCACCTATGTTTTACTCCTTGATCAGTGCCATGAAGTGCTTGTTCTTCTATTGATATGGAGATCGAAGGCCCCTCGAGTGAATGCTTTTGTATTTCTTAATGTGGATTGGTAGGAAGAACCGTGGCATCGTCAACAACTGGAATTGGTTGAGTGTCCATAGAACGTCTTGGATTGGTCATGTCATTTCTTTTCTTCTCTCTAATTTCTTCAAGGATTTCATTGGGTATCCTATTCCTTGCTGATTTTATTGCTCGATTGCATGAGTTTCCCATCACCACAATGATCAATGATATATGGTTTCCTTTTCTAGCTCCTCAATGGTACTCTTCGATGGGAGACTACCCAAGCTTGGTTTCTTTATTTCTCAATTGTGTCTAGATACTCAAGTTAGGGGGAAGAGGGGGAAGATTGGGAAGAATGTTTCCTTTTCTAGCTCCTCAATTGCAAGAAAAATAATGTTGCCTTTGGTGCTCCTCAATGAGAAATTCCCCAAGCTTGGTTTGTCTCTTACTCAATTGTGTCTACATACTCCACTGCAATGATGCACAACATCTTGTATTTGTTAAATGAAAACTAAACTAATGTGTTTATGGGAGGTTTGTCATTATTGATGTTTATGGGAAGTTTCTTCTAACAGGCATAACTGGTAATGGCTTACTCATGTAACTAATTTCATAAAGTATATTGTGCATGGTTGGGATATGCAAGGTAGAGATTTGTATGTGAGGTTGAGACCGTCTTGTAATCTCTCCTTATTCATTAATGAGCTTCAATACTTTACCCGTGGATGTTTCTCCTTTTGGGGTTTTACCACATGAAATGTTTTGTTCTGATGGTGTGATTCATTGTCTGATTATCTAAATGTGTCTCTGAAATTTAACAAGTGGTATTAGAGCCTCAGTACTGAAAGCGACTATGTGTAAGAATCATTGCTGGAGAAAACCGATGGAAGAATCATTGTTTCCTGTGTTTTTTGATGTCTGATGGAAAGTGGTTGTCATCGTGAAGGTGCCTAGAATCCATTGTGGAGAGAACTCACTGCCAGTCACAACGTTGCTGCTATGTGTGTGGAGGTAGTCAAAAGAAGCTGTGAAAGGTTTCCCATTGTGGAGTTCTTCCTATAGAATCTCCTAGCTGTGGAGAGGTGAAACTGTGAAGGCTGTTGTTTGGAAAATGCATGGAAGAGAAGCCCGTTGACCTGTTGGCGAACATGGAGGACTGTGAGCAACCTGAGTGTGTAAGGGTCTAGAGACCGCATGACTTTCTGGTGAAGGAAGCAGTGGAAGCGTTGAAGAGAACTCTGCTGAAAAAATTGTGTGGAGGAAACCCTCCTGCGCATGGAAAAGAGCCATGTTGTTTGTTGTTTCCTGGGAAATGCAGTTGTCCCCATATCTTCCCACCAAACATCCTGGAAGAATCACGTAGAGGTGTCAGCTGTCGATTGTTGCTATTGCAGAGAGGAGGCACTGTTGCGTGTGCACTCTGCACTTGCACGAGTAAATTGACAACTTGTTGCTGCGTTGAGAGAGTGGTAACATTTAAAAAAAATTGTGCTACGGTTATCAATTTTGGATATTAGTTTGAATATATATATTTCAAATGAAAAATATATAAGTTTGGATATATATATTTCTAATAAAAAAATAGCTAGCAATGGTATATATATATATATATATATTTATATAAATTCAAGCCATGATTACACTCAGATAATAGTGATGTTTTATTTGGGTTGAGAAATAATTTAAGAGATTGAAAAGCATAAATTATTTTTTCAAAAATGTCCAGCACGAAGTTAGAGATTGAAAAGTTTAATGGTAAAAACAATTTTTAACTTTGGAAGTTAAAGATGCAGGATTTATTAGTTCAGAAGGAGTTACAGAGAGCTTTAGACAGGAAAATAAAAAAACCTTTCACGATGACAGATGATGAAAGGGAGGATCTAGTGCCAAAGCGCTAAGCACAATTCGTTTATGTCTTGCGGATGATGTGTTGTTTAACATTATTGGAGAAACATCAACAACAAGCTGGTAGAACAAATTAGAAAGTCTGTATATGACCAAATCAGTGACAAACAGAATTTACATGAAGCGACAGTTGTATGGTATGAGAATGAAAGAAGTTACGAAGATTGCAAATCATTTAAATGTTTTTAACACTCTTATTTTCTAGTTGAGGAGTATGGATGTTAAAATTGATGATGAAGATAAAGAAATGAATCTTTTATGTACTTTACCTGAGTCTTGGGGTCAAGTAGTTTCTTCTATTAGCCTTAGTACAACAAATACTTTATAATTTGAAAATGTGGTTGGAGCATTATTGTCTGAGGAATTAAGGAAGAAAACCAGTCTTGAAACCTCTTCGCTAGAAGCTTTGGTTGTTAGAGATCGATCCAAGGAGAAAGGAGAAAAGTTAGGAGGTACTTCCTGGTCTAAGTGGAAGCGCAGAAAAAGTAAATTAAAATGTTGGTACTGTAATAAAACTGGTCATCTAAAGAAGGATTGTTGGAAGAGACAAGAATCCAAGAAAGATGACTCCAAGTCAGAGGCAAATTCAGTTAAGTCTTATGATTCAGGTATGATTGATGAGGTCTTGTCTGTTTGTAATATTTATGAATGTAATTAGGAATGGCTATTAGATTTCGGTGCTTCACACCATATATGTCCTCATAAAGATTGTTTTTCTTCCTATCAAATAGTTAATGATCGAATAGTTATTTTAGGAGACAATCATTCATGTAAAACGGTTAGGGTTGGAAGTATTAAAATTAAGATGTTTGATGGAGTAATAAGAACAC
Source organism: Pseudotsuga menziesii (assembly GCA_001517045.1). NCBI lineage: Eukaryota > Viridiplantae > Streptophyta > Pinopsida > Pinales > Pinaceae > Pseudotsuga > Pseudotsuga menziesii. The sequence goes on along the minus strand of LPNX010729741.1, from coordinate 616,447 downwards.
CTACATATGTTAGAAATGTACCTGAGTTAAAGAAAAAATAATTTCTTTGGGAGTATTAGATTCTTGTGGTCATAAATTTACAGGTTTTGATGGAACTCTAAAAATTTCCAAGGGTGATTCAATGGTTATGAAGGCACAGAGGACAGGAAACCTTTACAAACTAGTTGGAAGGATGCAAGTTAATGGTAGTGCATTAGTATCTGAATATGAGTCAAGACCCACTCAACTATGGCATCAATGTCTTGGTCATATGAGTGAAAAAAGGACTTCGGGTATTAATGAATCGTAAATTGCTTCCAAACTTGAAAACTCTGAATTTTATGTTTTGTAAACATTGTATATATGGAAATCAGTGTAGACAAAAGTTTAAAGCACGTAGTCATGTAAGTAAAGGTGTAATTTGCTACGTTCGTTTTGATTTATGGGGTTCGTCTCCTACCATTTCCTATGGGGGAGAAAAATATTATGTATTATTTGTAGATGAATTTTCTAGAAAGGTTTGGGTATATGTCCTAAAAATAAAAGTTGATGTGTTTAATACGTTTAAACAATTTAGAGTTATGGTTGAAAAAAGAACTGGTAGGACAATCAAGTGTTTAAGGACGGATAATGGAGGTGAATTTACTTCTTTGGAGTTTGAAAAATATTGTAAAGATGAATGGATTGTCAGACACAAAACAAATGTATATACTCCTTAGCAAAATGGCGTTGCAGAATGCATGGACATGACTCTTCTAGAAAGAGCAAGGAGCGGGATCAATAATGATAATTTGGGGAAAGAGTTGTGGGAAAAAGAAATTTCCACTGCTTGTTATATTATAAATTGGTCATATTCAATGGCAATAGATTGTAAAATTTCGGAAGAGGTATGGATTGGTCACTATTGTGATTATTCGAATTTTAAAATCTTTGGTTGTCGAGCTTATGCACTTACTCCTAAAAATCATCGTTCTAAGTTAGACCCTAGATCAAAAAAGTGCATATTTGTTGGTTATGATGATGTCACATGAAATGATATAGATTCTGGGATCCTACTACCCACAAAATTGTCATTAGCAGAGATGTAATTTTTCATGAATCTTCTCTTATTAAATCCGAAAGTGTAAGAGTTGATGTGGAATAGGAACAAGTAATATCAAAACAACTAATTCAGATGGAGAACCAATCTTCTAATGACTCAAAGAAACAAGAAGAAGTTTATGGTGAGAGAGAATTCATAGAAGCTAAAGAAATTCAAGAAGTTGTGGAAACCCCACAACCTACACCAAGAAGATCATTAAGGGAGAGAAATCCTCCTAAGAGGTATACTAATTTTGTTTCGTCTGTTTTATTTGCTGATGATGGAGATCCTTCTTGTTTTTAGGAAGCCATTGATTGTATTGGAAATGCTAAGTGAAAGGTGGCAATGAAAGAAGAAATGGATTCTTTCGAGAAAAAAAAGACATGGGAATTGGTTAAATTCCCCAAAGGTAGAAAAACTGTTGGGTATAAATGGGTCTTCAAATTGAAGAAAGGAGTTGATGGTAAGGTTGAAAGATACAAATCCAGATTGGTCGCAAAAGGGTACTCTCGGATGGAAGGTATAGACTATCATGATATTTTTACCAATTATCAAGCTTGTATCTATTCGTATTGTGTTAGCATTAGTTGCATTGCATGATTTGGAGTTAGAGAACCTAGACGTTAAAACATCTTTCTTACATGGAGATTTAGATGAGGAGATTTATATGGAACAACCAGAAGGTTTTGTACAGCATCAAAAAGGTAGATTATTTTGCAAGCTCAAGAAATCATTGTATTGCCTGAAACAGTCACCTAAGCAATGGTACAAGAAGTTTGATTCTTTCATGGTGAGCCAAGGTAATACTATAAGTGAGTATGATCATTGTTTATACTTCAAAAATATGAATGAGATATTCATTATCTTAGTATTATATGTTGATGATATGCTTCTTGTGAGAAAAAGCATGGACAAGATTAACAGGTTGAAGGATCAAATGGCTAGGACTTTTGATATGAAGGATCTTGGAGCTGCAAAACAAATCTTGGTTATTGAGATACACAGCGAGAGAAAAATGGTAAGATCAGTTTTTCACAGGAGAAGTATGTTGAGAAAATACTTGAAAGATTCTAAATGAATAAGGCAAATCTTGTGAATGGTCCTTTGGCATCCATTTTAAACTTTCTTCAAGTTTATGTCCTAGTAGTGTTGAAGAAAAGGATTATATGTCTCATGTACCATATTCCAATACAATAGGATGTTTGATGTATGCAATGGTGTGTACTAGACCTGGTATTTCACATGCAGTAGGTGTTGTTAGTAAGTACATGGAAAATCCAGGAAAAGAACATTGGAATGCAGTGAAATGAGTGCTTTTCTACTTAGGAGGCACAAGTGACAATTTTATCACCTTTAATAGTAACAGTGATTATGTGTGTGGTTTTTTTGATTCAGATTTCATAGGTGATTTGGACAAGAGGAGGTCTACTTCTGGTTATGTCTTTACTCTTGTAGGTGGAGCTATAAGTTGGATGTCAAAGCTTCAAGACACAGTTGCTTTATCCAGTATAGAGGTTGAATACAATGCTACCTCACATGCTTGCAAAGAGGTAATTTGGCTGAGAGGTCTACTTAGAGAAATTGGAAGGTTGCATAACAGTGCACTTGTCTTCTGTGACAGTCAGAGTGCTATTCACTTAACTACAAATCATGTTTATCATAGTAAGACTAAAAATATTAATGTAAAATATCATTTTGTAAGAAAATCCATTAGTGAAGGTGGAGTAAATATGAAAAAGGTCCATACTAAAGAAAATTGTGCAAATATGTTCACAAAACCAGTATTTTTAGAGAAGTTACGTTGGTGTGTAGCTTCTCTTGGTTTGAAGAAAAGGTGATAAATAGTCTTGGGAAAAGTATTTGCAAATTTTGTTGTCAAGGTGGAGATTGTTAAATGACACCTAAACTAATGTTTTCATGGGAGGTTTCTCATTACAGATGTTTACGGGAAGTTTCTCATAACGAACATAACCAGCAACAGTTTATTCATGTAACTAATCTCATAAAGTATATAGTGCATGGTTGGGATATGCAATGTAGAGAGTTGTCTGTGAGGTTGAGACCATCTTGTAATATCTCCTTCTTCATTAATGAGCTTCAATACTTTTCCCGTGGATGTTTCCCCTTTTAGGGTTTTACCACATGAAATTCTATGTTCTAATGGTGTGATTCATTGTATGATTATCTAAATGTGTCTCTGAGTTCTGAAAGAGACTGTGTGGTAGAAGTGCTACTGGAGAAAACCTGTGGAAGAATCATTGTTGCCTGCATTTTTTTATGTCTGCTAGAGAGTGGTTGCCGTCGTGAAGGTGACTAGAATCCATTGTGGAGGTAACTCGCTACTAGTCAGATCGTTGTTGCTATGTGTGTGGAGGTAGTCAGAAGAAGTCGCGAAAGACTTCCCATTGTGTAGTTCTTCCTACAAAATCGCCTAGCTATGAAGAGGTGAAATCGTGAAGGTTGTTGTTTGGAAAACACATGGACGAGAATCCCCTTGACCTATTGGCGGACATGGAGGAGTGCAAGAAACCTGAGTGTGGAAGGGTCTGAAGACCACGTGACGGTGTGGTGAAGGAGGCAATGGAAGCGATGAAGAGAACTCTCTTGAAAAAACCATGTGGATGAGACCCTCCTACGCATGGAGAAGAGTCGTGATGTTTGTTGTTTCCTAGGAAACACATTCATCCCCATATCTACCCACCAAACATCCTGGAATAATATCATGGAGGTGTTCGCTGTCAAGTGTTGCTGCTGCAGAGAGGAGGCACTGCTGCGTGTGGACTATGCACTTGCATTGTTGCGTGTGGATTGTGCACTTGCATGAGTAAATCACCATCCTGTTGTTGCGTTGAGAGAGTGGTAATATTTTAAAAAAAAGTTGTGCTACGGTTATTAATTTTGGATATTAATTTGAATATATATATTTCAAATGAAAAATATATAAGTTTGGATATATATATTTTTAATAAAAAAATAACTAGCACTGGTGTGTATATATATATATATATATATATATATATATATATATATATTCAAGACAAGATTACACTCAGATAATAGTGTTGTTTTATTTGGGTTGAGAAATAATTTAACAGGTTGAAAAGTTTAATTTATTTTTTTAAAAATTGTCCAATACAAAGTTTAAGATTGAAAATTTTAATGGTAATTGAACTTTGGAAGTTAAAGATGCAGGATTTATTTGTTCAGTAGGGGTTACAGAGAGCTTTAGACGGGAAAAGAAAAAAACTTCTCACCATGACAGATGATGAATGGGAGGATCTAGATGCAAAGTGCTAAGCACAATTCATTTATGTCTTGCAGATAATGTGTTGTTTAACATTATTGGAGAAACATCAAGAGCAATCTTGTGGAACAAATTAGAAATTCTATATATGACCAAATTAGTGAAAAATAGAATTTACTTGAAGCAACATCTGTACAGTATGAAAATGAAAGAAGGTACGAAGATTGCATTTCATTTAAATGTTTTTAACACTCTTATTTTCCAATTGAGTAGTATCGATGTTAAAATTGATGATGAAGATAAAGGGATGAATATTTTATGTACTTTGCCCGAGTCTTGGGGTCAAGTAGTTTCTTCTATTAGCCTTGGTCAACTAATACTTTAGAATTTGACAATGTGGTTGGAGCATTATTGTTTGAGGAATTAAGGAAGAAAAAAGTCTTAAAACCTCTTCGCCAGAAGCTTTGGTTGTTAGAGGTCGATTCAAGGAGAAAGGAGAAAATTCAAGAGGTACTTCCAGGTCTAAGTCGAAGGGAAGAAAGAGAATTAAAATGTTGGTACTATAATAAAATTGGGCATCTAAAGAAGGACTATTGGAAGAGACAAGAATCCAAGAACGATGACTCCAAGTCAGAGGCAAATTCAGTTAAGTCTTTTGATTCAAGTATAATTGATGAGGTCTTGTCTGTTTGTAATATTTCTAATTGTAATGAGGAATGGCTATTAGATTCTGGTGCTTCATGCCATATCTGTCCTCATAAAGATTGGTTTGCTTCCTATGAAACAATTAATGATGGAATAGTTCTTTTAGGAGACAATCATTCATGTAAAATTGTTGGGGTTGGAAGTGTTAAAATTAAGATGTTTGATGGAGAAATAAGAACACTTACAGATGTTAGACATGTACCTGAGTTAAAGAAAATTTTAATTTCTTTAGGAGTATTGGATTCTTTTGGTCATAAATTTACAGGTTTTGATGGAACTCAAAAACCTTCCCCTAATCTACTTCAACAATACCTTCCCACTTTATTAGTAGATCAATGCCTTAATGGAATCAACAAGACACTCAATAAATTCTTAATTACTAGGAAGGTTTAGAATAAATAAAACTTAATACTTGTTGTACAATACGATCAATGAATTTTCTGTGGTAAAAACCAGCACCTTGAACTTACAAGAAAGTTCAAAATAGACCATGAAAATTTCCCTAGAAATTACCTCCTATTGTTCACCAACTGAGCAGGAGCCAATGCCCTCTAAGGAACACTTGATTTTATGGATGATTGAGGATATTTGGGACTAATTTCAATTTCAAATAGTTAATAAAATACAATAATTACTGAAATTTTTTATTTGGAACACCAAAACCCCCAAGGGTCGACCATTAAGACTTAGAGATGAAGTAGGAACCCCTTACAACCACTAGGGCTTCATCTTCTGTCAAAATGGACCTACTAAACACTTATACACAACATAAAACAATTTTTTAGAAACCTTTAGAGGATTATTTCACCCTCACTAGGGATAACATCACCCATTTTAGGACCTTTTTGAGTTGCAAAAATTAACTTTTATGTATTTTTCACTTTCAATGGATTTTTCATCAATATAATAAACTTACAAATTTATTAAAATGGTACATATTTCATAATTAAAAAGTAAAATGGCAAAAAAAAAATGGATTTTTCCAAAATATTTCATTTTTAAGGTTTTCAATATTTTTCCAATCTATAATTCAAGGAATTATGTAAAAAGGGATTTGGTGAAGATGAGGGAATCAAACCTAGGTCTTAATCCTTCTAGGCACCGAGAAATTAGGGTTAATGTTTCTCCTAGGAATTGGCAATTCAATATTTGAAAGAACTATGGCAAGGCTAAGAAACCCTAGGTTGTGTTATCCTTTGAACTAGTTAGAGAAATCAAATATGCTAAGGACCCAAACAAGAGAGACCCTTCAAGAGGGATGTCTCACTTACGAGACTATACTATCATGAATAAAACCCTAAATTACTACTACCTTAGATGCCTCTAGAAATGTACGACAAGAGACTTAGATATATCACCACAATCAAGAATAAAATGAGAAGATAATAGCACATAAAGAGTCCTTTCACCTTAGAATATCCTTGAAATATATTAAGTAACCTCAAACATCAACCTTGTTCCTTATAAACCCTATAAATTTCCAAGAGAGGAGGTGTACACCACTTATTTTCTCATGTACACAAGAATATATAAGATTTCAGTCATGCTTGATCCCATGATATTTTTGTTACAAATGAGAGTACGGTGCCTTATTTATAAGGAAAAAAGGATAACTTAACCCTCCTCTAATCCAACCTACCTAATTTATATTTTAAATGACTTTTAATGATTTTTTAGGGTTTACCACCCAAAATATGAGGACTAAACCTCAAAAACATAAATTTATGATAAAAAATATTAAATTCTTTGACATGATTAAAAGTTGATCTTGGAAGGAGGATTACATGCACCATATAGCCCCAACAAGTGTATTTTTCCCTCCGTGCCCTCCTTCTTAGTTTGGTACGACCTCTTCTAAATTGCTTGGATGTTGGACAATTTTATCTTCAATACCAAGATGACCAAGAGGGAGGGATAATACAAAAATATGAGTTCCAAGTAGGTATAAATGAGGTCTGCTAAGGCAAGTGTGACAACCCATCTGCTAAGGTAAGTGTGACAACCCTTACCCTTACAAATGCAATAACCTCTATATGTTATATTTTTATCATTCAAGATAGCATTATGATATTAGGATCTTATCTGAGAGAATAACATGCATAGCAATAAACACAAGAGACAAGAGACACAAATAATTTTCCTCGAGGAAACCATAAAGGAGAAAACCCCGTAACTTCCTCAGAGATAGAATGAACACCAATACCGGCACTAAAACCTGAAAACATAAAGATGATCTCCATAGATTCTCTCTCACTCATGCACCCCAATGAGTGAGTGTGTGTGTGATAAATAGAGAGGCTCACTCTCTATTTATATTCTTTTGTTCACTTAATGTCCACTTTAACATGTCGGCCCCACTTAACAATTACTTACTAGAGCCGACATCTCTAGGAGAGTCTAATAACCCTAGTGCCCCACAACTGTGGGGACTTTTCCCTCCGATCAACAAGGAGGGTTAAACTTGACACAAATGTGGGGACTATTTCCCCAACTTACAATGGAGGGTTAAACTCAATGACTTTACATGAATTTTTTACATTATTGAATCTCCCAATCGAAACATCAGGGCATGACATGACTCAATTACATTATAGATACTTCTCAGAATAAACATCAGGGTACAATACATAAGATATACAAGTGAATACATTCTGAAGTTACAAATACATCAACACTCCCTCTTAACTAGGAAGGTATTCTCTCGACACAATTTATCAGCACAAGTCTTCTTCTCTGTATCACCTGCGTCATCATCAAGTCATCTTCATCTTCAAGTCATCTTCATCTTCAAGTCATCTTCATTGTCAATTCATCTTCATCGTCAAGTCATCTTCATTGTCAAGTCATCTTCATCAAGTCTGGATCATCACTGGGTCTGTATCATCACTGGATCATCATCGAGTCTGGATCATCACTGGGTCTGTATCATCACTGGATCATCATCGAGTCTAGATCATCACTTGATTTGGATAATCACTGCTAGATCATCATCAATTCTGGATCATCACTTGATCTAGATCGTCACTACTGGATCATCATCAAGTCTGGATCATCACTTGATCTGGATCGTCACTATTGGATCATCATCAAGTCAGGATCATTACATGATCTAGATCATCATCAAAGCTGGATCATCACTGAATCATCATCATCATTATTGCCTATGCTATCTCTTCATTCTTCTTGTCATAGGAAGTTCTATAAAGCTATCCCTTTTTCATGTTGGTTGTAGGCCTAGCCTTCATGTAGGTATTCAGCACTTATATCTGACCCTAAGTCAGAATGGCCCATCCAGCTCTTACATCTGACCTCATCTTGTTAGAAAGGCACGCCCATCACTCACATCTGACCTCATCTTGTCAGAAAGGCATAGTGCTCACCTCTGACCATGTGTAAACACATCGTGTCAAAATGGCTTAGCACTTATATCCAACCATGTGCGAACACACCGCATTGAAAGGGATTTGCACTTACATCCAACCATGTGTGAAAACATCACATTGAAAGGGCTCTGCACTTACATCTGACCATGTTCAAAAACACCACATCGAAAGGGCTTTGCACTTACATCCGACCATGTTCAAAAACACCACATCGAAAGGGCTCTACACTTACATATGACCATGTTTAAAAACACTGCATCAGAAGGGCTCTCAGGACCAAACTAAGGATTCCTGGTAACTGACCAGGTGCCTCCATTCTCCCAGAGAATGGAATAAGCCCTTATATTTGATAATGTGAGACTACATCCCTCAGTCATATCAGAATGGCCCTCAGTCCCACACTGAGTATTCGTGGTAACTCACCAGGTGCCTCCATTCCAAAAAATGGCATTCAACACTTATATCTGATCATGTAGGAACCAATCCTACAGTCACATCAGAATGGCTTAGCACTCACATCTGACATGGAAGGAACCAATCCTCTCACCATGACAGAATGGCTCAGCCCTTACATCTTACCATGGAAGGAACCTAATCCTCTCACCATGTCATAACGGCTCTAGGTCTCATCATTTCCCCTTGGAGGGAACCTCGATCTGGAGAACACCAAGCTTCTCTTTTAAGTACTCAAACTTCACTTTGGCCATTTCTAGCATAGAATCACATCAGGGCTGATTACATTCAAGGATAACCTGTGACCTTCGTCGGGACCGATTACATTCGAGGACAACCTACATGACCGATTATGTCTGATCAACCTTCGAGCTTCGCCAAGATTTATGCTCAGACAACTTGTCTCACTGACTATCCTAGAACTCCCTCTTTCAAGAGATCTCGATCTGGATCACATATTGGAGCTTCACTACTCCTCTCTGCATCATACACAAATGCAAGTCAGATCAAGCAAATCAAATAGTAGTTTTCAAAAGAAACATACTACCTCCCAAATAGCAAGTGGCAACATCTTTTGCCTCATCTGTACTTAGCACCATGCAAGACTCCTTCCTGCCAAACCAAGAGATCACACTTGATCCCATACTGAAGTAGCACCTTGAAGTGCTCTTCCTATCAATGGAACTACCTGCCCAATACGAATCCTCATAACCCTCCAGGTTAATCTTCTGATTCGCCTCATACTTGAGCCCATAATAAACTATACCCTTCAGGTACCTCACTGCATGCTTTGCAAACATCAGGTGAACATGTATCAATGTGTTCACATCAAGGCAAATTTCTGGCCCCATATTGTTTAGGTACATCAAGGAATAAATCATCTGACAATACATCATGGCATCAACCAACTCTGATAAAGCAACACTCAATAGCTTCAGGTTTGATGCCATAGGTGTGGTCATGGCCTTGCAGTCCATCATCTTGAACCTCTTCAAGATCTCTACTACATACTTCCTTTTTCCACACCTCCATGCCTAGAACGTAGTGCATCATCCCCAAGTCCTTTATCTCGAACTTGACAGCAAGTCTTCTTCTTGCAAATTTAATGAGTTCCTCTTTTCTGTCAAGAACAAGTCATCAACATATAACAAGAGCATCACTGGTCTTCCACCTTCAACCTTGAAGCAAAGGTTGGAATCCTCTTTACTCTCAGTAAAGCCTAGAGTCATCAGTAATCTGTCCATCCTATTGTACCATGTCAAACCTCAGGATCTTCTGCAGTCACTCCCTCTAAAGTCGAGCATCATTCCCCCTCTATATTTTGTACTCTATGCACTGAAACATTCTGTATCGGAGTTACAAGCAGCTTCCTCTGCTATTAATATTCTATGTATCCATCTAGGGTCATTGGATACCAAGATCCTCTATCTTGAAATTTTTCAAAAGTTCTTCTCACACCCATCTGTGAGCTTGTCATCCTATATCAACCTTGTAGAAAAGGTTTGGATATTTATAAAGCTCCTCATATATGTGTTATCCCATGGGTGTCTTTTGAGCTTGTACAAGGCCTTCTTTCATTTGCATACACAATTCTTCCTGTCATGTGTATTTCTAGTGGCTGCAAATGTCTCTTCATAGTCTATGCCTCATGCTACGAATCTTTCCTTGTATCACATGATGTTTCCATCTACTACATAATGGAACTACAAACTTCCCTTCATGTATCGATACTCCATCCTAGACATCATTCTTCTTGAACTGGTCTTCCATTTCTTCTTGGTTACCTCTTCATGGCTAGAAGGTTCTACATCAATGATGTCGTTGCATTCGTCATATTATTCTTTATCTATCGTCACTTGTTCTTTGGAACAAGTCTCGTCCTTCTTTTCTTGTAGGTGATTATGTACGTGATCTTTCCTACAAGTCAAATGCATTAGTTGTATGGTTAGAAACATGTCATAAGGTATCTTCATAATGAAAAATTCTTTTGCATCAAGATATATGATTATGCAACTATTTTAGCCAATACAACATTCACCCATATCTCACGGAAACGTTTCTAGATGCCTTCCATCTCTACCAAGACAACATTGAGATTGTGCACTAATCCAATATGTCAGCAAAGAGGTTTCATTCTAGATAAGTAGCAATGGAGACTTGTATAGCACCATGAGCTACTTACCCATCACATGCATATTAGTAGTATATTGTCATTAATGCAGACATTATTATCATGCATAATAATCAACTTAATATAAACAAATGCATAACAAAAAACAATATCATGAAATGACAATTGAATACTTATATTTATTTGTTTCGTGGGTAGACTCCTTCTTGATCCTTCTGCTTCGTCATCTTCTTCATTCATGACTTCATCATTTCTTATCCATATGCTCAAGATGGATAAGAGCTTCTTCAAGAATTGAGTCCTTCATATTCATCGCTTGAGGGATCTTCTTTCGATGGTGAGAGCTTGATCTTCAGTTGCTCCCATCTTCTCTTCTCTTATTATGAGTCGAGCTTCTTCTTCTTCCTAGATTCTGTTGAAAGTAATCACTTCCATCTGGCACACATTCCTTGAATGAATGAATCCCATGATCCTAGGAGGCCATTCAAGGTGGTTATCACAACTTCTGCATTCTCCACTTCTTCTTCTACCGCTTCAAGTTGTTCTTTGATTTGAGAGACCCTTGTAAAGTATGATTGTATGGTCTCTACATTATGTATCTTCACATTATTCAACTAGTTTCTTAAGGTCATCTTCTAATTTATGTTCTTCCCTTCAAATAGCTTGGTCAAGGAATGAAACATATCTTTCAGTGTCTTAGGGAAGACATTTGTGGTACAACTTGATCCATGACTAAATCAGCAATGATCTTCTTGGCCTTGACCAAGTTCTTGTGTAAGGATTTTAGCCTCATCTCCCTCTAGAACTGGAACCTCTCTACTTAGGTAGGTGTCCAATTCATTTTATTCAGAGAGATCATATACTTCCATGCTTGGAAGTTGTCAACTTCACCAAGTTTATCATCAATCTGATGTGATAGATCACTTTGAAATGAGAATTTCAAACGAAAATAGAAAAATATTAGATCTTATCGATTTGAGGTGTCCATCCTGGTTCCGGAGCTAGCTAACCTAGGGTTTGTTAGAGAAAACCTAATTTTCAAAACTTGCATTCTTTCAGATATGATTGGATATAAAGATAGATCTCTTCAAGGTGAGTTGTCCAATGTACTCCTTTTCTGAAAATAGTGAAGGGAAGCTCCCAGAACAAGAAGCCCTAGTTTACCAATTTCTTCTGTAGAAATGCCTGATACTATTTTTGTGGTGTCTCTCAAATTAATCCTCCTATGTGTCTAAAACTTCACACTGTAGTAGCCTTACCTATCCCTATTCCAACACCATAGGTCTCATCAGAATTGGTTTCACCAATTGGGACTTATCAACTTTTTCCCAAGGTGACCTGTTTCAGGACTATTCAGCGTAGCTAAGTTGTACGGACTGCCACATGTCACTGGTTCATCTTCTGGGTCTAAAACTCCGAAAAAAAAATGAAATTTCATTCCCTTTCTGGAACATCTTCATAAATTTCATTTGGACCTTTGTAGCCCGAGATATATCAATTCTCCCTAGGTATCTTGTTTAGGGATGAATCCTGGAAGAGGATGGAACCCTAACTTGGAGGGATCATATCTCCTATAATGTAGCGAATATGAGGCTGAATTTAGGATACAGTGTAAACCAGGATTTTATCTTTGGCCTGTGAAGTTTCAGCTCCTGAACCTTCTCCAATCCCGTGATATAGCGAATGTACCAAAACTTATCGGTGTTAGTGTTTTAGGGTTTTTCTAGCTCGGGCTCAAACTAGGGTTTGAATTTCCCGAAGTTACACCCAACCAAAAATCTCAACCCAGGTCTCTAAAATTCTATTTTTATGAGGAGATAAATCCTATGTCAGGCTCACTCAAAAATTCCTCTTCTGTAAGAATCCCTAATTTCCCGCACCAAAAACTGAAAATGTTCAGAATCGAATTCCGCTTCGACAAAAAGATGCGCCCTTCAATGGAGAGTCATCCTAGCATACTTTGGCTGATGGATTGTGCAGACAGACCCAAAAAGTAAGAATCCCTAGCTTTTGCAGTTGCACAATGTCTTCTTCTCAGGTTAGCTCTAATACCATGTTAGATTTTTATCATTCAAGCTAGCATTATGATCTTAGGATCTTATCTGAGAGAATAACATGCACAACAATAAACACAAGAGACAAGAGACAAAGAATTTTCCTCAGGGAAACCATAAAGGAGAAAACCCCGCAACTTCCTCAGAGATACAATGAGCACCAATAGCAGCAGTAAAACCCAAAAACATAAAGATAATCTCCACAACTTCTCTCTCTCTCTCACTTGAGAGAACTACTTCTCTCTCACTCATGCGCCCCAATGAGTGAGTGTGTGTGTGATAAATAGAGAGGCTCACTCTCTATTTATATTCTTTCGTTCACTTAATGTCCACTTTAACATGTCGGCCCCACTTAAAAATTACTTACTAGAGCTGACATCTCTAGGAGAGTCTAATGACGCTAGTGCCCCACAACTGTGGGGACTTTGCCCTCCGATTAACAAGGAGGGTTAACCTTGACACAAATGTGGGGACTATTTCCCCGACTTACAATGGAGGGTTAACCTCAATGACTTTACATGACTTTTTTACATTATTGAATCTCCCAATTGGAACATCGGGACATGACATGACTCAAGTACATTATAGATACTCCTAGAATAAACGTCGGGGTACAATACATAAGATATATAAGTGAATACATTCTGAAGTTACAAATACATCAACACTATAAAGTATAAAATAATAAGTGTGACTAGAATCCCCTAATCCATGTGTCATAATGAATTAATCCCAAGGTACACCAAACAGCCACCTAGGGCATAAATTCTTGACATGATGAGGGGTTACCACCCATCAAGGAGTAGTCAGTAGAGCCACTAGGTCATTACTCCTTGAAATGAGGAGCAATATAACTTTCCATGACCAAACCAAGGGTCTTGATCCTTGATATACAAACAATTTTACATAAATAAGCCTCAACTCAACCTTTTACAATGGAGAAAATACCCCCCCCCACTTTGGTTCTTCTAGTAAGTTGCACTACAGATAATCTGGGGTGTAACGGGGACAAGGTACATAATGACTCTAGACCTATCCTCTAGAATTTGAGTGTTGAATCCAATAGAGGGAGGTTCATTGAACAAATCGGTGAGGATAGATTTGTTTATAAACATGAGGAATGATACAGGGATGTGAAATAAACTAGGATTGATGCACCAAGGGGAGTGGAGGGTCATAGAGAAATGGGTACATCCTTTGTTAAGAGAATGAAACATGACTGACTTAGTATCATATGCATAAATAATGATAACATCAAGGGAGCGATACAATGGGATGAATAGAGGATATAACTACAATGGGAAATACACATGGAGAGGGTGAGGGCATACTAAGGTCAAAAATTGTGTGGAGGTTGACATAAAAAGGTTCCATGAGAGACTCATTATAGAATGATCTAAATAAATTAAACCATGGAAGTTTCCATAAATTATCATATATGGTTCACAATATTGATGAGGATCACTTTTTGAAATGGTTTTTCAAGTAAAAAGATACTCTAGAAGAATACTACACAAGGAGATAAGTTTCCACTATGTGACCAAATAAATCAACAATATGTGTGACAACAAATGGAAGAATCTAGGGGTAGGACATCGACGGTAATATCCTTAGGGGTAGATGACTGGTGGAAAAATAATGTAACTTCTACAATGTGGATTAAGTAATTGTCTTATGATACATAAAATGGCATGATGTGGGAGTATGGGGGTAGGCCAATGAGTGAAAATGAAGTGCAAATGAGGCTAAATTTAATCTCATAGACTATATGTATTCCCATTCATATAGGGAAAATACATGGGTATTTAAATGCACTTGGGGTACTAAAGAAGGGTAGCCCATGTAGTTGAGACTCTACTTAGGGAAAGGGTGAATGTAAGGATGGATAGTCTAGGCCACATGCTTGAATAGAGTGGGGTCCTATAGGCATATTGGGATAAAAAGGGATCAATTACAATATTTTTGTAGAGGTAAATCACTTATACGCTAGTTTGAAGATGTATACATTTAAGCATGGTCGTGTGTCTAAAAATGATGTGATATCAATGGAACCTATACTTACACACATGGAAACAATATCAAATATTAAAAGTGCATTTCGAAGGAAAACCAATAGTATAAGTATCATATAACATAGAAAAATACCTAAATCACATGCATTAGAAAAATAAAACAACTATGGTACAAACATAAATTAGGGGTCATGGTCTTATGGATATAATTTCATCAAGTATAACCCATTGTAGAGATTCTTGAAACTTTTTCCATTCATATCACAAGAAGGTATTGCCCCTTTCACAAAGAGAATTCAATGATAAAGTCTCTCTTTTTTTGTGGGGGGGTGGGGGACAGGGGATTTCAAGAATGGATTGAACTTTCAAAGTATCAACAATAATCCCTTGGTTGGAAATTATAATTACTAGAAACTGATAAGAATGGATGCAAAAAACACTCTTAAGTGGGTTTAAGTGAATTTTATATCTACGACACCTAAGAGACACTTTGCAAAGTTGTTCAGTGTTGTGATTGTTTCTTTGAATGATTCATGACGTGATCCAAATACGCCAAGATAATATCAATCATGTCATAGAATAAATATGACATGGCACATGAAAAAGTTTATCGTTCTTGATTCCAAAAAACATGAATATATAGGAAAAGGTTCCTCAGGGGGATATGAAGGTGCTTTTGTACTCGTCTTGAGGATGATTTTGGATATTATTGTACCTCAAGAACAAATCCATGAATGATAGGAACTCATTTACCACACAAGCATTGATAATATGGTCAATGAATGGGGTGGGATAGTTGTCTTTGGTACAAGATTTATTAATATCTAGAAAATCAGTACAAACATGAATTGTTCCTTGCCTCTTGTTAATTGGGACCATATTGGACACCTAGGTGGTATATTCAATCAAATAGATGGAAATCGGTTTCAAAATTTTATCGATTTTATCTTTAGTGGTTGAATTTTTGGAAGGATGAGTAGATTGTTTATTTTGGCACACAAGTTCAACCTTGGTTCAAGTGTCAATGTGATATTCCATTATGGTAAGGTTGAGTCTTGTCATTTTGGCATAAGAATAGGAAAAGGCATCATGAAACTCTTAAAAGTGATATTTGTAGGTTGCAACCTCTTTATAGGTGCAGGAGGCATCATGCAAGATGTTCTTAGAGAGAATAGATTTAACCTAAATATCCAACTTAATAATGGCCAATATGTTGGCCATGTTCCCTTTATCAAAGGACTTCAACGCAGTGATTGGTATTTTAAACCAATCAACATGTCATGTTAAACTAAAATATTTCAATTCGATGTAGAATTGGCTTGAATATTTACTTGATGTAGAAGATTCCTACGGGAGGAAATATGCTCAATGGTGAACATCATCCCAAAGGTAATCACGTTTGGTGAGGGATTCAATGAAGGTGATGAATACGGTGGTGCATCTGAGGAAGAATATAACAAATTTATACAATTCCTTCACTTGATTGTCTAGGTGAGAGTATCTCTTCATTGATTGTGAATCGAGGTTCTATGCACCTAGGGTGTAGTTCAAACAAGTTTGCACAAAAAATTTGTAGGTCTATTCAATTATGTGAATAGTGGTCATAGACACCACATAGTGCACTTGGGTGGTTGTAACATAATACCTTGGTATGTTGTTTAGTAGTATTAGGAATATTAATATTCACTGCAAGGGTGTTTGTATTGGTATCATCCTCTTGAATGTGGATATGACTATGTAAAATGGGAAAATATAGAAACTAATGGGTGGAATGATCAAGAATATTGTAGATGGAATAATGCATCAAGCCCTCTGTAGATGTTGTAGAGGGGGTGGCAATAGTCATGTCTAGCACACATTGAACTATCCATTTTTTTTTCCCCTAGACTTCTCTTTTGGAGTAAGTTGAGTGATAAGAACCAACCAGTTGAAATTGAGTTAAAACCACCTAGGATGTGGGCTAAAGGTTTGGTGGTGTAATGTACTAAACAGGGTGGCCAAAAGTAATCAATGGGAGGTTAAGAGTAGACATCACAGGGGTTTCAAAAATCCTTGGAGTATGAAAGAGGAAAAGTAATTGATGAGTAGGCACTCCTACCCATAGAATTCTTTCCATAGGAGTAGGTTTTAATGCACTCTTCTATTGATTAGAAGTGTTAACAAAGGTAATGGTGCATAACTTTGAAAAATCCTCTTATATTGTTAATAGGGGGAGGTCCTGAAAATGAGCCAATAAATTAGGCATATTGGAATATTCTAAGGATAATTCTAGTGAATGAAGGCATGGAAAGGCTACTCTCGATCACAAGAAAAATATTCTTTGGATTAGAAGAAGACTTGGGTAATGGTATGTAATATTATCAAGAATAATGATCTTCTTGTTTATAGGAAACATTATAAGTAAAAACACAGTGGAATTGATTACTTTCAAAATGTACATGTAACTATGACCAAGAAGAATGTTGTAGTCTAACTAGGTGTCTACAACTCCGATACCTATTAGCATAGTTTTGTTGGCAAGTTCTATGATATCGTTCTAAAGAAGGTGAGAGAACTACAACAAAAACATGTGATTAGCACTATTTTTAGTTTCCTTTTTAGCATCCATTAACCCTTTTAGCCATTTTTTGTAGTTTTTAACAAAATTCATCATTATTCCACATGTTGGTGCTAAAATTGGTGCAAATGTCAATATTATTAGCATCCATTGTAGCAATAGGAACAAATTCCTTTTTAGAGTCGACTTTAGCTTCCATTTTAGCACCAATTTTAGCTTCTTTTTAGAACCTACTTTAACTAAAATTGACAGTAATAGCTTCCCTTTTAGCGTCGGGAATAACTTAATTTTTAGTATCAAGTTTAGCTTCCCTTTTAGCGTCAGAAATAACTTAATTTTTAGTGTCAATTTTAGCTTCCCTTTTAGCACCTAGTTTAACTTTCTTTTTAGCACCAACTTTAGCTTCCTTTTTAGCTCTAATTTTAGCGCCAAGTTTTCTAAGTAACCAAATAAAAGCATGGGAAACGTTTCAAAATAATAATTTAAGAAATACTAACTGCTAAAAATAAGCCACATGTTTAATCCTCATGATTGTGAGTGAATATATATTATTTTAATTAAATCTCTTATTTTCCCCCATAAAAAAACCCAAATAACTACTCTTTCATTATTTTCACTTTTTCTCTCTTTCTCTCTTCCCTTATCCATTATGTTTTTCCTCTTCGAGTTTCATCCTCATGGAGGCTTGGGTTTTAGTTTCATGGAGAAACCTTCATGAGGAAGGTAATGGACTCTCCCTTCCATTCTCCCCTTTTGTTCCTATTTTATTTTGATTTTCTTGTATTGATTTGTTAATTTTTATCGTGTTTTGTTATTGTAAAATTAGGGTTTCATGCATGGAGGATAAGGTTTCATCCAATAACCTCCATAATGAAGGTAATGAATTATCCCTTCCCTTATCCTCCTTCCTTCATTTTTTACTTTATTTATATTTTGTTGATTTTTCAATGTTTATTGTTATTTTGTTGTTCCAAGGATAAGGTTTCATGCATGAAATCTAGGGTTTGACAGAGGAACCTCCATGAGGAAGATAATGGATTCTCCTTTCCCTTATTCTCTTTCCTTTATCTTTTAATTTATTTTTTCTTTATTTGTTTGTTCATGTTTATTGTTGTTTTGTTGTTGTAGGTTTAATGGATAAAGAAGAAAAACATGACATTTTGGGGGTTCTTAATGCACAAATATAGTTCTTGTAAGAAGATCAAGGTTCAAATCCCAAAACTTGTATATTTCTTATTACTTAGTTTTCCCTTTGTATTAAATGTTGATATATATCTAATATATGCATTATTCACTTGTTTGAATGAAAAGGTTAGGCTAGTTTCAATTTATATCCAGATTTGTTATGGTATGTTTTGTGGTAATGTAATAAAGTAGAGTTTTTTCCTTTTAGAAAGTGATATTTGTTTAAATCCCAACATTCCCTTACCATTTTCCAGTTTTCCAATTTTTACTAGTTTCCTATTATGTTTCTGTAAATTCTAATTTTCACAACTTAGTCTAATTCTAGTTCAAATATGCACTTTCAATGGTACACTTTTGTGGGAATGTAGCTCAAATAAATCTCTTATATTTTGGAAAGTGATATGGGTTCAAATAGCAACATTCTTTTCAAACTTTTTCATTTTTTTATTATATTTTATTTTCTATTTTTATTTTGTAAATTTTAATCTATAGACAGTTGGCACTAAAATTGGTGCTAAAGAGGAAGTTAAACCTAGATCTTATACTGGCACTAAAAGGGAAGCTAAATCTGACACTGAAAAGGAATCTAAATCTTGTGCTAAACAAGAATTAAAAGTTGGGGATAAAGAGGAAGCTAAAGCCGATGCTATCATGAAATGTTATTTAACATTGATTTTAGCATCGGGAAGCTATGCCAAATTGGAAAAAATAAGTTGAAATCCATCACTAAAATAGATGCTAATGGCTTGTTTTGATGTAATGGATTGTTGATTGTCATACTCATGTAACATCGTAAGGGACAAGGTCAATTCAGGTGAAACAAGATTCTTCTAGATATGTGTCAATGTAACATAGATGGAAACTCCTTCATCATCAATACATCAATGGATAATAAAATTATTGATGGTTACATGAACCTAGAAGGATACTAAAGAATGAATTCAGGGTTCCACTCTATCAAAATCAAATGTGGTTATATGAATATTAGAAGGATCTATCATGCCTAATGTAGATAGAAGGGACTAATGTTGCATAGGACAATTATGTGGGACTTCCAAGGTAGACATCAAAGTTGGAGTCTAAGCCAAGCCATCCACAACACTACAGTTATGAGATTATCTAGAATTGGGATTATTGGTTGTGCAACATAAGAGAATTTTAGGTACTTTTAGAGTAGGGTCATCAACTTGTCATGGGAGATGTAAGGGTCCTTTTGGTAATAGTGAATCCATGTCCTTATTAGAATTGGTAAGTTTATCTAGCATGTCATATTGATTATTTCAGTTTTGTATATTGACATCAATGGAGGTCATGAATATGTTATGGAAGCAAGGGTCATTATGAATAGATAACATACATATCTAATTAGGGTGAGGCATTGTCACTAATATTGAAGTGAGAAGTCACTATGAGGTATGTCAAGGATGATAGAGTGAAAATAACCATATTGATCAAAGATTAAATTATATTGTTTATCCTTTAATATGGAATCCTATTCATTCTGATGTCACTTGGAAGCAAAATCCTTATCTATGGTGGGTAATAGATATTTCAGGAAACAATTTAAAAATAGGTGGCCATCTAGTTTTATCTCACATAGGATCCTTCATTAATTCCATTCATGGATGTGATATGTCATATGGGTAATTGTAGTTTAATGGAATGAAAAAATAAACTCTATTCCCTTACCATATCATATGGGTAACAAAAAAATGTGAGAAAAGTGGAGGCCAAAGACAATGATTTGGGATGTATCAAAAGTAATGTACCCTTACATTAATGGACTCCAAAAATGCACCCCAAAATCTTATTCAATAGGATTCCAATAAAATTACATATATACATGTAAGATTGCATATTGCACTTAATATTCACAATATCCATTTGGTAGCATCCCCTTGAAGGTAGAAAATAAAAGCACTACAAAAAATCAGAGAATTCAATAGTGATTTACACAAAATGGAACACATGAGTACTACTGAATTTTAGAGAATTCTGTAGCAATACACCAAAAAAGGAAAACAGGGCCACTATAAAATTTCAGAGTATTCTACAACAACCCATCCAAACATTCAAATAACCTGGTCATAAAGATTCTCCATTTTAAAAGGATCCATCTAACTCTTGAACCCGGTTAACACATGAACTTGCACCCAATAACATTGATGCTAGGGATTTATGTGCACAATGAACTTGAATTGACCTTCATATGACAAAAGAGATTGATACTATAAATATTACTACAACTAATGATCTTATCCTTATACTTAAATATTAATCAACTCACGAGTTCAAGTATTTTCAATTTCAAGTTAAATCATGAAATACTAATTTATTTTGGTTATTATTCAATCCGAGTATTTATAGCATTTCTATAACCACAATGCATGTACAAGAGAAAGTTTTCTTTCCACAGACTATTTAAATGACTTCTAAATATAAAGGCTACAACCTTACAAGAAATAACAATCCTATTAAGGAGGTTACAACCTTGGAGAAATAACAATCCTAGTAAGGAATTCATCCTTTCAACGCTTTGGTGATGAAACCATTAGTTGGGAAATTCATACAGTGATTTCCCATTACTTTTCTTTAAGCCTGATTAAATAATTTATGCAATACTTTTATTCCTCAACATGACCTATATTGTGTAAAATTTCTGCAATAGAGACTCTTATATAGGACTACATATTAATCACGAATAACATTCAAGTTATAAGAAATGAATTAAACATAACAGAGCCCAATATGTACTTAATAATTGCTTGGAAATGATGACTAAGAAAATCAACATTTTCAGGCAGTTTGATACCATTTGAAGTTTATACATATCATATGTACTTACTCCATTTACAATTAATGAAAATAGAGTGGGATGGGCTCTTTCTCTACCAACATATGCATAATATATTTATTTCATTTACCAAAATAATTGCTAATATCAATCAAACCATTACATAAAATATGTGTATGCAATTACCAATCGATATAACTCATACAATGAAAATGCAAATACCACTCAATTCCATCTCATGGTATTTATATGCAAACCAAACAATTCCAACCTATAGATTATAATGAAAATACCACTCAATTATATCCCATGGTATTTATATGCAAACCAAACAAATTGTAGATTATAGATTCAAATACCATTTAATTGCAACTCATGGTATTTATATGCAAACGAAAAATTTCCAGCCTATAGAATATAGATGCAAATACCACTCAATTGTTATATTTTTATCATTCAAGCTAGCATTATATTAGGATATTTAACTGAGAGAATAACAAGCACAGCAATCAAACACAAGAGACAATGAACACAATGTTTTCCTCGGGGAAAACATAAAGGAGAAAAATCCACAACTTCCTTAGAGATAGAATCAACACCAAAAGCAAAACCCCAAAAACAGTAAGATGATCTCCCGACAGTAGTAGTCTCTTTCTTTCCAGTCCCAGCAACTTCTTCTCTCTTAGATATGCGCTACAACTGAGTGTGAGTGAGTGTATGATAAATAGAGAGGCTCACTCTCTATTTATACTAATTCCTGACTTGACAATAACTCACTAGGGATGAATTCTCTAGGAGAGTCTAATAACCCTAGGCGGCCCCACAACTGCGGGGAATTTAACCCTTGATCAATAGGAGGGTTACCCATAATGACTTGACATGACTTATTTACATTATTGAATCTCTTGATAGGAACATCGGGGCATGACATGACTCAAATACATTACAGACACTTCCCAGAATAAACATCGGGGTACAATACATAAGATATACAAGTGAATACATTCTGAAGTTACAAATACATCAACACTCCATCTTAACTAGGAAGGTATTCTCTCGACACAATTTGTCAGCACTGGTCTTCTTCTCTGTATAAACTGGATCATCTCATCATCTTCATCTTGCATCTGGATCATCACTGGATCTGGATCATCATCACTTGATCTGGATCATTATGGGAACATCATCACTGGATTTGGATCATCACTCGATCTGGATCATCACTGATGGATCACCATCACTAGATCTGGATCATCACTCGATCTGGATCATCACTGGGTCATCATCACAGGTGATATCTCATGATTATTCCTGTCACAGGAAGTTCTATAGAGCCAGCCCTTTTTCATGTTGGTTGTAGTCCTAGCCTCCATGTAGGTCTTCTTCAGCACTTATATATGACCCTAAGTCAGAATGGCCAGCACTCACATCTGACCATGAGAGGAACACATCCAACACCATGTCAGAAAGGCACAGCACTTACTTTCACCATCATGATAGGACACAACTACTATCTTCTATGAAAATGCACATCACTCACATCCACCAGCATGGTAGGACACACCTACTACCATTTGTGGAAAGGCACGGCACTTACAATCACCAACATGGTAGGACACACCTACTACCATCTGTGAAAAGGCTCAGCACTCACATCCACCAGCATGATAGGACACAACTACTATCATCTGTGGAAAGGCACAGTACTTACAATCACCAGCATGATAGGAAACAACTTCTATCATCTGTGAAAAGTCTCAGCACTCACATCCACTGGCATTATAGGAAACACCACCTATCATCCATGGAAGGGCTCAGCACTTATATTCAACCATGCGAGGAACCAATCCAGCCTACATGTCAAAAGGGCTCTCAACCCCAGGTTGAGGATTCCTGGTAACTGAACAGGTGCCTCCATTCTCCTAGAGAAAGGAATCAACCCTTATATCTAATCAAGTGGGAACAAATCCCTCAATCACATCAGAATGGCCCTGCACTTATATCTGATCATGTGAGAACACATCCCACAGTCATATCAAAATGGCCCTTAGCCCCAGACTGAGTATTCCTAGTAACTGACCAGGTGCATTGATTCATAGAATGGCATTCAACACTTATATCTGATCATGTAGGAACCAATCCTACAGACACATCAGAATGGCCCTCAGCTCTAGGCTGAGTATTCTTGGTAACTGACCAGGTGCCTCCATTCATATAATGGCATTCAGCACTTATATATTATCATGTAGGAACCAATCCTCTCACCATGATAGAATGGCTTAGCCCTTACATATGACCATGGAAGGAACCAATCCTATGACCATGTTAGAATGGCTCATGGACTCATCACTTCCCCTTGGGGGAAACCTCGATCTGGAGAACACCAAGCTTCTCCCTAAAGTACTCAAACTTCACTCTGGCCAATGGATTCATCAACACATCAGCTATCTATTCATCCATCGCAACATACTGGAGCTTCATTGCTCCTCTCTGCACCATATCCCTAATATAGTGATAGTTGATCTTGATATGCTTCAAATTGTCATGGAACACTGGGTTCTACGAGAACTTCACACAACTCTGGTTGTCGTAATATATACAAGTAGCATCCAACTGGAGATCAAATAAATCAAACAGTAACTTCCTCGGCCATACTGCCTCACAAATAGTTGAACAAGCTGTGACATACTCTGCTTCAGCTGTACTCAGTGCCACGCAAGACTGTTTTCTACTAAACCAAGAGATTACACCGGATCCCATACTGAAGTAGCACCCTGAAGTGCTCTTCCTATCGATGGCACTACTTACCCAATATGAATCAACATAACCCTCTAGGTTAATATTATGATTTTCCTCATACTTGAACCCATAATAGACTGTACCCCTCAGGTACCTCAGAATATGCTTTGCAGCAATCAAGTGAACATGTCTCGGATCTGTCAGGAACTGGCTCAAGGTGTTCACAGCAAAGCAAATATCCAGTCTCGTATTCATCAGGTACATCAAGGACCTAATCATCTGATGATACATTGTAGCATCAACAATTTCTGATGAAGCATCGCTCAATAGCTTCAGGTTTGATGCCATAGGTGTGGTCATGGCCTTGCAGTCCATCATCCTGAATCTATTCAGGATCTCTATTGCATACTTCCCTTGTATGAAGAATATTCCATCCGCATTATTCCACACCTCCATGCCTAGAAAATAGTGCATCATACCCAAATATTTCATTTCAAACTCGACAAAAAGCTTCCTCTTCCTATCAGCAATCAACCCATCCACACCTGTTACAAACAGATCATCTACATACAGCAGGAGTATTACTGGGTTACCATCTTCAACCTTGTATTAAAGTTTGGAATCTTCTTTACTCTTAGTAAATCCCAAACTAGATAGAAAGCTGCCAATTATGTCGTACCATGTCTTGGGTGCCTGTTTCAATTCTGTCATACCATGTCCTGGGTGCCTGTGGTTGCTCCACATACACTTCCTCTTCCACTACAACATTCAAGAAAGTAGTCTTGACATCCATCTGGTGTATCTTCCATTTCATTACTGCAACCAGAGCAAGTACTAATCTGATGGAAGTGTATCTGGCTACAGGTGCAAAAGTTTCTTCATAATCTATTCCTTCTTTCTGGGAGAAGCCAGGAGCCACAAATATTTCTTTATATTTCTCTATGCTACCATCTGCAGCATGCTTGGTCTTATAGATCCATTTGGAAGTTACAACATACTTCCCTTCTAGTCTTGGGACAAAATCCCAGACATCACTCTTCATGATCGATTGATACTCTTTGATCATAGCATCCTTCAATTCTTTCATTTATGTTGCTTCTTCATATTTCGGAGGTTCTCTATCGATGAATCCACATAATAAGGCTACATACCCGGAGCAAGACCTGGTCCTTTTTCTTTCTCTGTGATTTTCTTCTAGAGCCCCATATCTTTCTGCACCTTGGATAGCTTCTCATACCCAAGCAGGTTTCCTCTTGTGAGGATTCTTCTCCTGAGGTGGATCTACAGGTTCTTCAGGTTCTTCTAATTCTCAATCTTCTTCTTGAATTTCTTCATTCATGGTTGTGTCATGAATTTTGGGTACTTCTGTTTCTTCGCGATCTTCAACTGGTCTCTTTCTGGATTTGTTGTATGCTGAGTCTTCGTCAAATGTTACGTCCTTGCTAATGTCGATCTTCTTGAATCCTAGGAAGTATATTTTGTAATCCTTCAAGCTTTCAGAGTATCCCACAAATATACCCTTCCTTCCTGAAGGATCTAACTTTGTCCTCTTTTCTTTCAGAATGTGTATGTATACTGGATAGTCGAATATTCTGAGATGGTTGACTTCTGGTTTCTTTCCGGAGAAGACTTCTTCAAGGGTCTTGTTCTCAAGTACTCTGTGTGGAGTACGGTTTTGTACATATACCACAGTTCTAGCAACTTCTTCCCATAGATGCATGGGAAGATCTTGATCATGAAGCATGGCCCTTGTTGCTTCCATGATCGTTCTATTCTTCCTTTCAGCAACCCCATTCTGTTGTGGATTATATGGAGTGGTTAACTCCCTCTTAATCCCTAAATCTTTGCATAATGCTTTGAACTCATTTGATGTGAATTCTCCACCATTATCTGATCGAAAGGTATTGATCTTATTTTCAGTGTGGTTCTTGATCAAGGCTTTGAATTCCTTGAACTTGTTGAATACTTCATCTTTGTTCTTCAAGAAGTATATCCATGTCTTCCTAGAAAAATCATCAATAAAAGAAACATAGTATACATACCCGCTTAATGAACTAGATGACATTGTACTGCATACATCGGAGTGAATTATTTTCAAGATTCCTTTTTCCTTGCTCTCGCTTCTGGAAATGTCTTCTTTGTGTTCTTTCCTTTCACACATCCTTTGTAGACACCATCATGTTTTGACAGGAATTCTGAAAGTCCTTCAACAACTTTGCTTGCAAGAGGTAGTGCTCTATAGTGCACATGTGCAAGCCTTTTATGCCAAAGTTCATTTGGATCTACTGTTTCATGGATCAAG
The DNA here is from genome assembly GCA_001517045.1 of Pseudotsuga menziesii. Taxonomy (NCBI): domain Eukaryota; kingdom Viridiplantae; phylum Streptophyta; class Pinopsida; order Pinales; family Pinaceae; genus Pseudotsuga; species Pseudotsuga menziesii. The sequence continues at coordinate 589,828 of LPNX010729741.1, read as the reverse complement.
GCTTGTTCTGGATGGCCCTTCAATTTGTATATACCTCCCCCTTATTCCCCAATTACTACTACATCATCAATAGTCTTTCCCTTTGGACACATGATAACTTGGCCATCTACAAATGCAACCCTCATGCCTTTTGCATCCAATACAAATATGGAGAGGAGGTTCTTCTTTAGTCCCGGAAAAAACAATACATCCTTCATCATCATAGACTTTCCAAAGTCTAGCTTATAGGAGGATTCCCCACTACATTTTATTGGATATTAGTAGTCATCTCCAAGTTTCACCTTGTGGGGTGATTCATGTTCTAATAGTTCCAAAAAGGATTCTTTGAATCCTGTCATATGTTTGGAAGCCCCACTATCTATAAGCCAATCATTGCTTACATGTGTGATATTTCCTGTGAGAGCGGAAATCAAGACATATTCCTCATCACTTGAGGAATCATCACTTGAGGAATCATCACTTTCTTGTCTGATTCTATTTGTGGAAGGTTCATCATCCTCTCCAGCATGAGCATGATGTCTTCTCTTGTTTTCCTTCTTCTTATTTTTTCTTTTAGGACAACCTTTTTCATAGTGTCCTACTTCATCACATGTAGAACATCTGATTTTAGACAAATCTTTTCTAGTGTTATTTTTATGGAAGTGCTTACCTCTGGGGTGATGAGAATTTATTTTGATTTTCTTGGAGTATATTGTGAGAGCTTGATCTTCACTTCCCATATTTTCTTCTCAATTTTCTATCTGAGCTTCTTCTTGAGAGAATTCTTCCCATAGTCTACTAAATTTGACTAGCTTCATTCTGGCACGGATCCCTTGAATAAAGGAGTCCCATGATCTAGGGAGACCATTCAAGGTGTTCATTACAATCTCTACAATCTCCACTTCTTCATTCACTGCTTCAAGTTGTTATTTGATCTAGGATACCCTTGTGAAGTATTATTGTATGGTCTCCGCATTCTGGATCTTCACATTCTTCAACTAGTTCCTCAAAGTCATCTTCCAGTTTATGTTCTTTCCTTCAAACAGTTTGGTCAGGACATCAAACATAGCTTTAGGTGTGTTTAGGGAGGACACCTGTGGTATGAGGTGATATTTGATTGAATCAGTAATAATCCTCTTAGCCACAACCAACTTATTTTTGTGTAAGGCCTTAGCCTCATCTCCCTCTGGAACTGGAACCTCCTCATTGATGTAGGAGTCCAACTCATTTTCTTCCAAGACCGGGGAGATCCTATACTTCTAGGCTCAGAATTTATTATCTCACTCAATATTTTCATCAAGCTTGGTATGATGAGACATCTTAACTGAGAACCTCAAATGGAAATACAAAATATTTAGATCTTACCAGGTTAAGATGTCGGATTTAGATCTGGAGCTGAAATTCTGCAAAGCTGGTTTAGGAGCAGATTAGGGTTTGACTTTCTCAGACTTCTGTCCAACCAAAAGCTTTGATCTTGATCTCTAAACTTCAATTTTGAGGAGGATATTAATCCAGGCCTGAGCTCGATTCCAATTCTATGGAAAGCCCTGATTTCTGGCAGTAGTGTCGGGTCAAACACTAAAAATGCTCAGAATCAGATTCTGCTTTGACAGAAAGATGCTCCCTAGAGAGGAGAGTCATCCCAACCTTATTTCACTCTAAATATGTGGAGAGAGATTCAAAAAGTAGGAAGCCCTAGTTTCCACAGCTACGCAGTGTCTTCTTCTCATGTTAGCTCTGATGCCATGTTAGATTTTTATCATTCAAGCTAGCATTATATTAGTATCTTTAACTAAGAGAATAACAAGCACAGCAATCAAACACAAGAGACAATGAACACAATGTTTTTCCTCAAGGAAACCATAAAGGAGAAAACCCCGCAACTTCCTCAGAGATAGAATCAACACCAAAAGAAAAATCCCAAAAATAGTAAGATGATCTCCTGACAACAGTAGTCTCTTTCTTTCTAGTCCCAGCAACTTCTTCTCTCTCAGTTATGCGCTACAACTGAGTTTGAGTGAGTGTATGATAAATAGAGAGGCTCACTCTCTATTTATACTAATTCCTGACTTGACAATAACTCACTAGGGCCGGCTTCTCTAGGAGAGTCTAATAACCCTAGGGCCCCACAACTACAGGGACTTTAACCCTTGATCAATAGGATGGTTACCCACAATGACTTGACATGACTTGTTTACATTATTGAATCTCCCGATAGGAACATCGGGGCATGACATGACTTAAATGCAATACAGACACTTCCCAGAATAAACATCAGGGTACAATACATAAGATATACAAGTGAATACATTCTGAAGTTACAAATACATCAACATCAATTCAATCCCATGGTATTTGTATGAAAATACCAATCAATGTAATGCATGATAAATATGACATTACCATTACTATAATCAGAGATAGTTATATGCAATTACCAATCAAAAATAAAATTGCGCCCTCCTGCCATTAATCGATCAAAAGGGAGAGTAAACACTCAACTTAGAATTCCAATAGAAATATAAGTAAATATAATCTATTATGGAAACAACTTACAACCATTTGCAAAAATAATTGAATTTGTGCCCCTTTCTTATCTATTAACAAATAAATATTAATTTTCTTTTTAACCCAAAGAAGAATGAAACTTACACCCCTTCAAGAAAAATTGCTACCTCATGAATAGTATAGCAATAGAAGTTCCGAGGAAAAAAAGTATAGCAATAGAAGTACAATAATATATAATTAACAACTCATTTCACCCAAGATTTTGGATAGATTTCATACTATCATTGAGACAATTCATCGAACACTTTGTGCGCAAACTCAAATACAATACACTTTCAATGGAAAATCAGGATGTCAAGACAATAATATCTTCTCAAGCATTTCAATAACAGAGATTCCATCCATCTATGACATTCTAAGTTGACATCATTAATTAACAACGCTAATATATTCTCAATTTCTCTCACCAATTAAGGCCTAATTTTGGAATTTTCCATTCAAACATAGGGGAGCTATAGAGTATTACATTTTTTATGCCAAAAATAGTTTATTTAGTAACATGGATGGTGATAGAAATCTTCCTTCAAACACATTTCGTGTTTGAATTTTTCAGATGGTTTTACCCAAAAATAATCAGACCTGTTTATCTTTTATATTTTGACTCAAAAATCTTCTTGAAGATTGTTATTCCAAGCATTTCCTTCCAATTATATTAAACCCTCATAATTATAATGAATGTGATAGATTCCTACAGGAATTACACTTGTATTGCAGTTTGTAAACTAAAATATGGTATAATTCTACAACCATACCATCTAAACATTGGATTCCAAATTCACAATTGCTTCTACATAATGGCATTCTTTTCCTGAGAAGGCAATTACACATAATTATAATTCTAACTTATTTGTAATTGCAATCACTTATACAATCACATGTCCTATTTGGTCAGATAAAATTTCATAGCAATTTATAAAACAGAAAATAATTACATTTATACCATAACTAAATTCCATATTTCCATGAGTTTCCAAGTACATTAAGGCTATAATAGAATTATGCAGAAGTATTCTTACCTAACATTATTCGAAATGATGAAGCTGACTACATAAGGGGAACACTCCTCCCAACCATAAGTACACTAGACTCCAATTCTCTCAACCCAGCTACCACCCCCGATATGGATCCGAGAAATACGAAAGGAGTACTCAAAGTTTCAACTAAATTTAACAAGGCACTCACCCATTACCATGCTAGCAGCAAGAATTCAAGGTCTTGGTATCTCGTACTATTCCACAATTTTTCTCAAAGCTTGATTTTCCATTTCATATCCTCATAACTCTTGTGGTAGAATGAATTCCTCCCCTTCCCCTTAATTTTGTTTAGATGAAACTTAATATCCATGTGAGATCTTTCCCAAGAGAGCCACCACTTTTGCGTTAACATCCACCTAAGTACTTACATAAGGTTTTAAGCAAGGATTAAGGAAACTAAAATATGGTTTAAAACTTAAGCTCTAAAAAGTAAATTTTCTTTTCTTTTTAATTGATTCAAGGTCATATGAATTTCCCCTTTGGAACTTCCTCACAACCCTTTTACTCTAACTAGTGAATAACTTGGTCCCCCATACTCTTTTAGAGTACCTTCTCATATGTAGCCATCTATATATTCTTAATAATAATATTGTTTATGTAGATAATAACAAGTTCTAACCTCCAGTCCATTTAAATCCATATTTACATCATGTACAATTAAAATATGGGGATTTGAAACCAAGGTGTTACATTCCCCCCCCCCCCCCCCCCCCCTTAGCTTAAGACCCTCTTCTGTGTCCATATGTAAACCAAAACATACAACATTTGAGATTGCAAAATTTCAAAGCAAATACAGGTACTCTACTTGCATCACTTCTTCCACTTTTATGGTTGTCTACACTTTTCAAATAATACACGTTCTACTGAGGAAAATAGGATCTCATCCCATTTTCTTTTACAGTAGTAACCACTTCTTGGTATGAATTTGTCCTGGGTAATCAATAATCACAATACATTATGCCAACGTATTATAAATCATGCCATCATTCTTATATCATCTTTGGATCGGGATTCATAGATGCATAGCATGTCATCCCATAAATGCAGATGAATACAATCAATTATTTCTTTTTACAAAAATATATTATGTCATCATGCATATGGTTTATTTCAAACATAAATAAATACAATAAATGTTAGTTGTAACATGCATTTTAACACTTCATTTTATCGGAAAGAAAAAAAAAATGAAAAGAGAAAAGAGTAAGAGTTTCCCCCTCTTAGTTCTATTTCAAACCAGATCTCCGCCATGCCATTGGTTTCTTTCCATTTTCTTTGATCTTGAGTAAAACACATCCCTTAATGCATAATTTCATGATCTCGTTCCTGGACTCACTTGTCAAGATAGAGATTCTTATTCAGGAAAATACGCATGCTGGAAGAGATCTCCCACCTACATCCAAAGCCTTTCGACAAGAAAAGTATGTATTCCTGATTAGATCTCCCACCTACACTGGACTAGGAATTTCCAATTTAATTTGCACTCTCTTGGGAAAATCCATCTGGTTTGAATCAGATCTACCACATAATTCGGGCCAAGTAATTCCCCAAGAGAATTATTGTCTTCAACATGCAAGAGCTCATATTGCATTGTCTTTGTCTTCAACCAGAGGAAAACACATTCTCAACACAAGTTCTTGACTTGCATAGTTTCCATCTTCAATATGAAAGCACCAACTTGCATACATATACTCGATGATCACACAATAACTAGTAAATCTCACCAATATCATCATTAAAAATCATAACATACATTTAACAAAATGAATTAACATGACACTAAATCATCTTACTTCTCAACTCTTAGTAGAATATATGATTTTCTTCCTCTCCACCTTGACACAACATCAGGAATGTGTCCATTCCCATTATAGTACTATTAGTGCCACCATAAAAGTTGCACTCATATGCCTTCCACGTTAAGAGAGTTAAGATTTATTCAACCTCTAAACTTTTTTAATATAATATTTTAATAAAAAACTTCTCAAAATTTATGAGGTTTGAGTAAAGAGTCTTTCTTCATTTTTTTTCTTTAGCCAGAACAAATTTTCAGCTCCTTTTCACAGCTTCAATTCTTCTAGTGCATCCATGTATTATCATTTCAGTAACCATGACATCAATCGGACACCATGATTTACACATGGCCTTTCTGATGCTTTCGATAGAATTATAATATTTCATTCTCATTCTCAGCTAAAGATTGTAATATTGTAGTCTCATTCTCTACTTAATTTTTCAACTTTCACATTAAATGAACAACATAATTCATATCTAATGACTTCAGTTAACAATCATTAAAAAATATAACCAACTAACAACAGTTAGAAATTCTAAAGATAGCATCAATTAGTATCTTATAGGAAGATAAAAATTTGTTGTAGTTAGCAATATACCAAATCTTCACAAGTATGAAAAAAAAATTAATGATTAAACCTTTCAATTCACACATGACACGGTGAACAAGCATCAATCATCCATCCCTGCATTGAAATATAAACATTCAACATAATTCAAACATTTACCATTGTTTCACAATTCAATGTACATTAACCATTTTCATATATATATATATATATATATATAGCTTGGCGATCACACCAATAGTCATTAAAGAACATCATTTCATTAACATATACATAACACCATTATTCTATAGATGGATTCAAGCCTCCATCCATCCAAGAAATTTAATTAATAGTCCATAATGGTCATCTACCATTGGATTCAAACACAAACCAAGCATAGGATTCAAATAGTCATTGAGGACTCCAACATAATCCAAGCACAAGCCACATATTGTCATCAGGGACTAAAACATGAGTCGCAAATAGTCACCAATGTCTCAAATACAAACCAAACCTACACTCTCCTAGGATTTACATGTTAAAAGAGTGAATTAAGAAACCAATTTTCCAAACTAGTAGGTACCTCAGAGTCTCATCCAGTTTGACCCTCTTCAATACCTATGTCACACAACACCAAGGAAGTAACCCTTCTTTGCACCATCAGTCCCTCAAGTGTTACCCCCCTCCAGGTGCTCTTCAATGTGAGTAGAAGATAGTAGTACAGAGCTCATTAGCCTCTTAAGAGGTATCAACATTATAGGTTTACTACTTCCTATCCTGAACTCTAGTCTTATCGATCAACACAAGTACACTAGTCATGGTCACCTAACATGACAATAAATACCCTTTCATAAAGATAGATATACATTTTCCTGCATTCAACATACCATTTGGTAATCCATACATATCAAAAAAGGAAATTTATCCAAAGATATCACTTGGACTGCATATACTACTATGTACCCATGCTTAGAAGAGTAGAAAGAATACCACTATGGTATTATCATAATCTAACAAGGCTCAACCAGATCCAATTCTCAGAAAAGAACACACTACTCAACAACCTATGTTGAATATAATAACATGGGCATAATTTTAACAAGAATTTAAGTAACATGCAGTGCATGCATAAAAAATCATTGTATTTTCCAACACATGTTGGACCTGCTACACAAGTCTTTCATAGTTAAAGTGTGTGTAGCATGTAGCTTTGCTAGCAATTGATTATAATACTCTTCCTTGATTGCTAATTCATATTTCCACGTAGTTGCAATATGATAAGTTATGGATCAAACATCCATAAATATTAACTTGCTTAGCACACTGAGTATCCACCTGCTTTACACACTCGAGCATCATTATGTCCTACACAATTTTGAGCATCCACATGCCCCATGGATTCAAACACATAAGACAATTGTCTACCAAACATTTTGTATCCATTCATAACCCAGCATTTACACTAGTCACATAATTTTAAAAAAAAATAGTAAAGAAGGTTACAACTTTTATTCATAACTACTGGCTACATATTGAGCCTTACTAAATAATACTACATACATACCAACCTCATAAATAGATTAATCTTCACCCTAAATTCAACTAGAGTTACATAATTAAATAAGCATTCACCTTAACACATAACACATAACAACAGCATGAATGCCAACTAGGAAAATAACAATCTTGCGATTGTTTTTTTAAGAATATAATATGACATGGTACTCAAGAGGACACATCAGCATCCAACATACAATTCATACAATTTGGATTGTTATGACCACAATTGCAACTATTAATCACAATAATTCACAATTTCCTTTGGCATGGTGATCATTTGTATTTTGATGGTAAATAAATGTTTCGATTTTCTGATATTTTAATTAACTTGGAAATTAAGAACAGGTTTTCTCGATTAAGCATTCGATAAGAAATATCCACATAACCTTAGGACCCGATTTACCCCAGATGCTTAGAACTTGACCACGCGACCATTTATGATTTTTGTATTAGCTTGAGAAATTCACATGGAAGATATTTCGATTTGGATCTTGGGTTGGCATAAATCCCTTCAAACTAGATATGATTACCCTCCAATACTTAGAAATTGGTTATACAACAAAAATCGATTTCCTATCAACACAAATAAAGCATGCCTACAGGAATTCTCAAATTATGTAAAAAAATTATTAACACCTGAAAGTAGAAATTTCCACAGGAATAACAAGTTTACATTTTCAACACAAAATTTAAGCCCAACAACACATTTTGATTTTAACAATGGACTGGAAATACAATTTCTAGAATTCAGAATGTATTCACTCATGGGAACTAGCACCTAGAAACACAATTCCATTTCGATTCCAACATAGGAATTTATGCAAACACATAGTATGCATGGAAAATAGAATTCCATAACAAAAATTAATGAGAAGAACAATTGAATCCAATCATATTTGGATTTCCATAAGTTCTCAAGAACAATACATTATCCAAGCAATAACTGCACATAGCATCCCAGCAATAGATTTTCGAAAAAAATTAAATTTATTTTTAAATCAAGAAACATTATACCTGATCAAAATCAAACTCGTGACATTCCCAAGAGGTTGACTGTTGAAATCACATCTCTGATACCAATTTGTAATGTACCCTTACGTTACTGGACTCCAAAAACTGTAGTCTAAATTTTTGTATTCAATGTGATGTCAATAAAACTACATGTATACATGTAAGACTGTATATTGCATTTAATATTCACAATCTCAATTTGGTAGAATCCTCTTCAATGAAGAAAACATATGTGCTACTGAAAATCGGAGAATTCGGTTGCAATTTACACAAAATGGAACATAAGAGCGCTACTAAATTTCAGATAATTATGTAGCGATACCTTCAAAAATAAAAACTGGGGCCCTATAGAATTTCATAGTATTTTGTAATGTCCCATTCAAACAACCTAGTCATAAATATTGTCCATTTCACAAGGATCCATCTAACCCTTGCACCTGGTTAACACATGAATTGGCTCCGAATAAAATTGATGCTAGGGATTTATGTGCACCATGAACTTGAATTAACCTTCATATTACAAAAGAGATTAATACAATAAATATTATTGCAACCAATGATCTTAGGATTATACCTTAATATTAATCAACTCTTGAGTTCAAGTATTTTCAATTTCAAGATAAGTCATGAAATATTTTGGTTATTATTCAAGCTAAGTATTTTCATTATTTCTTTTAACCACGATGCATGTATGAGAGTAAGTTTTATTTCCATAGACTATTTAAATGACTCCTAAATAGACATGATACAAGGTTATGAGAAATAACAATCTTGGCAATGAATTTATCCTTACAATGTTTTGGTCATTAGCTAGGACATTCATACAGTGATCTCCCATTACATTTATTGGAATGATTTGTTGATCAATTATTTGGAGTTGCAAATTTTGTCTTCGGTCTTATGGAAATAATATTGTTTATTCTCCTCTTGTCCTTGTTTTCGATCATAATAACTCTTATGATTGGGATGGTGATAAGGTACTCGAGTCGCTTGTGGAGTGTTTACAGGAACTTCAACTTTTTGTACTTTTGCCGATTTATTGGTTGATAATAATTCAATTAAGTGTGTATCTGTTTGTTTGTTCAAGATTTGAACTTCTATTTCTGAGGTTTTGACTAGCTTCTCATCTTTTAAATTTTTAATTTGTTCAACCAAATCTTGGTTCATATTTTTCAAGTGATATTTTTCTTCATCTTTTTCTAATAGGTTTTTGTTGAACTCTTTATTGAGATCTGATTCTTCTTTTCTAAGTTTCTCTTGTTAGTTTTGTAACGACTTCTTACAATTCTTTAGCTTCTGAATTTTTCTAAATTTTTGTTGTGATGTATAACCCGTTTTGTTGTCTAAGTAACGACTTCTTACAATTCTTTAAAATCACTCTTTTCTTATAATATATGTATAACCCCTTTCTCTTTTATTACAAACTCAAAGACCCCCTTTCTCTTTTATTACAAACTCAAAGACCCAATGATTCAAAAAATCTGAGATGACGGTTGAAATCCAAAATATGACCAAATGCAGTGAATCAAGCCCAAGAAGGGGCTCTAATACCATTGAAACAATAAAACTCGTTTTACTGAAATTTCCACTTCAGAAAGTATAAATAATCCATTAATAATAATTATAAAATATGAGATAATATATGATATTACATTTACAACTGTGCGTCTTATATAATCCCATCATGCCTTTTCAAATCTAAGAGGTGTATCACTTCATTATATATATATATATATATATATATATATATATATATATCATGTTATATTTATATTTTTTTAATAACAAGCTCAATGCAAAGGCCCCACTAGTGAATGCTAGACTTATAAAGGAAAGTATTTTATATTGTTGAACATGTGCTGGTGAGCCATGGAAAATGTAAAAAACGTGTAAATATTTATAATGCAAATAAAAGTCCAAGCGCTAGTTATGGAGGAACTTAAACATTAGGGGGATGTGTGTATCCCCTAGGGAGAGGATAGGGGTTGTGCAATTAAATCCTTTGTTTCCAAGTGTTATATTGAGAACCCCTATGTCATAAATGGTAACCAACTACCTCAGATGTGGACTTCCTTGTTGACATTTATTTTTGTTGTAAGAAGGCAACTGAGAAATCAGCTCATGAATTTAATGGAGCATGGGATAAGCACAAAAATTTGTATTGCAAGTTATGGGATTAGTTTACTTGACCCAAAAGTCAATTTTATTTATGGGGATTCATTTCCTTTCATTCCCATTCGATTGTGGGCCAACTAGAACTCCAATTTTCAGCATGTTATGCATTCCCAATAGTGAAAATCACAGAAGTTTTTATCAAAGGAAAAGCCATATTTTAGAGGATGAAAAAAGCCCAAAAATTCATGTGGATTATGGAATCCAATGGGGGATACATATATGTCAACCTGGGGTGAATTTGAGAGCGCTAAATACCCAAAAATGCATTGGAAACCCCATATTTGAAAGCCTAAAAATTGAATTTCGTAATTGAAGTTAGTGTGACCAGCAATTGGAAAATCCAAGAGAGAATTGAAGTCAAAAAGAGATAATAGGTGAAATTGATTGATAAACCTAATGAATGCAATGAATATCTAAAGGTTTAGTATCTTGGACCTTTCTATTCCCACCTAGAATAGAACTGAAGGGAAGGGGTGCCTAGGGGACTATGTAGCAGAGAACCTTGTGTTGAGTGTGGTAGGTAATGTGGGTGCCAAGGCTGACTAAGACCAATTGAGATGCATGTATCTTTGTGGTTGAGCTCATTTGATTAGAATTCTCCTTTCTTGTCTCTCTGCATACTTGATTAACCCAGTTGTGAGCTAGCTTAGAATGTGTGTGTTTGTTCCTATGGATGTGAGTGAGCCTGAGTAGTTCCCCCTTAGTGGATACATACCCCAGCTCAAGAGTTCCCTCTCAATAGATACATAAAGTGTTGGGAAGAGTGCTTACAGTTTGGTTTAATGTTTCTCTCTCATCTCTAGTTGCATGAAAACTTCAGTTAAAATATAAGTGTTTAATGGTGTTTTTTACTATGCCAAATTTATGTTCTATGAATGTTTATTTATCTATGTCGAATCGAATGAATTGGACTAGACGAAATTATTAAGTTGGATCCCTATGATGAATATGTGATTATATACATTGTGTGTGTGGAATGAAAGTATTTTCCATTGTGTATTTTTATTATGCATCTTCCCATGCATTTAAATGTTTATGAATTTCGTAATATGGCCATGGGGGGGGGGGGGGGGGGGGGGGATTTAGAACCCCATAAATTGTTCATGTCACCTCCGATGGTCACATTGATGGGTGGGGATGTGAAACCATTTAAAGTTTATGCATATTGTATGTAATTACTCCATTTACACATTAATGAAAATGAATACGATTGCGCCCTTTCTCCACCAACATATGCATAATTTATTTATTTCAAATATCAAAATAATTGCAAATACCAATCAAACCATTAGATAGAATATGTGTATGCATTAGCAATTAATATAAAACACATAATTTAAATGTAAATACCACTCAATTCCATCCCATGGTATTTATATGCAAACCAAACAACTCCAACCTGTAGATTATAAATGGAAATACGACTCAATTCCATGACATGGTATTTATATGCAAACCAAACAAACTATAGATTATAGATGCAAATACCACTCAATTACAATCCATGGTATTTATATTCAAACCAAACAACTCAGTCCTATATATTATAGATGCAAATACCACCCAATTCCATCCCATGGTATTGTTGGCAAGCAACACCCTTAGGAGCATTCTTGAAAACAAATAATTTGAAAATTGATAATCTTTCGAACAATATTTGTTATTTTGGTTTGGATCAACACTCATCATGGATATCCTGGGGGTGCCCTAAGAATCTTTGATTCTTAAGGAACTCCTGATAAAAGCTTACTTGACTAATCGATTCGCTGAGATGAACATCAGTTATGGCAAAATTCGACTCTTATGATCTTAATTCTTCATTTCTGTCGATCACCTAGAGGACTATAATTACAGAAGATTAGTAGCTCCTATTTTTCCCACTTATCACTCATGCATGATTAAAATCAAATGAATTTATAAATTATTAATTCAAACTAGTTACTACATGGTGTGATAACTGTTATTGTGCGGTTCATATGGGAAATCTGGTGAAACTTCATCACTTCTGAATTATTTATATTATCTTAGTTGTCATAAGTTTTAAAGTGGATTTAATATGATCTTCATGAACCCTACTATACTATATGCTTATCGCTTATTTCAAATTTGTATTTCTGAAATGAATTAGTATCAAATCTTGTTATGAAGGTTTAAAGTCACTTTTTAGGTTTTGACATTGGTCTGTTTACATTATAAATTATTCCCTGATCATTTTTTGATCTTGACCCTAAGTTATTGATTATATCCTAAGGTGATCACATTATTATGATTTTATTTGATAAATGAAGGATTGGGGTTTGGAAAACATTTGATCATGTGTTAAAAAATGATGAGTTAGCCTACATCATCATGACATTATGAAATCACAATCAATGCTGAAGTAATGGTGGACCAAGGGTTTTGGTAGTCTTGTCGCTTGACGGTTGCCATCTGTCAATCTTTAATCATGCAAACATCACTCATAATAACTCACTTTCTTGACTCTCCTAATGCTCATTATGTTTTGGTAAGTTATTTCGAAATCTCTTTTCTCTACCAATTCACGTTATGATTAACTTACAGGGATATTTTTAGGGTTTTGATAGAATAGGGCATTTCATAGTATTGCTGGTAATGCCTAGACTATTGATAAATCGACTGCATCTTTTAATCTATTTTCTAAAAACCCTAGAGGTTTGTTTATCCGCTGCCATGGCTCCAGTGTCTAGTTTCGAGCTTATTGGTGATGAGTATCTATATTTTGCGCCGGAGTGTCGAGAGGTAGTGTTGAGGTTTGGATGGTTGGAGTTCTTACGAAAGTTTTCTGGTTTCAATATGGCGGTATCTAAGGTGTTTGCAGGGTCATTTGATGGGGTTCATGCACATGTGGGAGACATTGAACTTAGGCTGTCTGAGAAATTCATTTATCAAGCCATTTGGTTGCCACAAATCGACAAGAAGTGGTATAAAGGAAATCATATTATGAATGACCATTGGAAGGGGTTTCTTACCCCTTCTCATCATCAAACCAAGTTCAAATCCGGCTTCCCCTCCAGATTGTTAATGAAGAATGTTGATGTATATGTAACTTCAGAATGTATTCATCTATGTATCTTATGTATTGTAACCTAATGTTTATTTTGAGATGTTTCTATTATGTATTTGAGTCATGTTGTCATGCCCTGATGTTTCGATCGGGAGGATCAATAATGTAAATAAGTCATGCCAAGTCATTGTTAAAGTCCCCATAGTTTCGGGGCATTAGGGTTATTATACACTCATAGAGATGTAGGCTCTAGTAAGTAATTGTTAAGTTAGGCCGACATGATTGAGTGCACTTCAAGTGAACGGAAGAATATAAATAGAGAGTGAGAGCCTCTCTATTTATCACTTGTAACACACTTCATTCACTCACTCAAATGTGGCGCATTAGTGAGGAAGGAAATACATTGGGACTAGACAAGAAGAAGACTACCGTTGTCGAGAGTGCATTTTACTATTTTGGTGCTGATTCTATCTCTGAGGAAGTTGTGGGGTTTTCTCCTTTATGGTTTCCCCAAGGAAAACTCTTTGTGTCTCTTGTATCTTGTGATGTGCTTATGTTTTATTGCTGTGCTTGTTATTCTCTCAGTTAAAAGATCCTAAGATCATAATGCTTGCTTATATGATGAAAAACTAACATGGTATCAGAGCTAACCGGAGAAGAAGACATTGTGCAACTATAGAAGCTAGGAATTCTTAATTTTTGGGTCTCTCTCCACAATCCATCAGCAAAAATAAGCTAGGTTGACTCTCCACTGAAGGGCGCATTTTTCTATTGAAGCGGAATTTGATTCCGAGCATTTTCGGTTTTCGATGCGGAAATTAGGGATTTCTACAGAAGAGAAATTTTTTGAGTGAGACTAGAATAGGATTGTTCTCCTCATAAAAACCAAATTTTAGAGACCTGGATCAAGAAATTTGGTTGGGTACAACTCCGGGAAAGTCAAACCCTAGTTTGACCCCGAGCTAGGAAAAACCCTAAATACTAAAACTGATACGTTTTGGTACAGTTGCTATATTCCTAGTTTGGAGACGTATAAAAAGCTGAAAACTGCAGGGGCCAAAGATAAAATCCTGATGAATACTTTGTCCAAAACTCAGTCTCATATTCGCTATATTCTGGGAGATATGATCCCTCCAATTTAGGGTTCCAACCTCTTCCAGAATTCATCCCTAAACAGGACACCTAGGGAGAATTGCAATATCTTGGGCTATAGAGGTCCAAATGGAATTCCTGAAGATGTTCCATAAAGGGCACGGACTATAGTTTCGGTGGTCCAAATATTAGACTCATAAGATGAACTAGTGACATGTGGAATGCCGTACAACGTTGCTGTCCTGAACAGTCCTGTAACAGGTCACCTTGGGAAAAGGATAATAAATCCCAAATGGTAAAACCAATTCTAATGAAACCTATGGTTTTAGATCAGGGACATGTGAGGTTAACTCAGTGAGATATTTTAGACATATATGTTTAGTAATTGCAGAGATATCACAAAAACAGTAACAGGCATTTCTGTAGAAGAAATTGGAAATCTAGGGCTTCCTGTTCTGGGAGCTTCCCTCCACTATTTTCAGAAAAGGAGTACATTGCACAGCTCCATTTGAAGAGATATATCTGTCTATCCAATTAGATCTAAAAGATTCCAAGTTTTGAAAATTAGGGTTTCTATGACAATCCCTAGATCAGCCAACTACGAAACCAAGACGGACACCTCAAATCGGTAAGATCTAATCCTTTGCTATTTTCATTTGAGGTTCTCATTTCAAAGTGATCTATCACATCAGCTTGATGATAAGATTGTTTAAGTTGAAAACTTCCAAGCATGGAAGTATATGATCTCTCTAAAGAAAATGAATTGGACACCTACATGAGTAGAAAGGTTCCAGTTCCAGAGGGAGATGAGGCTAGAAGCCTTAGACAAGAAGAACATGGTCAAGGCCAAGAAGATCATGGTTGATTCAGTCATGGATCAACTTGTACTACAAGTGTCTTCCTTAAAGACACCAAATATGTTTGATTCCTTGACCAAGATATTTGAAGGGAAGAACAGAAATTAGAATATGACCTTAAGAAACCAGTTGAAGAATGTGAAGATCCATAATGCAAAGACCATGTAGTCATAAGGGTCTCTCAAATCAAAGAACAACTTGAAGCGATAAAAGAAAAAGTGAAGAATGCAGAAGTGGTGATGGCCACCTTGAATGGCCTCCCAGGATCATGGAATCCATTCATTCAAGGAATGTGTTCCAGAAGGAAGTGATAAATTTTAGTAGACTCTAGGAAGAAGAAGAAGAAGCTCGACTCATAAGAAGAGAAGAGAAGATGGAAGCAATTGAAGATCAAGCTCTCACCATCCAAATAAGATCCCTCAATCAATGAGGAATATAAAGATATCAACTCTTGAAGAACTTCTTATCCAACCTAGCATTTGGATAAGAAACGATGCTATTATGAATGAAGAAGACGATGAAGCTGAAGGCTCAAGAAGGAGTCTACCCACGAAACAAATAAAGATAAGTATTCAATTGTCATTTCATGATATTGTTTTGTTATGCTTTTGTTTATATTTAGTTGATGTATTATGCATGATAGGATGTTTGCATTAACGATAGTATACTACTAATATGCATGTGATGGGCAAGTAGCTCATGGTGCTACACAACTCTCCATTGCTACTTATCTAGAATGAAACCTCTTTGCTGACATATTGGATTAAGTGCACAATCTCAATGTTGTCCTGGTAGAGATGGAAGGCATCTAGAAAGTTTCAATGAGATATGGATGAATGTTGTATTGGCGAAAGTAGTTGCATATATTTTATGCATAAGAACTTGCCAGTATAAATATTCCTTATGAAATGTTTCTAACCATACAACTGCATTTGACTTGTAGGAAAGACCGCATACATAATCGCCTACAAGCAAAGAAGAATGAGGACTTGTTTCAAAGAACAAGTGATGACAGTTCAAGATGAAGAATAATATGACGAATGCAGTGACATCATTGATACAGAACCTTCAAGCTATGAAGAAGTAACCAAGAATACTAGTTGAAGAAGAATGATGTCTAGGATGCAGTATTGAGACCTAAAGAGAAGTTCGTAGTTCCATCATGCAGTAGATGGAAACATCGTGGGAGACAAAACAAGATTCGTAGCACGAGGCTTCTCATGAAAAGAAGGCATAGACTATGAAGAGACATCTGTAGCCATTGCAAGTGAAGACACATGACAGGAAGAATCATGTGTGCAAATGAAAGAAGGCCTTGTACGTGCTCAGAAAACACCCATGGGATAACACATACATGAGGAGCTTAATGAAAATATTAACCTTTGCTACAAGGTTGAAGATGCAAGTCTATACACTAGATGATCAGAATATTAGTAGCGTAGGAAGCTACTTGTCACTCCAGTACAGAATGTTTCAATGCATAGAGTACAGAAGTCAGAGGGAGTATGATAATCCACTTCAGAGGGAGTGACTACAGAATATCCTGAGGATCGACATGGTATGACAAGATGGACAGGTTACTCTAGGCTTTACCAAGAGTAAGGCAGATTCCAACCTTTAATACAAGGTTGAGGATGGCAACCCAGTGATGCCTCTACTGTATGTAGATGATCTATTTGTGACAGGTACTGATGGGCTGATTGCTTATATGAAGAGAAAGTTTTTCGCCGAGTTCGAAATGATGCATTACTTTCTAGGTATGGAGGTGTGGCAAAGTATAGATGGAATCTTCCTTGGACAAGGGAAGTATGTAGTAGAGATACTGAAGAGGTTTGGGATGATAGACTGCAAGGCTATGGCCACATTTATGGCATCGAACCTGAAGCTATTGAGTGATGCTTCATCAGAGTCGGTTGATGCTACGATGTATCGTCAGATGATTGGGTCATTGATGTACCTGACGAACATGAGACCAGACATTTGCTTTGCTGTGAACACCTTGAGCCAGTACTTGATAGATCCAAGAAGCATTCACTTGATTGCTGCAAAGCATGTTCTGAGGTACCTGAAGGGTACAATTGATTATGGGCTCAAGTATGATATGAATCAGAAGATTAACCTATAGGGCTATGTAGATTTGTATTGGGCAGGCAGTGCCATTGATAGGAAGAGCACTTTGAGGTGTTACTTCAGTATGAGATCAAGTGTGATCTCTTGGTTTGACAAGATGGAGTCCTGCATGGCGCTGAGTACAACCGAGCCAAAAGATGTTTCCACTTGTGATTTGGGAGGTAGTATGTTTCTTTTGAAAAACTACTATTTGATTTGATTGATATGACTTGCATTTTGGTATGATGCAGAGAGGAGCAGTGAAGCTCCAGTTTGTGATGCAGATCAAGATCTCTCGAAAGAGGGAGTTCTAGCATAGCTGGTGAGACAAGTTGTCCGAGCAAAAATCCTGGCGAAGCTCGTAGGTTGCTCAGACGTAAACGATCCTGTAGGTTGTCCTCAGATGTAATTGGTCCTGGCAAAGCTTGCAAGTTATCCTTGGACATAATCAGCCCTGATGTGATTCTATGCTAGAAATGGTGAGACTGAATTTTGAGTACTTCAGGGAGAAGCTTGGTGTTCTCCAAATCAAGGTTCCCTCCAAGAGAAAGTGATGAGACCCATAGCCATTCTGACATGGTGAGAGGATTGGTTCCTTCCATGGTCAGATGTAAGGGATGAGCCATTCTGTCATGGTGATAGGGTTACTCCCTTCCATGTCAGATATGAGTGCTGGCCATTCTGTCAAGTAGGATAGATGTAAGGGCAATTGCCATTCTAGGAATGGAGGCACCTGGTCAGTTACTAGGATCACTCAATGTAGGACTGAGTAGCCATTCTGATGTGATAGAGGGATGTGTTCCCACTTGATCAGATGTAAGGGTTGAACCATTCTGTCATGGCTAAAGGATTGAGTTCCTTCCATGTCAGATGTGAGTGTTGGCCATTCTGATGAGCAGGTTGGATGTAAGGGCAACTGCCATTCTCTAGGAGAATGGAGGCTCCTGGTTAGTTACCAGGTAGCTCAGTCGAGGACTGGGGGCCATTCTGATATGACTGTTGGGATGTGTTCTCATAGGATCATATGTGAGTGCAAGCCCTTCCATCACTATGATAGGATGTGTTCCTATCTGGATGGATGTAAGTGCAGAGCCTTTCTGGAGCGATTGAGAGATGTGTTCCCACGTGCTCAGATGTAAGTGCTGAAATCTCTCATCACTGTGATAGGATGTGTTCCTATGTGGATGGGAGTCTTCCATCACTGTGATAGGATGTGTTCCTGTCTGGATGGATGTGCCCTTCTGATGAGTAGGTCAGATGTAAGTGCTGAAATCTTCCATCACTGTGATAGGATGTGTTCCTATCTGGATGGGAGTCTTCCATCACTATGATAGGATGTGTTCCTGTCTGGATGGATGTGCCCTTCTGACGAGTAGGTCAGATTTAAGTGCTGAAATATTCCATCACTATGATAGGATGTGTTCCTGTCTGGATGGGAGTCTTCCATCACTGTGATAGGATATGTTCCTGTCTGGATGGATGTGCCTTTCTGATGAGGAGGTCAGATGTAAGTGCTGGGAGAATACCTACATGATGGGTAGGCCTACAACCAGCATGAAAAAGGGCTGGCTCTGTAGAACTTCCTGTGATGAGAAGAATCATGAGATAGCACCAGTGATGATCCAAATCCAGTGATGACAGCCAGTGATGATCCAGATCCAATGATGATCCAGATCCAATGATGATCCAGATCTAGTAGTGATGATACAGATCGAGTGATGATCCAGATCCAGTCCAGTGATGTTGATCCAGATCGAGAGATGATCCAGATCCAGTGATGATGTTCCATGATGATCCAGATCAAGAGATGATCCAGATCCAGTGAAGTTGACTTGAAGATGAAGATGACTTGAAGACTCCGAAGACTCAAGATGCTGATGATGAGATGATCCAATTGATACAGAGAAGAAGACCAGTGCTGAAAATTGTGTCGAAAGAATACCTTCCTAGTTAAGAGGGAGTGTTGATGTATATGTAACTTCGGAATGTATTCATCTATGTATCTTATGTATTTTAACCTAATGTTTATTTTGGGATGTTTCTATTATGTATTTGAGTCATGTTTTCATGCCCCGATGTTTCGATCAGGAGGATCAATAATGTAAACAAGTCATGTCAAGTCATTGTTAAAGTCCCCACAATTTCGGGGCACTAGGGTTATTATACACTCATAGAGATGTAAGCTCTAGTAAGTAATTGTTAAGTTAGGCCGACAAGATTGAGTGCACTTCAAGTGAACGGAAGAATATAAATAAAGAGTGAGAGCCTCTCTATTTATCACTTGTAACACACTTCATTCACTCACTCAAGTGTGGCGCATTAGTGAGGAAGGAAATACACTGGGACTAGACAAGAAGAATACTACTGTTGTCAAGAGTGCATTTTACTGTTTTGGTACTGATTCTATCTCTGAGGAAGTTGGGGGGTCTTCTCCTTTATGGTTTCCCCAAGGAAAACTCTTTGTGTCTCTTGTATCTTGTGATGTGCTTATGTTTTATTGCTGTTCTTGTTATTCTCTCAGTTAAAAGATCCTAAGATCATAATGCTTGCTTATATGATGAAAAACTAACAAAGAAATGGTGGGCTCTTTTGGAGATAATTATCAGGTATGTAACTTGTGAAGGTAGGCTATCTCAGACACAATTTTATCACCTTCGGTTGTTGATGATATTCAAAGGGTACCCTGTCAATATGCCCTTTTTCTTTTTGAATAGTTTGCACAAAATGGCATCCACCTATCAGTCTAATGTTGTGGATAAAAACAGGATTTTATTCCATCATGGGTTAATTAAAATCCTTGTGTCTTGTTGACTAGAATTCCTTCCTTGTGCGAAATGGGTTTGGTGCTAACGAGGAATGGCCCAAAAAGAGGCCTAGGGTTAGACTTAGGTGTGTAAACAATGAGGAATCCAAACCTGAAATTGAGGACTCTGGTTTTCAGGATGATTTGGGTGATGAAAGGTTTCAACCTGACCAAACCCTAAGTCTTAATGATGTAAAAGTTGAGGTTGAAACTAGTGCTGAAACTCCTGCTAATAGGGCTTGAGATCGAATAAGGAAAAAACCAATTCCCATAACCTGTCAAAAAAATAATCCTCCTCATTCAGAGGTTGACATAAAGCAGACAGAGGTTGAAGATCAGACTAGTCAAGCAATGAGCAATCAGGCTATACGAAGAACCACACGCAGCATGATAGCCGCTTTGCTTGCCAGGAGAAATTTGAGTATTAGGGATATTTCAGTTGTTGAGGTAAGTGACTCTTCAGAAGTTTGACCAAATCCAACTCCCATAGGCCCATCTATTCTAGATCTTAAATACGTGTCTATTTCTATTCAGCAAGTGAACCGCGAGTGTGATCAAGAAATTGATAGAAAACCTTACCTAGCTGAAGAAGCCTGAATAAACATGAACAGAGAGTCGAAAGATCAAATTGACCCAAATCCTCATGCCCGAGTTATTTCCCTCCTGCAAACAGATTTAAAGGAAGCACGGGTTATACAAACAATTGCCTTGGAGGAAATCACAAGTTTAAAAGCTGAATTGATCTGTTTGAAGTATAAAGAACTGATTAAAAATATTTTGTTAAAGAATCAGAAGTTGAAGAAATAGAACAGGATTAACAGGACCAGAGCTGTCAGGTTCAAAGCTAAACTGGGTGAAGCTCGGAGAAGTGTACCCATTCGATTCTCAGTCGAATCGACTTTAAAAAATTGATACTTTGTTTCTCAAATGACTTCTAAATTTTGTCTTTTGTATCTTAAATTATGCATACAGAGGATTTTGAATAGGCCTTCACAGGTTAGTGATGTTTTGGCTTTGTCAATTTTTGGTTTTTAATTCATGGTTTAAATTATTAAATTGAAATATCTACAGAATTAAAATTTTGCAGATATCTCGCCCATGTTTATATGATCATCATTAAATCCTGCTAAACAGATTTCTGTTAAACATTTACAGGTGTCAATGAAGTTATTGGGATAAAGCTGGATGCTGGCCTACATTTGTGTCTTTTTTACTATGCGTGGCTACTCAATGAAGAATGTTTCAGGATTTACAACTTATTGATGCTCTGTGATTGCTTCATTTCTATTTCTAAGCCTCTATTAGCCTAGATTATCATATATGGTGTTATCATGATCTGGAGAATATAATGCTGGATTTTCTCCAGTAAGTTAACCTTCTTGGTGTATTTTTCTCTCCAAATGGTTTCGTAATAGCATGCCTATGATTCTGGTTGTGATTAGACCATATTTGGATATAATCCATATATTTCCTGAGGAATATGGATTTTAGTTAATCAGTTGTAGTTTTTAGTTTCCTTTATAAGCAACTTCTAAACTAAAGCAAGAGGTTGGAATCCTAAAACTTGTGAAGAACAAATACATTACAGTACTTAATATTATTCTATATGCTTGTGTTCCTTTAGAACTATTTCTGAGGACTACTAGATTTTACAGAGATTCTAAACACATTAGCTAAGTCTGTCAATTATATCATGTTGTCTTAATGTTGTTTTTCCTGTGTTGAATTTCCTTTTCATATGTATGTATCGTTATATTATATGTGAAAGCATTTTTTTAATGGATTCTGAACAAAGGATATAGTGTTGAAGTGTGAATGATTCATTGTCATATGGAAAAGTAAATGAGTTTCTTCATGATTCTTTTCTTCAGTTGATTATGAGATTGTGTTATATGTAGTACTAACTGTGTGAGTTGACTTTGTTTCATTTCTACATTAGTACCTAAGTGTATTTGTCATGCTTCAATACTGTGTTAAATCTATTTTGATTACAAGTTTTATTTCATGTTCAAATTAATTTATGATAAGATGTTGTTTTATTGTAAGTTGATTTAGATATATTTCCACTGATAGTAGGATTTCCTAACATTGCAGGATTATAGATCATTTTTTTTTTAATAAAACTTGTTATCAGAGTATTAATTCAAGCTCCCTATTTGGGATAGTTAAATTGCATCTTAGGTCATTACAGAGCAGGATTAGGAGATACTATTATTTTTATGTTCTTAGCTTAAGGTATTTGTTAGCATTAGTTAGTCATTTAGATTTAATATTTTGATTTGTACGAAGGTTTGATTAAGTAAAACTTACCACCTACACCTCAAGAGACTCTCTACCTTGAGAGCACATTTCACAGGCAGCAGGGATTTTATCCTGTGAGAGACAGTTACACCAAACACACATAAGATTGCAGTAAGTCGAGTGTGTGGGTTGTTTTTCAGTTGTTGGCCATAGGTCAGTATATTCGGCCAACAAATGGCACTAGAAGGAGGGCCTAAGCTTAAATCTTAATGGCTGATCGATCTCATAATGCTCCTATGAATAATCAACCTGCTTCCTCCCTCATAAGTTTTGGAACATTGTCTACCTCGGTCTCTACATCATGACCTGAAACTGTAAATACTTCATTTTTAGATATAGTTAGGCCCATTATTGAAAGGGACCCTAATGTCTCACCAATTTCCCCAGAACAGATAATTCAAACTTTAGAGGAATCACGTAGAATCTTAACCAAAGCATATTCTCGCCAAACAGGGATCCCTTCGATTAACTTCAGATTACTGAGCAGAACTCATTTCCAAACCATTAGTGGTGACTCCTGATTATCACCTTAGTGATCTGTTAAGAGGAGTGGCTGGTCATAATACTTCTCGACGATTGTTATCTGCAGGTGGATCTGATCTACCTCCTTCACCTCCTGGATCACCACCAGATAGTCCCCATGACCATAACAACGAGTCTTCATCAGACTCAGAACTCGATCCAAACATAAGTGACCATGATCAGGGTAACCCTAATGCCAATAAACCATGGTTATGACGTGGTGCCATTGTTGTTCCTGGACTACATCATAACCTACCCAAACACCCTGATAAACTACTACCTAAATTTGACCCAGATGATAAGGGCTTAGCCCAAAATCACATTTACAAGTTCATCTTGGCTATTCAGACTATGAATGTCCAGCATGAGGATGTGGTATGTCGACTATTCCCTTTAACTTTCGAAGGAAAGGCTGCAGTTTGGTACTTTTCCCTGACACAAGGATCCATAACAAGCTGGAGTGATTTTAGTTAAGCATTCCTGAACAAGTTTGGTGAAGATAAAACCCCTGTTGTGTTAGCACTAGAGTTGTCTAGGATTAATATGGAGAGCAAAGAAAGGATAAAGGATTTCAATCAGCGTTTCCTTACTCTCCTGAATAAGATACCAGTGGCCTCCCAATCTCCAGAAGATATCATAATCGAGAATTATGTTTTAGCCTTACCTAAATACCTGGGTATGTTTGTAAAACAAGCCGGTAAAATCACGTTAGTTGAAACCTTTGATGAAGCAATAAAGGTTTAGAAGAATTCGTTGACATTTGAGCCAGAAAATAATGGAAAAACTGATGGTTCCCTTCATAAATGCAACGAAACTACTGCTAGAACTAACAGACAAAAAATATGCCCCTGCTTTTGATGTAGAAAAATTACAAGCAGCAATTAGGTCTCTTACAAACGAAGTGGTGACATTGAAAAGAAACAATAGGGAGGGTACTTCAAACAAGATGGAATTTCAAGACCCCATACAAGTCGTTTACATCGCCAAATGCCAGGAAAAACACTCTGCCTGACATATCAACTAATGAGGAAGTTTTCAATACTATAAGGGTTGTTTATGCCTTGCCTAATTCCTCAATCGATCAAGAGTTGAATGACGATCATGAATCTGAGTAGCCGGGAACCGAAGAGGAAACTTCTGAAGATCCTCTCCCACTTAATTGCCATTTCTAGGATAGCTCAGCCAAAGAAGGGGGGTCTAGTGATCATTCTGTCTTTTAAACAAACACACCCATAACACAAGAAGTAAAGGGCATGTAGATCCACAACCATCATCAGCACCTAAGAATAGTCCCCAACCTTCAAATCAGTAGCCTGCCACTCAAGGTATAGACCTCCAATATGACATCATAGAAGATCTCAAGAAACAGAGGGCTAATATTAGCATGTTTGATCTATTGAAAACTTATCCCATGCCTGGAGGTTCAATACTCTCCAATTTATCAAACCCATCAACCACTAAAACAAAGAATCAACCCTTTGTACCTTCAGTCAATAACCTTGATCCTTCAATCAATAAAACAGCAGTAGGTTCTAATAGTAATGTCAAAATAGCTGCTGATAAAGATGCGCTCATAGGTAAGAACTCCAAATCTACAACTCCGCCTTTTCTGCTAACGTTTGAAATCTTCAACTGGAATGTTCATAACTGTATGATAGATTCTGGAGCTTCATCAAACGTCATTCCTTACTCGGTCTGTAAGAAGCTGAATGCCAAGCCCACTACTTGTGAAATCCAAATCAGCTAACTAGATCGGTCCAAGATGAAAATTGTAGGAGAATTAAAAGGAGTAATGGTTAGAATGGCCACCAATCCATAGATCTTCCAGGTTATTGACGCAGTGGTAACAAACATACCAGATGTATATGGGTTGTTTTTAAGCCGTGACTAGTCTCAAGCCTTAAAAGGATACTTTTCAACTGATTGGTCACATTTGTGGTTGCCTAAAAATGGGCGACCAAATCATATCAGGATTGACAGAGAGAGGTACATGAAACACACGGTGACTGAAATAAATGCTCCCAATGAACCAGTTCTGTTCAATGAGTCTATTTTAGGAAACTACGGGTACGATTCTGATTTAGGGAGTCTTCCTGCACTTAAATCTGCATTTACCAATTCTATAAATAAATCAGAAATTCTACATTGTGATTTTCAGGAAGCTGCCCCTAGTCTGGTAAATAATGTGAATACTATAAATGATGTAAATAGTCTTGTTGATAAGCCTTGGCATCTATATTTTGACGGATATCGATCCAATGAAGGTGCAGGAGTGGGCTACATGCTCCTAGACCCTGCAGGAAACAAATTCATGCTATCTTGTAGGCTGGAATTTCTTTGCACAAATAACACAGCTGAATATGAAACCCTCATACAAGGACTCAAGAAGGCATTGGACTTAAAAGTTAAAGTTATGATTGCATTTAGCGATTCTGAAATTATTGTTAGACAGGTCCATAATTCCATTCACTGTTTATCTAATCACCTGCAAAGTTACCGAAGGGAGGTATGGAATTTAATTTCAACACTTGATGCCTTTAATATTGAATCCATTCCTCATTTTTAGAATCAAGAAGCTGATTTGTTAGCAAACATAGTTTCACAACTTATTCCCGCTGAAAATTTTTCCCCTAACGCTTTTTCTATCGAATTATTATTTAGACCGTCAATTCCAAATAACATCACTAACTGGCGGGTTTTAAATGATGATTCACGGATTATTTCTTTCTTAACAGGGGAAGATTCTTTTAAGGAATCAGCAATCGATGAAATTACACATGATGAGGATCTACACAATTTCTCGGTAATCCACCCACCTTGTCCCATTGATAAATCTTTTGAACAAGTAAATTTGATCCCTGTGTCAGTTCTTAGGCTCGAAAAGTTTTATGATCTGCATGATAAATTCAAGGGAGTGCCTAATTGCAAGACAAACAGTTCTAACATGCGTTATGAAACCATAAATTTAGGCACAGAATCGAATCTTCAAAATGTCAAGTTAGGATCAGACTGCACCCCAAATGAAAAACTGGCCTTCCTGAAACTATTTAGTGAATTCAAAGACGTGTTTGCATGGTCTTATGATGATCTGAAAACTTTTGATACCCAGATCATACAACATGTAATCCCCATGAAGCCTCAATCAAAACCATTCTAGTAGAAACTAAGGAAAATGCACCCTGCCCTAGAACCAGCAGTAAAGAAAGAATTGAATAAACTACTTACTGCCCGGATCATATTTCCTGTACGCCATGCGCAGTGGGTGGCAAACCTTGTTCCCGTTAGGAAGAAGAATGGAGATATTCGTCTATGTGTAGATTTCTGAAACTTAAATAGATCATCAGAAAAGGACAACTATCATGTTCCTCCCATGGAGCAAATCCTTCAAAAAGTGTCAAGTGTTCAGATGTTTTCTTTATTAGATGGTTTCTCTGGATACAACCAGGTCCTTGTTTCCCCTGCAGATCAATTGAAAACCACTTTTAGGACACCCTGGGGGACCTATGCCTACAGGAAGATGCCTTTCAGCTTGATAAACATTGGGGCTACATTCCAAAGGGTGATGGATATTGCTTTCAGAGGCCTGATAAACCACTCTGTCTTTATCTATTTGGACGACGTTACTGTATTTTCAAAAAATAGGTCTGATCACATCTCACACTTACAAAAAGTGCTTGAACGCTGCAGGAAATTTGGTATTTCCCTGAACCCTAAAAATTCAATATTTGCAGTAACTGAGGGGATTTTGTTAGGGTTTGTGGTGTCAAAATAAGGGATCATGATTAATCCAAAAATAACAAAAGCCAACTCTAAGATTCCTTTTCTTGCTACCAAGAAATCCACGCAATCCTTCATGGGAAAGATAAATTTTGTAAGGAGATTTGTTCCAAAGAATATGAGTAAAAAGAACAATATTTTTTCATGGGGTGGTAAAGAAAAATCAGTCATTTATCAAGATTAGAGAAGCCATAGTTGAAGCACCCGCACTTGTGAGTCCTGACTTTAGGAAAGACTTTATTCTCTATACTTTTGCATATGACATATCTTATGCAATTGTTCTTACTCAAAAGAACCAGCGGGAGGATGAAGTACCTGTCTCCTTCATGAGATCAAATTTAAAAGGAGCTGAACTGAATTACCATGAAGTGGATAAACAGGATTTTTTTGTGTTCAAAGCAATAAAACATTTCTGCCCTTATCTCCCAAAATAAAAAACCAAGGTAATTGTTCCATTTTCTGCTATAAGAAATTTGCTGGTACAAAAGGACCTTGGAGAAAAAAGAGCACATTGGATGGTTGCTATTCAAGAATATGATCTAGATATTAAACCCTCTCAGATCATACGAGGTTTGGGGTTGTGTAAGCTAACTACTGAATTAGCACATCTCCCTGCTGACCAAAATGACATGTCTTTAGATGTTGTTTTACTGCAAAAAGAAATATGTTTTATCCCAGACCCAGCTAGCTCATGGTATACTAACATTCATGCTTATCTTGAAACTGGCACTACCCCAGACCATTTAGATCCAAAAAAGAAATGAGCGGTAAGATTAAAATCAGCACCCTATCAATTGGTAAATAATGTGCTTTTCAGGAAAAATTCAGATGGAGTTTTGCTTCATTGTCTAGAGAAGGAAGAATCTGATTTGGTTTTAACACAACTGCATGATGGGCCCATTGGTGGCCACTTTGGTGGTGATATTACTGCTCATAAAATTCTAAGAGTAGGCTATTTTTGGCCAACTCTGTTTAAAGATGCCCATTCTTTCGTTAGAAGGTGCCAGGACTGCCACACCGCAACTAGCAGAGTTAAAAAACCAGCTTTTCCTTTGCAACCTGTGATGGTGGACAGGCCTTTTCAACAGTGGGGAATTGACATCGTTGGACCAATAAATCCATTCTCCTCCCTTCAACATAAGTACATCATAACTACCACCGATTATTTTATTCGATGGTCTGAAGCTGAACCCCTGCAGGTGGTTAATACAAATCAGATATTGCATTTCCTTGAAACTAACATAATCACCAGATTTGGAGTGCCTGAAACTCTCATATTTGATAATGCATCTTATTTTTCTTCCAAAGAATTGACTGAATTTGCACTAGAAAAGGGAATCAGGATTAGGTATTCAGCAAACTACTATCCACAAGGCAATGGCCTTACTGAATCAACAAACAAAAACTTGCTGAAAATTCTGAAAAGATCCATAGCTAAGCATCACAGGAACTGGCATACTATCCTGTATCAAGCTCTATGGGCTGATAGGGTCACTCCAAAATCATCTATTGGTAATTCTCCCTTCTTTTTGGTATATGGAGTAGATGCTATTCTTCCTCCGAACCTGTTTTTACCTTCCTTACAACTTGCATGAGTTGTACAAGAGTCTGAATGTTCAGCCATCGAAGAAAGAATCAATCTACTATTGAAGTTGGAAGAAGAAAGAGAAAATGCCAAGAAACACTTTGCGAAACACCAGCAAATTGTTAAGTCATGGTTCGATTGTGGCTCATCCTCGAATCGAGAATTACAAGTAGATGATCTAGTTTTGAGATGGGACAAAGCACATGAGGATAAAGGGGAGCATACCAAATTTCAACGTCTTTGTTTAGGCCCATATGTTATAGCAGAAAAGCTTGGTCCTAATACCTTCCATTTAAAGACTTTGCAAGGACAGCTCGATACCCTCCTGGTAAATGGGCATGCCCTTAAAAGGTACTTTAAATAATTTCATATCATCGAGTCATTTCCATTGTATATTCTCGTCTGTGTAGATTTATGTACATAATATTTGATTTTATGTTGATTTCTGGCTAGAATTTTCGATCTTACACTCACCAATTATTTTCGTTACTATCACCATCAAAATTCCTTATTCGCAATTCTAGATGATAGATCATGAAAACAATTCAACTCTTTAGATCATTTACTGTACATAATTTTGTGTTTTGCCTCTGTGAATATTTGTTTTCTCCAACACATCTCCTATATTCAACCACAAGATTCAACATGAAGCATTATGCACGGACTTAAAAAAGAACCTGAGAATAGAAATGACTAAAATGCATACCATATTGTAATCACTGATGATGGATGGGAGTATCAGGTCTCTCATAAGTGATATGTTTCAAGACTTGTGGTAGTTTTAGCCTCCACAATTTTGCTG
The DNA here is from genome assembly GCA_001517045.1 of Pseudotsuga menziesii. NCBI lineage: Eukaryota > Viridiplantae > Streptophyta > Pinopsida > Pinales > Pinaceae > Pseudotsuga > Pseudotsuga menziesii. The sequence goes on along the minus strand of LPNX010729741.1, from coordinate 560,283 downwards.
TCAGCAGTCCTTGATTGTTGTCTTTGAGTGTCTTCTTACATATCAAATACTTCAGGAAATTTTATTTACTGATTTCAATGGATGTCTACTAAGCTCGAAAACTCGTTGAAGATATTTGGTTATCTTTAAGCACTCTTGAGAATTCTGTGGTTTCCTTTCCCTCATTTTTGTAAATACATCTGGTCACTCGACTAGGGAAATACTCTTGAAATAAGGTGAATGTGAAAAGGATTATCAGAAAACAGGAGGTCTCATCACGAGCCGGTCTGTTTATTATCATAAATCCTATTGGAATGATGTTGTCAAAATTTGGTTACCAAGACAATGACAGCGACTCTCAATCTAATAACTGAGAGACAGGAAGTCTCATCACGAGCTGGCCTGATCAGTTTCTGATAGGATTAGTGAATAAGGCTATCAATATTTGGTCACCAAGCTAAGATAGTGTTTCTGATTAATTCTTTTCATGTTTGTCTCTATGTATATGATTTGTATATATACTAACAAGGTTTTTGTTCCTGTTCAAAAAAAAAAAAAAAAGTATTGTCTAATATTTTGTTTGAATGAGGGGAAAACCAACTGATGTTCTTAAGAAGACATATGTATACAGGGATTGATTAACCTATTCTTGACCTTATGGATATACATTGGAGTTAAGTCATCTTTCTTTTTCCTGAGTCTCATTAAGATCAAGAACACTCAGCTGACAGTCATAGGGTTGTTACATAAATATGTTGAGGTCCAGTCATATGTTTAGACTTGTTTGAATTTGAATCACTTAGGCAGAGATTTCATATTTTAAGCCATCATTTGTGATTATCCGGAGTGTGGATGTTGTTTTTTCATAGAGATAATTGGTTCGGTCCCAGCATGTCACCAATTGTTGGCAAGAAACACCCTTCAGAGCATTCTTGAATGACTGTTGAATCAGCACATCTCCCTGCTGACCAGAATGAAATGTCTTTAGATGATGTTTTACCACAGAAAGAAATCTGTTTTATCCAGACACGGCTAGCTCATGGTATACTGACATCCGTTCTTATCTTGAAACTGGAACTACCCTAGACCATTTAGATCCAAAAAAGAAAAGAGCGGTAAGATTAAAATAAGCACCCTATCGATTGGTAAATAATGTGCTTTTCAGGAAAAATGCAAATGGAGTTTTGCTTCGTTGTCTAGAGCAGGAAGAATCTGATTTGGTTTTAACGCAACTGCATGATGGGCCCACTAGTGGCCACTTCCGTGGTGATACTACTACTCATAAAATTCTGAGAGTAGGCTATTTTTGGCCAACTCTATTTAAAGATGCCCACGCTTTCATTAGAAGGTGCCAGGACTTCGAGACCGCAGCTGGTAGACTTAAAAAACCAGCTTTTCCTTTGCAACTTGTGATGGTGGACAGGCCTTTTCAATAGTGGGGAATTAACATCGTTGGACCTATAAATCCATCCTCCTCCCTTCAGCATAAGTACATCATAACTACCACCGATTATTTTACTCGATGGCTTGAAGCTGAACCCCTGCGGGTGGTTGATACAAATCAGGTATTGCATTTCCTTGAAACTAACATAATCACTAGATTTGGAGTGCCTGAAACTCTCGTATTTGATAATGCATCTTATTTTTCTTCCAGAGAATTGACTGAATTTGCACTAGAAAAGGGAATCAGGATTAGATATTCAGCAAACTACTATCCACAAGGCAATGGCCTTGCTGAATCAACAAACAAAAACTTGCTAAAAATTCTAAAAAGATCCATAGCTAAGCATCACATGAACTGGCATACTATCCTGTATCAAGCTCTATGGGCTGATAGGGTCACTCCAAAATCATCTGTTGGTAATTCTCCCTTCTTTTTGGTATATGGAGTAGATGTTATTCTTCCTCCAAACCTTTTTTTACCTTCCTTATATCTTGCACGAGCTGTACAAGAGACTGAATGTTCAGCCATCGAAGAAAGAATCAATCTACTGTTGAAGTTGGAAGAAGAAAGAGAAAATGCCAAGAAACACTTTGCGAAACACCAGCAAATTGTTAAGTCATGGTTCGATCATGGCTCGTCCTCGAATCAAGAATTACAAGTAGATGATATGGTTTTGAGATGGGACAAAGCACATGAGGATAAAGGGGAACATACCAAATTTCAACGTCTTTGGTTAGGCCCATATGTTATAGCAGAAAAGCTTGGTCCTAATACCTTCCGTTTAAAGACTTTGCAAGGACAGCTCGATACCCTCCCGGTAAATGGGCATGCCCTTAAAAGGCACTTTCAATAATTTTATATCATCGAGTCATTTCCATTGTATATTCTCATCTGTGTAGATTTATGTACATAAGATTTGATTTTATGTTGATTTCTGGCTAGAATTTTCGATCTTACACTCACAAATTATTTTCATTACTATCACCATCATAATTCCTTATTTGCAATTCCAGATGATAAATCATGAAAATAATTCAACTCTTTAGATCATTTACTGTACATAAGTTTGTGTTTTTCCTCTGTGAATATTTACTGTACATAAGTTTGTGTTTGAGTGTCTTCTTACATATCAAATACTTCAGGAAATATTATTTACTGATTTCAAAGGATGTCTACTAAGCTCGAAAACTCGTTGAAGATATCTGGTTATCTTTAAGCACTCTTGAGAAGTCTATGGTTGCCTTCCCCTCATTTTCGTAAATACATCTGGTCACTCGACCAGGGCAATACTCTTGAAATAAGGTGAATGTGAAAAGGATTATCAGAAAACAAGAGGTCTCATCACGAGCCGATATGTTTATGATCATAAATCCTATTGGAATGACGTTGTCAAAATTTGGTTACCAAGACAATGACAGCGACTCTCAATCTAATAACTGAGAGACAGGAAGTCTCATCACGAGCTGGCCTGATCAGTTTCTGGTAGGATTGGTGAATAAGGCTATCATTATTTGGTCACCAAGCGAAGATAGTGTTTCTGATTAATTATTTTTGTGTTTGTCTCTGTGTATATGATTTGTATATACTAACAAGGTTTTGTGTTACTGTTCAAAAAAAAAAAAAGAGTATTGTTTGATATTTTGTTTGAAAGAGGGGAAAACCAACTGATGTTCTTAAGAAGCCATATCTATACGGGTATTGATTAACCTATTTTTGACCTTATAGATCTACATTGGAGTTAAGTCATCTTGCTTTTTCCTGAGTCTGATTAGGATCAAGAACACTCAGCTGACAGTCATAGGGTTATTACAGAAATATGTTAAGGTCCAATCATATGTTCAGACTGGTTTGAATTTGAATCACTTAGGCAGAGATTTGATATTTTAAGCCATCATTTGTGATTATATGAAGTGTGGATGTTGTTTTTTCACAAATATAATTGGTTCGGTCCCAACATGTCGCCAATTTTTGGCAAGCAACACCCTTCGGAGCATTCTTGAAAGACTGTCGAATCAGCACATCTCCCTGCTGACCAGAATGAAATTTCTTTAGATGATGTTTTACCGTAGAAAGAAATCTGTTTTATCCCAGACCCGGCTAGATCATGGTATACTGACATTCGTGCTTATCTTGAAACTGGCACTACCCCAAACCATTTAGATCCAAAAAAGAAAAGAGCGGTAAGATTAAAATCAGCACCCTATCAATTGGTAAACAATGTGCTTTTCAGGAAAAATGCAGATGGAGTTTTGCTTCATTGTTTAGAGAAGGAAGAATCTGATTTGGTTTTAACGCAACTGCATGATGGGCCCGCTGGTGTCCACTTCGATGTCGATACTACTGCTCATAAAATTCTAAGAGTAGGGTATTTTTGGCCAAATCTGTTTAAAGATGCCCATGCTTTCATTAGAAGGTGCCAGGACTGCCACACCGCAGCTGGCAGAGTTAAAAAACCAGCTTTTCTTTTGCAACCTGTGATGGTGGACAGACCTTTTCAACAGTGGGGAATTGACATCGTTGGACCAATAAATCCATCCTCCTCTCTTCAGCATAAGTACATCATAACTGCCACCAATTATTTTACTCGGTGGTCTGAAGTTGAACGCCTGCAGGTGGTTAATACAAATCAGGTATTGCATTTCCTTGAAACTAACATAATCACTAGATTTAGAGTGCCTGAAACTCTCGTATTTGATAATGCATCTTATTTTTCTTCCATAGAATTGACTGAATTTGCACTAGAAAAGGGAATCAGGATTAGGTATTCAACAAACTACTATCCACAAGGAAATGGCCTTGCTGAATCAACAAATAAAAACTTGTTGAAAATTCTGAAAAGATCCATAGTTGAGCATTACAAGGACTGGCATACTGTCCTATATCAAGCTCTTTGGGCTGATAGGGTCACTCCAAAATCATATGTTGGTAATTATCCCTTCTTTTTGGTATATCGAGTAGATGTTATTCTTCCTCCAAACCTGTTTTTACCTTCCTTACAGCTTGCATGAGCTGTACAAGAGACTGAATGTTCAGCGATTGAAGAAAGAATCAATCTGTTGTTGAAGTTGGAAGAAGAAAGAGAAAATGCCAAGAAACACTTTGAAAAACACCAGAAAATTTTTAAGTCATGGTTCGATTGTGGCTCTTCCTCGAATCGAGAATTACAAGTAGATGATCTAGTTTTGAGATGGGACAAATCACATGCGGATAAAGGGGAACATACCAAATTTCAACGTCTTTGGTTAGGCCCATATGTTATAGCAGAAAATCTTGGTCCTAATACCTTTTGTTTAAAGACTTTGCAAGGACAGCTCGATACCCTCCCCATAAATGGGCATGCCCTTAAAAGGGAATTTCAATAATTTCATATCATCAAGTCATTTCCATTGTATATTCTCATCTGTGTAGATTTATGTACATAAGATTTGATTTTATGTTGATTTCTGGCTAGAATTTTTGATCTTACACTCACCAATTATTTTCGTTACTATCACCATCATAATTCCTTATTCGCAATTCCAGATGATAGATCATGAAAATAATTCAACTCTTTAGATCATTTACGGTACATAAGTTTTTGTTTTGCCTCTGTGAATATTTGTTTTCTCCAACGCATCTCCTATATTCAACCACAAGATTCAACATGAAGCATTCTGCATGGACTTAAAAAAGAACTTGAGAATAGAAATGACTGAAATGCATACCAGATTGTAATCACTGATGATGGCTAGGAGTATTAGATCTCTCATAAGTGATCTGTTTCAAGACTTGTGGTAGTTTTAGCCTCCACAATTTTGTTGTCAGCAGTCCTTGATTGTTGTCTTTGAGTGTCTTCTTACATATCAAATACTTCAGGAAATTTTATTTACTGATTTCAATGGATGTCTACTAAGCTCGAAAACTCATTGAAGATATCTGGTTATCTTTAAGCACTCTTGAGAAGTCTGTGGTTTCCTTCCCCTCATTTTCATAAATACATCTGGTCACTCGAATAGGGCAATACTCTTGAAATAAGGTGAATGTGAAAAGGACTATCAAAAAATAGGAGGTCTCCTCACTAGTCGGTCTGTTTATGATCATAAATCCTATTGGAATGATGTTGTCAAAATTTGGTTACCAAGCCAATGACAGTGACTCTCAGTCTAATAACTGAGAGACAGGAAGTCTCATCACGAGCTGGCCTGATCAATTTCTAGTAGGATTGGTGAATAAGGCTATCATTATTTGGTCACCAAGCAAAGATAGTGTTTCTGATTAATTCTTTTCGTGTTTGTCTCTGTCTATATGATTTGTATAAATACTAACAAGGTTTTGTGTTCCTGTTCAAAAAAAAAAAAAAAAAGTATTGTCTAATATTTTGTTTGAATGAGGGGAAAACCAACTGATGTTCTTAAGAATCCATATCTATATGGGTATTGACTAACCTGTTTTTGATCTTATGGATCTACATTAGAGTTAAGTCATCTTGATTTTTCCTGAGTCTGATTAGGATCAAGAACACTCAACTGGCAGTCATAGGGTTGTTACAGAAATATGTTGACGTCCAATCATATGTTCAAACTGGTTTGAATTTGAATCACTTAGGCAGAGATTTGATATTTTAAGCCATCATTTGTAATTATTTAAAGTGTGGATGTTGTTTTTTTATAGAGATAACTGGTTTGGTCCCAGCATGTCGCCAATTGTTGGCAAGCAAAACCCCTCGGAGCATTCTTGAAAACAAATAATTTGAAAATTGATAATCTTTCAAACAATATTTGTTATTTTGGTTTGGATCAACACTCATCATGGATATCCTTGGGGTTCCCTAAGAATCTTTGATTCTTAAGGCACTCTCGATAGAATCTTACTTGACTGATCAATTCACTGAGATGAACATCAGTTATGGCAAAATTCGACTCTTATGATCTTAATTCTTCATTTATGTCGATCACCTAGAGGACTATAATTACAGAAGATTAGTAGCTCCTATTTTTCCCACTTATCACTCATGCATGATTAAAATCAAATGAATTTATAAATTATTAATTCAAACTAGTTACTACATGGTGTGATAACTGTTATTGTGCGGTTCATATGGGAAATTTGGTGAAGCTTCATCACTTCTGAAATATTTATCTTATCTTAGTTGTCATAAGTTTTAAAGTGGATTTAATATGATCTTCATGAACCCTACCATACTATATGCTTATCGCTTATTTCAAATTTGTATTTCTGAAATGAGTTAGTATAAAAGATTTTTATGAAGGTCTAAAGTCACTTTTTAGGTTTTGACATTAGTCTGTTTACATTATAAATTATTCCCTGATCATTTTTTGATCTTGACCCTAAGTTATTGATTATATCCTAAGGTGATCACATTATTATGATTTTATTTGATAAATGAAGGATTGGGGTTTGGAAAACATTTGATCATGTGTTAAAAAATGATGAGTTAGCCTACATCATCATGACATTATGAAATCACAATCAATGCTGAAGTAATGGTGGACCTAGGGTTTTGGTAGTCGTGTCGCTTGACGGTTGCCATCTGTCAATCTTTAATCATGCAAACATCACTCATAATAACTCGCTTGCTTGACTCTCCTATGGCTCATTATGTTTTGGTAAGTTATTTTCGAAATCTCTTTTCTCTACCAATTCATGTTATGATGAACTTATAGGGATATTTTCAGGGTTTTGATAGAATAGGGCATTTTGGAGTATTGCTGGTAATGCCTAGACTGTCGATAAATCGACTACATCTTTTAATCTGTTTTTGGAAAACCCTAGAGGTTTGTTTATCTACTGCCATGGATCCAGTGTCTAGGTTCGAGCTTATTGGTGATGAGTATCTATATGTTGCACTGGAGTGTCAAGAGGTAGTGTCGAGGTTTGGATGGTTGGAGCTCTTACGAAAGTTTTTTGGTTTCAATATGGTGGTATCCAAGGCGTTCGCAGGGTCATTTGATGGGGTTCATGCACATGTGGGAGACGTTGAACTTAGGTTGTCTGAGAAATTAATTTCTCGAGCCATTGGGTTGCCACAAACCGGCGAGAAGTGGTATAAACAAAAGCATATTAAGAATGACCATTGGAAGGGGTTTCTTACCCCTGCTCATCGACAAACCAAGTTCAAATCCGACTTCCCCTCTGGATTGTTAATGAAGAAATGTTGGGATCTTCTGGAGCTAATTATCAGGTATGTAACTTGCGAAGGTAGGTTGTCTCAGACGCAATTTTACCACCTTTGGCTGTTGATATTCAAAGGGTACCCTGTCAATATGCCCTTTTTCTTTTTGAATAGTTTTCACAAAATGGCATCCACCTATCAATCTAATGTTGGGGATAAAAATAGGAGTTTGTTCCATCATGGGTTAATTAAAATCCTTGTCTTCTGTCAACTGGAAGAACTAGGTCAAACCTGGGATTCCTTCCTTGTGCGAAATGGGTTTGGTGCTAACGAGGAATGGCCCGAACAGAGGCCTAGGGTTAGACGTATGCGTGTAAGCAACGAGGAATCCGAGCCTGAAATTGAGGACTCTAGTTCTCAAGATGATTTGGGTGAGGAAAGGTTTCAACCTGACCAAACCCTAAGTCTTTATGATGTAAAAGTTGAGGTTGAAACTAGTGTTGAAACTCCTACTAATAGGTCTCGAGATCGAATAAGGAAAAAACCAATCCCCATAACCTGTGAAAACAAGAATCCTCCTCATTTACAGGTTGACATAAAGCAGATAGAGGTTGAAGATCAGACTAGTCAAGCAATGAGCAATCAGGCTATACGAAGAACCACATGTAGCATGACAGCCGCTTTGCTTTCTAGGAGAAATTTGAGTATTGGGGATATTTTAGTTGTTGAGGTAAGTGACTCTTCATAATTTTGACCAAATCTAGCTCCCATAGGCCCATCTGGTCTAGATCTTAAATACATGTCTGTTTCTACAAATGAGGTTGTTGACAATCAGCAAGTGAACCGCGAGTGTGATCAAGAAATTGATAGAAAACCTTACCTAGCTGAAGAAGCCTGAATAAATATGAACAGAGAGCCGAAAGATAAAATTGACCCAAATCCTCATGCCAGAGTGATTACCTCCCTGCAAACATATTTAAAGGAAGCACAGGTTATACAAACAATTGCCCTGGAGGAAATCACAGGTTTAAAAGCTAAATTGATCTCCTAGATTTAGAAATGGGATGTGCTGAGAGGAAAGAAGTTGAAGTACAAAGAACTGATTAAAAAGATTTTGTTAAAGAATCAGAAGTTGAAGAAACAAAACAGGATTAACAGGACCAGAGCTGTCAGGTTCAGAGCTAAACTGGGTGAAGCTCAGAGAAGTGTACCCATTCGATTCTCAGACGAATCGACTTTAAAAACTTGATACTTTGTTTCTCTAATGACTTCTAAATTTTGTCTTTTGTATCTTAAATTATGCATATAGAGGATTTTGAATAGGCCTTCACAGGTTAGTGATGTTTTGGCATTGTCAGTTTTTGGTTTTTAATTCATGGTTTAAATTATTAAATTGAAATATCTACAGAATTAAAATTCTACAGATATCTCACTCATGTTTATATGATCATCATTAAACCCTGCTAAATAGATTTATGTTAAACATTTACAGGTGTCAATGAAGCTATTGGGATAAAGCTGGATGTTGGCCTACATTCGTGTCTTTTTGACTATGCGTGGCTACTCAATGAAGAATGTTTCGGGATTTAAAACTTATTGATGCTCTATGATTGCTTCATTTCTATTTCTAAGCCTCTATTACCCTGGATTATCAGATATGGTGTTATCACAATCTGGAGAATATAACGCTAGATTTTCTCCAATAAGTTAACCTTCTTGGCGTATTTTTCTCTCCATATGGTTTCATAACAGCATGCCTATGATTATGGTCATGGTTAGACCATATTTGTATATAATCCATATATTTCCTGAGGAATAGGGATTTTAGTTAATCAGTTGTAGTTTTAGTTTCCTTTATAAGCAACTTCTAAACTGAAGCAAGAGGTTGGAATCCTAAAACTTGTGAAGAACAAATACATTACAGTACTTAATATTATTCTGTATGCTTGTGTTCCTTTAGAACTATTTCTAAGGACTACTAGATTTTACAGAGATTCTGAAGACATTAGCTAAGTCTGTCAGTTATATCATGTTGTCTTAATGTTGTTTTTCCTGTGTTGAATTTCCTTTTCATATGCATGTATCGTTATATTATATGTGAAAGAATTTTTTTAATGGATTATGAACAAAGGATATAGTGTTGAAGTGTGAATGATCCGTTGTCATATGGAAAATTAAATGAGTTTCTTCATGATTCTTTTCTTCAATTAATTATGAGATTGTGTTATATGCAGTACTAACTGTGTGAGTTGACTTTGTTTCATTTCTACATTAGTACCTGAGTGTATTTGTCATGCTTCAATATTGTGTTAAATCTATTTTGATTACAAGTTTTATTTCATGTTCAAATTAATTGATGATAAGATGTTGTTTTATTGTAAGTTGATTTAGATCTATTTCTACTGATAGTAGGCTTTCCTAACATTGCAGGATTATAGATCATTTTTTTTTAATAAAACTTGTTAGCAGAGTATTAATTCAAGCTCCCTATTTGGGATAGTTAAATTGCATCTTAGGTCATTACAGAGTAGGATTAGGAGCTATTTTTATTTTTATGTTCTTAGCTTAAGGTATTTGTTAGCATTAGTTAGTCATTTAGATTTAATCTTTTGATTTGTACGAAGGTTTGATTAAGTAAAACTTACCACCTACACCTCAAAAGACTCTCTACCTTGAGAGCACATTTCACAGGCAACAGGGCCTTTATCCTGTGAGAGACAATCACACCAAACACACATAAGATTGCAGTACATCGAGTGTGTGGGCTATTTTTCAATTGTTGGCCATAGGTCAATATATTCGACCAACAGGTATTTATATGTAAATACCTATCAATGTAATGCATAGTAAAGATGTCATTACCATTACATCTAATACACATGATATTTATATACAATTTACCAATACTCTAACTTTTAGTTCCAATAAAAAGAAAAGTAAATATAATCTATTATTGAAACAACATACAAACATTTGCAAAAATAATTGAAGTTGTGCCCTTTTCTTATCTATTAACAAATTAAGAGTATTTTTTTAGTCCATAAAAGAATGAAACTTATGCTCCTTTAATAAAAAATAGCTACCTCATGAATTGCGTAGCAATAGAAGTACAATAATATATAATTTGCACCCCCTTTCATCCATGATTTTGGATAGATTTCATACTCTTGTTGAGACAATTCATCAAACACTTTGTGTGCAAACGTAAGTACAATACATTTATAATGAAAAATCATGATACCAACACAATAACATCTTCCCAAGCACTTCAATAATAGAGAATTCATCCATCTATGACATTCTAAGTCAACACCATTAATTAACAGTGCTAATATCTTCTCAATTGCACTTAACAATTAAAGCCTAATTTGGGAATTTTCCATTCAATTCTAGATACATAGGAACTATAGAGTATTATGTTTTTTATGCCAAAAATAGTTTATTTATTAACCTACCTAGTGATAGCAATCTTCCTTCAAACACATTGTATGTTTGAATTTTTCATATAGTTCTCGCCCCCCCCCCAAAAAAAAAAACTTGTTTATCTTTTATATTTTGACACAAAAATCTTCTTAAAGATTGTAATTCCAGTCATTTCCTTTCAATTCTATTAAACTTCCATAATTATAATGAATGAGCTAGATTCCTATAGTCATTACACATGTATTGTACTTGGTAAACTAAAATATAGTAGCATTCTACATCCATACCATCTAAACGTTGGATTACAAATTCACAAGTGTTTCTACATAATGGTATTCTTTTCCTAAGAAGGTAATTACACAAAATGGAACACAGGAACGCTACTGAATTTCAAATAATTATGTAGTGATACACCCAAAAAGGAAAATAGGGGCCCTATAAAATCTCAAAGTATTTTGCAGTAACCCATTCAAACAACCTAATCATAAAGTCTGTCAATTTCACAAGGACCCGTCTAACTCTTGAACCCAGTTAACACAAGAATTTACACCCAATAACATTAATGCTAGGGATTTATATGCACCATGAACTTGAATTAACCTTCATATTACAAAATAGATTAATACTATAAATATTATTGCAACCAATTATCTTAAGATTATACCTAAATATTCATGAACTCTCGAGTTCAAGTAGGTTCAATTTCAAGTTGAGTCATGAAATATTTTGGTTATTATTCAAGCTTATTATTTTCATCCTAAGATTGTACCTAAATATTCATGAACTCTTGAGTTCAAGTAGGTTCAATTTCAAGTTGAGTCATGAAATATTTTGGTTATTATTCAAGCTTATTATTTTCAGCATTTCTTCAACTACAGTGCATGTATGAGAGGAATTTGTCTTTTCATATGTTATTTAAATTACTCCTAAATAGAAAAGATATAAGGTTATGAGAAATAACAATCCTAGCAAGGAATTTATCATTCCAATGTTTTGGTCGTGAAACCATTAGCTGAAACATCCATACATTGATCTTCTATTACATTTATTTAAAAGTGATTAAATAATTTATGCAATACTTATATTCCTCAACATGATCTATATTGAATAAAATTTATGTAGTATAGCCTCTTATATGGGACTACATATTAATCATGAATAAAATTCAAGTTATAAGAAATGAATTAAACAAAACAAAGTCCAATATGTAATTACTCATAGCTTGAAAATGATGACTAAAGAAAATCAACATTTTAGCCATTTGGATACCATTTATAATACCCCCATTTTTACCCTTGGAATTATTGGCTTGATATGTAAATATTGTAAATATGTGGTGTATGATTCCTAGCATGGAGCTCAAGGCCTAGGCTCCACTGGTGAAGGATCAGCTTATAAAGACAAGTATTTTATATTGTTGAACATGTGCTAGTAAGCCATGGAAAATGTAAAAAACATGTAAATATTTATAATGCAAATAAAAGTCCAAGAGTTGGTTATGGAGGAAAATAAAAATTAGAGATATGTGTGAAACTAGGGAGAGGATAGGGGTTGTGTGATTAAATCATTTGTTTCCATGTGTCGGATTGAGAACCCCTGTGTCATAAAAGGTAAGCAACTACCTCAGTGGACTTGCTTGTTGATCTTTATTTCTGTTGTAAGAAGCTAGCTCAGCTCACGAATTTAATGGAGCATGAGATGAGCGTAGAAATTCGTATGGAAAGTTATGGGATTAGTTCACTTGACCCAGAAGTCAATTTTCTTCATGGGGATTTGTTTCATTTCATTCCCATTCCATTTTTGGGAAATTGGAACTCCAATTTTCAGCATGTTATGCATTCTAAGTAGTGAAAATAACAAAAAACGTAATTAGAGGAAAATCCATGTTTTAGAGTGTCAAAAATGCCCCAAAATTTGTGTCGGTTGTGAAATCCACTGGGGGATCCATATATGTCAACCTTTGGGTGAATTTGAGAATGTTAAAGGCCCAAGAATCTGTGGGAAAAAACAGATTTGGAAGCCCAAAAATTGAATTTTGTGATTGAAGTTAGTGTGGCCAGCAATTATAAAATCCAAGAGAGAATTAAAGTCAGAGAGAGATCATAGGTCAAAATTAATTAATAAACCCAGCGAAGGAAAGAAATTCTGAGGGTTTAGTAACTTGGACCTCTATATTCCCACCTTGAATCGCATTGAGGGAAGGGGCTTCTAAAGGAATATGTAGTAGAGAAGGGGACCTTCCTTATGTTGAGTGTGGTAGGTAATGTGGGTGCCAAGGAAAGATGATGCTAATTGAGATGCATGTATCTCTTTGGTTGAGCTCATTGGCTTAGCATTCTCCTTCTTTGAGGGAAGGGGCTTCTGAAGGACTATGTAGTAGAGAAGGGGACCTTCCTTATGTTGAGTGTGGTAGGTAATGTGGATGCCAAGGCAATATCATGCTAATTGAGATGCATGTATCTCTTTGGTTGAGCTCATTGGCTTAGCATTCTCCTTCCTTGTCTCCCTACATGTTTTATTAACCCAATTGTGAGTTGGCTTAGCATGTGTGTGTGTGTGCCTATGGTTGTGACTGAGGATACATAGACCAGCTCGTGGGTGGCCTCTCAATAGACAAATAAAGTGCCTACAGTTGGGTGGAACGTTTCTCTCTCATAGCTAGTTGCTTGGACAATTTCAGTTAAAAGACAAGTGTTTAATGTTGTTTTTTACTATGCCAAATTTATGTGTTATGAATGTTTATTTATCTATGTCAAATTAAATGAATTGGCCTAGACTTAATTATTAAGTTGGATTCCTATGATGAATATGTTGGTATATGCATGGTGTGTGTGTGGAATGAAATTATTTTCCATTGTGTATTTTTTTTTTGGTTGGAAAAGTGGTGGAACCCCCTTGACTAGCAGGGTTTCCATTGGCTAAGAAACCACGAACCAGGGGCATCTAAGCCATCAAAATCACCCAGGGATTGCACCAACCCTTAACATGGTTGGATTTTTTGGTATCTGATGGGATTAGAACAGGCGGCCTTTCAGCTTAGGGGGTGTCTTAACCATACCCCGCCACCAACTGTTCTACATCTCATAGATATTCCATTGTGTATTTTTATTATGTATATGCACACTCATTTAAATGTTTATGAATTTCACAATATGGCCATGGGAATGAAAATTAGAACCCCATAAATCCTTCATGTCCCCTCTGTTGGTTAGGTTGATGGGTGGGGATGTGATACCATTTAAATTTTATGCATATTATAAGTAATTACTCCATTTACAAATCAATAAAAATGTATAGGGTTAGGCTCTTTCTCCACCAACATATGCATAATATATTTATTTCAAATACCAATAAAACCATTACATAAAATATATGTATGAAATTACCAATCAATATAATGCATAAAATGTAAATGCAAAATATCATTCAATTCTGGCCCATGATATTTATATGCAAACCAAACAACTCTAGCCTATGGATTATAGATGCAAATACCACTCAATTCCATCCCATAGTATTTTTATGCAAATACCAATCAATGTAATAAATGGTAAATATGTCATTACCATGATATCTAATACAGAGGATATTTATATGCAATTTACGAATCAAAATTAAAACTATGCTCTCCTACCATTAATCAACCAAAATGTAGAGTAAACGCTCTAACTTTTAGTTCCAATAGCAATATTGGTGAATAATTTTATTATGGCAACAACTTACAACCATTTGTAAAAAGGATTGAAGTTGTGCCCCTTACTTGTATATTAACAAATTAACAATATTTTTTTTTAACCCATAGAATAATGAAACTTATGCTTCTTCGAGGAAAAACGCTACCTCATGAATTGCAGAGCAATAGAAGTATAATACTATATAATTTACACCCCCTTTCATCCACTATTTTGGATAGATTTCATACTGTCATTGAGACAATTTTTTTTTTCTTTTTTTTTCATAAAAAAAGATCTTATATATTTGATATATAGTAAAGGTATCACCAGAGTCATTGAGACAATTTGTCAAACACTTTGTCACAAACTTAAATACAATACTTTCAATGGAAAATCATGATACCAACACAATAACATCTTTCCAAAAATTTCAATAATAAAGAATTCATTAATCTATGAAATTCCAAGCCGACACCGTTGATTAACAATGCTAATATATTCTCAATTGCACTCAGCAATTAAGGCCTAATTTTGGAATTTCCCATTCAATTCCAGTTACAGGGGAACTATAGAGTATTATGTTTTTTATGTCAAAATAGTGTATTTAGTAACCTAGGTGGTGATAGCAATCTTCCTCCAAACACATTGCATGTTTGAATTTCTTAGATGGTTTTCCCCAAAAAATATTCAGATCCATTTATCTTTTATATTTTTTTATTTTATAGTTTGACAAAAAATATTCTTCAAGATTGTAATTCCAAATGTTTCCTTTCAATTCTATTAAATTGTCATAATTATAATGGATGGAGTAGGTTCCTACAGGAATTACATCTATATTGCAGTTGGTAAACTAAAATACGGTAAAATTATATAGCTATACCATCTAAATGTTGGATTCCAAATTCACAATGGCTACATAATGGTATTCTTTTCTAAGAAGGTAAATACATAGAACTCTAATTCTAGCTTATTTGTAATTCATTTATACAATCACATGTCTTATTTGGTCAAATAAAATTTCATAGCAATTTTTAAAAAAGAAAACAATTACATTTAGATCATAATTGATTTCCATGAGTTGCCAAGCATATTAAGGCTGTAATATAATTTTGCAATGAAATACTTAACTTCCATTATTTGGAATGATCTAACCAGATACATAAGGGGCACACTTCTCCCAGCCATAAAAAAATTGGACTCCAATTCTCTCAACCCAGCTACCACCCCTGAGCTTGAACCAAGAAATTCACCTAGAGCACTCGAATTTTCAGTGAAATTTAACACAACACTCACCCATTACCATGCTAGCATCAAGAATTCAACGTCTTCTCTTTTAGCTCGTATTATTCCCCAATTTTTATTAGATATTTATTTTACAATTCGTATCCACATAACTCTAGTGGTGGAATGAATTCCCCCCCCCCCCAGGGCCTTAATTTTGTTTACATGAAACTTAATATCCACGTGGGATCTTCCTCAAGAAACACACCACTTTTGTATCAATATCCACATAAGTACTTACTTAATGTTTTAAGAAAGGATTAAGGAATTTAATACATAGTTTAAAACTTAAATTCTCAAAAAAAAAAATCTTGTTTTATTTGTAATTGATTCAAGTTCATATGACTTACCCCCTTGGAACTTCATCATAACCCCCTTACTCTCACTACTGAATAGCTTAGTCCCCATACTCCTTTATTGTACCTCCTCATATGCAGTCAACTATATATTTTAAATAATAATGTGTTTATGTAGATAATAACATGTTTTGGCCTCATGCCATTTAACTTCATATTTACATCATGTACAATTAAAATACATGATTTGAAACTGGGGTGTTACATCGAGGGGGGTTGTTCAATGTATCACTTTACTGCTAATCCAATCAGGGTTCTTTGGAATAATCACAAATGAATAAAATCATATACAATACTATTGGAGGAACACCGTTTAATAAATGATGTGATATGGTTGGAGGGTCCATTTCCTGCTTTACCTTTGAACTTGGGGATGTTCGAAGGTAACATGGCAGGAATTGGAGATCATCTATGATCATGTCTAATAGGATTGTTAGTTAGTCTAGCCAAATTTTGGTAGGTTAAGACTAGACATAAAATGAAGGATTAGTGTTGAAATAGTGGTGACATTGCATTTGCATTTGTATTGCAATTTGCACTGGGTTGATTGGCATGGGAAGGGTTGAGGGGAGTAATGCCATACATTTTGGTTGTTGAGATCTTAAATCGGTTAGAAACATTCGATGAAGGTGGCAATATGGGCTATGTGGATCATGAATATAATGATCCTAAAGGGGAATTGGGTTAGGGGGGGATTTCATTGGTGTTTGATTCTCATATGTTAAGGTGGGATGATAATCCAACCAGAAATCCTAAAGAGAGGGAATAACCCTCAAATTCATATGGAATGTCTAGGAGTATAAATCTTGACATAGGGGAATAAGCACTACCTCAACTAATAGATCTATGAAATACTAGCAAGAGGGGGCTCAAAGAAACTAACCTTAATTATAAATACCACTTGATTAAATGCAAAGTGAAAAATGGATGCAATAAGTGATTCAATTAAGTAAAGAATTAATGTACTAATGAACACCCTAGAAACAAAATACTCACTAGCCCTAAAAGGAAAACTATAAAAAGGTAATGTGAAAATAAACAAATAAATTCCTAAATCTTCCTCATCAAGTGGTAGAGAAGGGTTGGACGAATGGGAAGAAGTAAAAATCCAAACAAGTGTGTTCCAAACACTTTACTTGATGGGATCTCAATTCCAGCAAGAAAGTGAGTGAAAGTGCTTATGAGATAGTTACAATGTAGGGCATTGGAAGAACCTCTAGTCAACCTATAACTATATGTCTCAGGTTCCATATCTCCTATGTGAGCCACCTAGCCATGTACTTAGAAACTAGCTAGTAAACTACCTCTTTATGGATATATGCAATTAGTTACCTTGGTTTCAAGCTAAAATAAACTGGTTGTGGGATCTTCAATATTGAAAGAACTAGGAGTCTCGATCAAACCTTTGGTCCCAACCTTGGCATTATCCATTATGAAGAGTGTGCCTATTGCCAAATGAGGTTTTAACTACTCCTAATGGAGAATATTTTCAAGTTGCCCAACAGTCAACCTCTAAGTTTCAAATGTGTACTGATTAAGGGGATTTATTTGGATGTCGCTCCCCACAATCTTAACCTAATTAAAAAAATTGATTTAGCCTCAAGTAAGGGATTTCAATGTGTTATATTAAGGGTTAATTTTATGCTCTGCATGGGGTCATGAACCAAGTATTGTTGAATTCAAGGTGTTGTTTGTGTGCACATGTGGTGTGTACAAGAAAAACTTAAATTGCAATGAAAAGTAAATGATTGAAAATGTAAAGTTTAAAGAAATAGAGATAATAATCAATAGTAAAAAATAAAATATTTTATTTCTTAGAATAAAAACAACTTCTTCCTTCAACAAGTAAAGACTACTTTCCAACATGCAATCAAATAACAATTCACACTATGGGATGGTTATGGACCAATGCAATCTAAGAAATGCAATGAAAGATATACTAATAATTGATACCAAGAGATCTTAAGGGAATTTTTTATCAATTGCTTTATTTCTAACCAAAGTAGAAGACAAGCTACTTTCCAACATGCAATCAAATAACAATTCACACTATGGGATGGTTATGGACCAATGCAATCTAAGGAATGCAATGAAAGATATACTAATAATTGATACCAAGAGATCTTAAGGGAATTTTTTTATCAATTGCTTTATTTCTAACAAAAGTAGAAGACAAGCTAATTTCTTATGGATTTGTAAGGAAGAAGAAATCTTTAGGTTCCCATCCAATCAAAATGAACAAGTTTTAATAAAATACAAGAGATTCATTAACGATCATTCATAAAAAGAGTTTGAAACTCATCTCGATTTCACACCATAAAACAAGTAAAAACTATGACTTTCAATCATTTCTATACCTACATCATCCAAACCAAGAAAATAACCAATACTACAAATGAAAGCAATTAAATAAAAGAACTCAATATGATTTACAACCTATAACAGAAACTAGAATTGAGTTGAAAAGGAAAAAATAGGATTAGGTCTATTTGCGGAAAAAACTATATTTTTCAGTGACTACAAAATTTTTGGGTAATTCCATGTGATTTTCCTATGAAAACATCCAATGTGAATATGAAACAAGAAAATATAAAAAATCTTCTCGCAAGACTTAGGTTTTTTCCTATATTACCTACCTACGTGAAGATATCAACAAACAACAAGAAAACTACTCTAATCACCTAAGGATGGGTTGGAAATGGACTTAACATAAACAAGAATGAATGAAAGGATTCATCCCTAGTGTATTTTCCAAATATGATGTTGGTGTTTTGTTGACAACTTGTACCAAATATATGTACTTGGGGTTGTGCAATCTCAAATACCATATTAAATGGAAATGAGAAAAATTAAACTAAACCAGTGTAGATCCAAGTTCTAGGCTCTATCAAACCCCAAGAGAGGTCAATCTATCAAGGTGCAAACATCTCTCAAGGTGCAAACCTCTAGAGGTATTAATACACCATTAGAACCAATCAGTGTAGCTACTAATTTATGCATTAATATTAATACACCATACACTTAAACCTATGCAAAGGAAAAACTCAGTGTACATGTTAATGAAATGCTAATGAAATTATGTTACTATGACACTTTTCAATGACAACTAGCTCCCAAAACGGAGACTTACAAATTGAAGGAGAAGCTTGAATACTTACTTAATAGATAGGGACAAATCCATAGTGAAGGTGGAATTTGACTATATTTGCAATTATAATTAAAAAAATCTTATTTGAAAACGTATTTGGAAAAAATGTGATTTAATTTTTTTTACTATTTAAATTATTAAAACATTAAATTTCTTAAAACATTATAACATTATGTTATTCCATATATACACTATATTTTCAATTATATTTTAAAAAGCTTATGTTTTAAAAACATTTTTACTATTCAAATTATTAAAACATTATAACTATTAAAACATTATAATTATTAAAATAATATAATATTATACTATTCCATAAATTGAATATATTTTCAATTATATTTTAAAAACTTTATTTAAATACATTTCTTTAAATTTTTTTATTATAAATTATTAACTATTAAAAAACCATATTTTAATAGTTATATTTCATAGTCCTTATAATTTAAAAACTCTTATTAAAAACCTTGCAATATTATTATAAATGCAAACATTAAATTGTTTCAAACCTCGAGATTACATACATTTTAATAGTATCCTAAATATAAGTTTAAGTGAGGATTTAGGATAATGTTAATATGATTCTCAAGTACTGCATAAATTAAAGTATATTAGTATTCAAAACATCTACCTCATACATGGTTTTAAAACCATGTGCAAGGCTCTCCTAAACCATATACAATAAAACCATGGGTTGTTTAGGAGGCACACATGATTTTAACCATGGTCAAGGCCCTGCTAAACCATGTACAATAAAATCATGGGCCTTGCACATGGTTTCAACATTTTTTTCCCATAATCAATTGATTTATTTTATTATTTTTTTAGGTAGGAACATTACAACATATGCCCCATATTGGGTTGTTTTTCTGGCCGACATTGTTTGTGGGGGACAATTAATTTTTTATTTTTTATTATTAATTTTAATTTTGTGTAGGCCGACATGTTTAGTATAAAATTTATTATTATTTTATTAGAGCATCACGTACAAACGTGACAACATCTCTCCCATACTGAGCTGGAGAGCGCCTCTCGGTGCAACAACATCTCTCTCGTACTGAGCTGGAGAGCGCCTCTCGGCGCAATAAACTAAATTACTTAATATGCATAAATGAAGAGAAAACATATGATGAAGCAATATATATAAATAATGATAATTTAAATCAATATAAATACTATGGAGAGATAAAGACACCTTAGTGTTAGTTGTAGAAGGTATGGACCTATACAACTCACTCAAGGAAGGGTTTTTCTTTTACTTTGTGCCCAAATTCCAAAGTGTTCATATAAGGTAGATTCCAAATGGTGAAAGGAAAATTGATGGAGGCTCTCTCTCACTTTATGTAGGAAATCTAGTAGCATAATCTTGGTCCTCTGTATGGATGTATGGAGTGATTCGAAAAGGGTAAGACTCACTTTTCTTTCATTAACAAATACTTAATCAAGTTCTTAATTTATCAACAACCATAAGGAAATTGGCATAATAAATCAATTTTTCTCTTTAACAAATTGAAGATTAACAAAACAAGCACACGAAAAAGATATGCAAACCATAATCGTTAATGGGGTTTTACAGGCCTCATGACTACGTCTCTGGACTCATTGAAACTTTGAGTCCCTTTATTATCTCCTTCGAAGATATATGACTTTAATAAGTACATTTGCATGCTCTTCACTTCAAGTGGTTCATTCCCATCTTGGGATGTCTTCCTCTTCCTCACTAAGAAGAACCAAAGCCCACACACGAACTGAATTATTTCTCCCATCTTGGGATGAAATTCCTCAAACAAAATTTATTAGAAAGTTTTCTCCCACCAAGCCTACTTTCCTTCTCCAAATGACAGTATGTTATAGCCTTTTCATGGTTGATTACCCATCACATATGTTAAAGATAATATCTCTCCCATGATCCCCTAAATTAGGATCACGAGACACCTTAAGGGATAGTGGAGAAAATGTCTCATCTTTCTCCATGAAGATATCACCACCCCTTAGGACTAGTAAACCAATTGGTGAGATATATTCTCACACCTTTTTAATTTCTTTTTTTACAATTTAAATGAGAATATGTAGGAACATTCTTATATTATTCCCTTCTACATAGTTTTTCATTGAACTTCAATTTTAATGTGTAAAACATTTGGTTCAATGTTTTATGAACTTTTGTTGGAAAAACATATTTTTTCGCACTGCAATTTCTTTCACATATGAAGTTCATTTGGCCCAGCTCAAATTGCATCAGGAAGCTTTCTGCAAGCTCTCCGTCAACCGAATACATTAGGTGTGAATGAAACCCTTGTGCATTCTTCGATTGAGAAGATCCTTTCAGTTCAAATCTCCCCACGGAAAAAACTTTTGAACCTCCAAAAGTATGGCTGAAATATTTGTACCAGCCTCAAATTCCTCTTTTCCTTCGCCTTTGTTCTTCGGAATCGGAATGTTGAAATGTCAAAGCCCACATCTGCATAAATCTACAACCCATAGCTAATAATAACTAGATTATGTAGTTGACTGTTCCTGTATTACATCTTTTGAATGCTTGCCAAGAGTTTATTAACATTTTCATTGGTCAAGTTTACAATAAATCACCAAAATGTCTTAGGCAAAAATGACTCAATCAACTGATTTACAGAGAATCCAAATTAAGGCTTTAGGCGTAAAAACAACGCCTCTCACTCTCCTCACATAAGAGTAGCTAAAATTCTTGTTTACACTGCTTCATAATCAATTTTTTTACATGGCAATTTTAATGTACTGAAAAATGTGCCCCTTGGCCTCTTGTCTCTGCAATTCGACAATGAACTCGTCCTTTTCAAACTCAGCCTTCATCAACTGGTTGCGCCCTCGTGATTCTACCATAATCATATTGATTCATACTTTTCTCTCAACATAACCAGAGAAACCTTTCTTTGCGCGCTGCAATAAAGATAGGTGAATGGCTCGGGGCCAAAACTACATTGTTTGAACAAGAAGCATCCAAAAATGCACTCTGCAAGCCACCATAGCTCTGCACAGGGGATAACAATGCTTCATCATACTTAAAAGACTGAAGAGCACCATTATGTCGAGCCTGCCAACTTGTTGTAATCCTTGAACATATCTAAGAACCATGTGCAGGATGCTATTTTCCAAATTCCATAGTTAGAATTCACGCAGTTTTAAATAAGGAAAACAAACTTGCATTATTTTTTTTTTAACCATGGGAACAACAACCTCTCAAGAGTATATCCAATAGCTTTACAAGCCAGATATATGAATAACTTGTGACTCAGCAAGAAACGAGACATCCGAAAGCCCACAAGGTTAGCCTTTGTGGGCCTTTATCCCGGGGTCGCCTCCAGAGCCTTGTCACAACGGGTTAATAAACAACCCTGCCCCACCTGTTTTAAACATGTAACCTCCAAAAAAATAACATATATTCTTAACCATTAAACCCACTCAAATGTTCTTGTAGCATTTATGGTTAACAACACTTTGCATAAAAGATAAGAGCATCAAGCATCCCTGGGATCCAATGAACGTGTTTTTCCTGGATCGTCGCGCATTTGAGTATGAGAATGCACATCATCGACCTCTCTAAGAAGCACTGATCCCTACCATTTTATTTTTCGTTTTGAATTCATCAAAAGCCAATCAAACTGCCACGAATAAAGAGGCAGCTACGTAACACGTTGTTGGCAGTGATGATTTGTTGGTGCCGCGGATGGAGATACAATAGCACCATCAAACAGCTCCACCACCGTGTGGCATCATCTATCCTCATTATTCTCTGCCACGATATTCCTTATTGAATCCAAGTGTCCAGGAGAGTTGAGGTAGGAGTCTGCAAAGGAGAACGGTCATACCCATCGCGTCACTTCTTTGATCTTGCAACAAAGCTCCCATTTTAATAGAGCGGTGACTATTTTCCCTCATGAGGCATACGATATGATTCTGATCCGGACGTAATGAGGCCTTTAACTTTTACATCTGCAGAGGCTCTCCTGTGGTGGTCTCCTCTAGAACTTTGATCAATGGACGGATGTTGTCTTCAGTGCTAGCATTTGTAACCAATTACGGAATCTAATACTGCGTTTTGTTTTTTTTTAACTCTATCGAATTGATCTTCTGAATGCGCATACATGCTTTCTCTATGGCAATAGAGACTTCAATATACCACATGACGAGCCTTCTATTCTGCTCACCCTCAGACACAGAAATCATCACAGGTGAAAGATGGAATAAGGATGCAAGTTGTCGGCTTTAATCTCTTGTTGACTTGTTTATGTGTCGACCGAGGTTCATATCTTTGTTCATAAACAAATCTTAAGATATCGGCTCGACAGAGGATAACCCCATCGACAACACATGCGACACAAGTGAGGTCTTACTCGAGATATCTATTGGCAACTACTAGAACCATGTTTCTACAGTTATGAGGGGGATTTCCTTATTACACCATTATCAGGTCACTCAACTGAAACTCGGGAATAGACTTTTGTCTCATACATTCATTCAATAAGATAGTATATTAATCCGTCGACATATATGACAGTATGTAATCATAAAGCATTAACACACATTAACTACTATTCCATATGATCATTACATTAGATGTGAGACATATATACATAAGTTCATTCCCAACAGATCGACTTGACACATTCAGATCGGTTCATTCACAACAAATACGCATTCGACATAAACATAGATATTAAAGACACGCAAACAGAATGTTTAACTTGTAAACCCATCCGGGAAAAACCACAAAGGTGTTATTCATCTAGCATGAGAAATAGTTTAGCACCTTTGGTATGTGCACTCAGCTTGCAGACTATTCTTTTGATCTTCTTTACAATTCATATGTTCTTTTCTCGTCTCATGCTCTCTGGTTTAGGTCTCTCTCCCTTTTTATGTATATCTTATCTATCTTTGTTCTATGTTAAGTCCTATATCATTCCTCGCTTAGTGTCCACACATAGCTTGGATCGACTTTACAACTCTTGCTTTACCCATCAACTTATTCCAATTGTCAGTCGACAGGTTGTCTTACTAATTTAACCCGTCCCATTTCATCAAAAAATAGGCACTATTAGCCCAAATTACAATCATGTTCTATCTCCCAAAATCAAACTATCAGTCTAACTAACTCTTTAACAAATATAGGTCGAACTACTCATCTCGGCCTGCTTTCTTCCTCTTTTGTCACGACTCCTTTCATCGTGGTCTTTGCTTGTCTTGTGACCGAAATCTTCATCTTTCTGAGCAAGATTCTGGTTATCTTCTATCATCTTTTCCTAGGGCCAACAGGTCCCCAACATTCACGTGTGGCTCGTGTCGAGTCACATTAGGTCAGTGTGATTTTGCTCTAAAAAATCTTGAAATATTTTCGCAACTTTTTTTGTTTCTTGTCGCACCTCTTCTTGTATTGTCCTCAATTGTTCCACAAGTTCGGAACTAATATGTTCTGAAGTTGTCATTCTCGTCAAACCCAAAGCTTGTTGCACCTTCTACTGGATAGGTTGAATAATACCTGTAACATTTTATGCTTCCACCTGTAGCTCTACGACATGATCAGTTCTTTTCTATTGTTGTGTTCTCAATTTGGCTATGTGTTGTTGTAATTTGTTCATATCGGCTGCCTTGGACATATTTTCCACTATTGGTAGCTTCTTCAATTCATTCTTCAACTAGTTAATGTCTGCTTCAGAAGTGTACCACTGCTTTGTCACCTACTCTAGCTCTTTTTCCTCAAACAAGGATTCCCATGACTGAGAAACATGTTCGGTCGCTTTGGCACAAAGTGCCTTTGCCTCCTCAATATTCTACATAGCCTCAGTTGTTGCCTTCCTTCGCTCTTCCAGTACCTCCGGAGGTGTACTGGGTGTCATATTTGATTCCAACTCCGTGACTCGCTGTAGAGGTTCTTAGCTATCTCACCCAGTCTGGAAATGTTTGCTTCAAAGAACATCTTGGGTGTGATTCATTCCTCAACAAAACTACTTCAAGTGACTGTAACAACTACATCCAGTCATTGCCTTTCATCCTACAAGGTTTTTACTTTATTCTATGTTTCCTTAACTATTTGCTTCAGCGATGAAATGGTTTTCTTTGATGTCTTCAGTTGTCCAAATATTGCACGCTCTCTTATTTTCATCTCTTCTACTGCATCATGATGAATACCATGCAGTTGATACATTGGTACTGCAGAAAAATTGAAAGTCACATGATCAAGATCCTTGATCATGGCATTAAGCTCTGGCATTCCTAATTTAATTGCCTAACCAATTACTTGAATCTTTGTTTGTGGGGTCGTCAACGATGTCTCAACAGGTTTCTCTTCAGATGGTCCAACTTGGTCCTATAACACAATCGAATATATGGTGCTTGGTCGACCGCTACTCTAACTTCTTTTACTGCAATACAAAGCATCTATAGTAAATATGTAATGTTGCTTACCAATTTTGGGTGGCGTTCATCCATCTTCTTGTAGCTTTGGTTTGTGACTTCCTCCACGCAATCTGAAATCAGGTTATAATCATCATTTGGAAGACCAACAATTCCATATGATCTATCGACCTTCCTTTTCTTCCAACTCTTCTTAGACTTTTCTAAGTGTTTTCTTTTATCCCCCAACTCTAGATCTGTCGGGGTTGCACTAGATTCATTTTGACTGTTGCACAGAGAGCTTCTTGGTATTTCTTCTGTTGATGGGTCGCCTCTCTGGTTTCCATCGTGCTTCTCTTATGGGTCATCTTGTCGTGGCTCATCATCTGTAGAGATTTAATCCTCTGCGACAGGTACTCTCCATTCTTCAGGCCAATCCTGAATAATCATGTCAATTTTGTCAGCGGATAGTTGAAACTATTTAGCTAACCACTAGTTCTATGGGTCTTGTCACGGATGCAAAAACATATGGTGATCCCATACTAGAAATCTTATAATGTTACGAAACCTTTTCACAGTTTCCTCTGTTATTCTAGACTGATTCTTAATAAAATATATAAGTTCCTCTCCTTACAAATAAAATTCCACAATATTGTCTCTTTGTCGCTATGAATTCTCCTTGTTGACCCAGAAATTCTGGTGTCTGGTTCCTCGGCACGGTCTAGGAACATCTACCCCTTGGTATTCTAGTGGTTCTTCCCATGCGACAAATGAAATTAAAATCAAAAGCTAGGAATAATTCAAGGGATTACCCTTTTCCTGTGCATCTGCAGCATCTTCTAATAACTCATTCAATAAATATGTCATCCAGTTCATTTGTACACCCGTTGTGGACTGTTGTGCTGCAAAAATTGTTCCTATGGTGCACTGGTTTAATCGCATCTTCTGCAGCAGATTTCTAGGTCGTTGATAGAGGTGATGGAAAATCCTCTCCTATCCCTCGACAAATTGTACTTTTCCTTCATTCTATTGACCAGAGTTGTATCCTAGTCCTTCCCAATGAAGAAGGTCAATGGATCAACTCCTGCAAAAGGAAGTCCTGTAATGGATGCTATGAGCCCAATTTTTATTGATATTTTTCTGTCGATCCATAGGCACCCTCCTTGAAAACACACCAGCAACTTCTTCACACATGCATTGACTTCTGTTGTGCGGCCAAAGTGTGGCATATTCATTAGTGACAGCAATCCATATTTATGCAATCCTCTCGCCCATTCCATCGAGACCAGATGATTAGGTCCATCCTCAATCTTGCATACCATAGTCATATATCTCTTAATGTCAAGTCCAGAGAACTTCCGAAGGTCATGGTCGATGAATCCCATTTTCTTGAAGTTGACAGTATAATGTTCATTGTCACCTAAACTCCCTTGGGTATCGCTGGAGTTACTAACTCATACTTGGCATTCTTGCAACTAGTTACATAGCTAGAACATTTCCTTCTTGATGAGCCAAGAGGTTCTGTCCGTAAAACAACTTATGGAATCAGTGGTGACTGTGAAATAGCTTATGTGTGTTCTTCCATGATGGGTGTGCATGATGGAATCTCAATGCCTGATTCTTGGACAATTCTTGTGCTAGAGACATAAGTGAACATGCTATGATAAATAAGTTTGGCTCGAATGGTTGAATACAAACAAGTTTGGCTCAATGTAAAATTTGAATCAATCGGATACAATGGAATGACCAAGCTTTGGCATGAAGATGGAATATGTTTACACATTCGACCATTCATTCACTCACATGATCTTGCAATAAATGGAAATGTGGAAGCTAATTAAGTCACATGGAGAAATATTTCTAATCGTGTCAAGGAAACTGCCAACCAAACCATCACTCTATCTGTCAATTCAATGGTAGTTATTTTACATTAATGGTAGATGTGACCAAAAAGCATGCCGCCAAAATCTATCGTTGCCTTAAATTAGTTGTCGTCCAACTCTCATTTGCAACCAAAATCTATTGTGTGGCAAAAATTATTTTGTTGTGACATAAAGTCTCTTGTGCAACAAACCCACAGTATACGGCAGTATTTTATACTTTGCGATAACTATTGTTCTCCTGTGACACAATTATTCTCTTGCAACAAACATACAGTCTGCGACAACAATTTCACACTTTTCAAAACACTCATAAACTTGCAACACTCATAATCTTGTGACAAAAATAGCCATAAATTTCATAAACTTTGCGACAAAAATACACATAAACTCTGCGAAAGAAACACTCATAAAAATTTGACTTTTTTCCTTATCTCTTTGAATTATCAGTCGACCAAAGTATAGCTATCCTGATAAGGCTTTAGCCGACTTCCATTCACCAACCCCTTGAAAGGTGTACCATCTAACTTCTGCAATTGCACTGCTCCTCCTCCAGTGATCTAAATGATAATATACGGGCCTACCATGAAATGACAATTATTAGTCCGAGTACTAACACCAACTGTGTCGGTACACAAAAGGAAATTGTGGATTGAAGTGGACTTAACATTATATATGAATTGAAACCTTGATGCATACTTACTCCTTCAGCTTTGCCAAATTTCATAGATGAGTTAGCCTTGCACTTGTGGGTCTCTTGTGACAACTCATGTGTCACATGCGGTTCAGCCCATATGCAACCCACGAATTATCCCTAAGAAGTTGCACTCGCAAGTTTCCTGAATAAAATTCGCGAGTCAATCGTGAGTTTCCTTATTTATACCCGTGAGTTCCATTAAGACAAATTTAAAAATACAAATTGGATTGCACCATATAATATGATAATCATAAGTTGGAACTGAAACTACTGAATTCGTTTAAACAACTTAATCAATGACTTCATCTATAGAATCTATTCCTACAGGGTAAAGAACTATTACTTGTTCCTCTACTATTTGTGTTACTAGTGGTGATATATATGCTATTTAATCTCGATTTTGTCTTGAAGAAGGGATTTAAAGATAGGATCAACTGTATGAAAAAAGGTGCATGTCCTACTAACCCTTATCCTCTTGTTTATGCTCCCAAACCCTTGATGTATTCAAGTCACACTAGAGTATCTTGGTGACCCTAATACCCCAATTCATAAGGTAGATATCCCTCAAAACATAATTGGCGACTCCACTAGGGATTCTAGTTTGTTTTGGGGTCTCTCCAATTGAATTTTATCTCAGTTTTTTCTCTTTGTTTCTATCATTATTTGCAATCATTTGATTTTTAGTCAGTCTTTCTGGATCTTTAGGATTCCTGGTCTTTTAATTTTTATTTTTATTTGTAATTTTAGAACCACCCACGGGTTGTTGTACTTACAATTTGGAGCTCTTAGTTGAAGTTGTGGGTTTCCTTAAGAATAGTCGTGAGTGACTTGCGGTTTACCCATTGGACAGTCGCGATTTCCTGTAGGAGAGTATCCAAGCTCTATGGTTTCCACTTTTTTGAGAAATTTTGGCATTTGACTACCTTTTTGGCGTTGTTCCCTAGGTCTTTACTAATCTGGTGTCTAGTGCAATTCACTGTTAACTTGTTTTTACAAGATTTATGTTGAGTAGGTTAGGTTGAATACATGTGCAATATTTTGTTTATGTATTTCCTCTTGAATTTATTGGTTGAAGTGTAAGTGGTTTTGTGAGTTTTTTACCTCTATCTTTTCTTTTTTTCCAATCTTTTGTTCTACTTTGTTTCCAACTTTAGTAGTTCATCCCAAGTAGGTTTTTGACCCAACTCTGCAGAGTCTTCAAGGTTGTGATTGTAAGATCTTATTAGTATTTCTTGCATTTATACATGTTCATAGTTCTGACTTGCTTAGGTGCATTAGTTTGCATTTAGATTTTGATATTAGCATTTAGTTGCATTCTTAGTCTTAGATAGGCTCTTTGCACGTTTGTTTTTCAATTGTTTTCAAAAAGAAAAAGTAACAAAAAAGTCTTTAGTTTTTCAAAGTTCATTAGGAAAATTTCATTTGTTTTGAAAAAGAAAAAAATGGCATTTGAACAACAATTGTATTTGAATTTTTTTTACATCATTTATGCTTTTTCTTTCAGTTGATTCATAACACCATGATTTTCACTTACACTACCCTAAGTAATAATAACCCTAAAAAGAACGCTATTAGTTAAAATTTACTAGTAACATTTTTTCTTTCTAGGGACTACATCAACTAGCTTAGGCTAGGATCTTGGACTAGGTGATATTTAACTATCCAAGATCATTTAAACTCGGAGTTAGTGGCCTATCTCTTAGGTAAATCCAAGTTTGCAAGAGATAAACTAGAAATATCCTCTAACACAGGAGTTAAGCACAAGGTTTTGTGAGGACTTAGTTGCGAAGTTACCCCTCCAATACTTCGTTCGAGCATATACCATGATTGTTGTGCATACAGAGGTTCATCCAGTACCACCTTGGGCCCTATGAGGTTCCCGTGCTGCTTTAATTTTGGGCTTAGTTGCCCTTCCCATGCACACCAGTCAAGCCTGTGACTGTTCTGCCGAAATATTTTTGTAAGCTTGGTAGCCTTAGTATCCAAACTTAGGGTTCTTTCACAGGTGACAGTGGAAGGATATTTCCACTATATCTAGGGCAGACTTGGGAGGAAACCCTGGACAACATTTTGGGAGGGCGATTTGGTGATTCAAATGCTTGCACCCAGAAACATTGTCACGTTGACCCCAGGAAACTGTTCTTCGATCTTCACTGGTTTGTTTTGGGCCCTAATCATCCCAGACGTTCCTTTGGAGGTATATATTTTACCTGAAGTTTGTTTGTGATACTTAGGATATTTTTAGTGGTGTGCTATGTGGACTGCTTGTGATCTAGTATGACCAATAGGTGTCTGATTAAAATCTATAGATGTGGAGGATCAACCTCCTCATAGGTTTATAAGGTTGCAAAACCTTCCTCCACTTTCAACAATGGATCCTCCACCACCACCTCAAAGGCAGAGATTCAATACAAACGGTTCTTTTCAATCAACTGATGTCAGTGAAATTCCATGGGAACCTAAACTTCGATATACTCATACTGATCCTTTTTCAATGGAAATTGAATATTTGCAAGATGAAGAGTTTGCAAGGAACTACAATTCACCTCTTACTAACTTAAGAGATCATGTTTTAGTGCAAGTTTGTCCATTCGGTTCACCTAGAATTGGTGTTCCTCTTAGTTTTGTTATTTCTAGTTCAGGAGAAGGTTTGGGGGATATGTCTACCCCCACTTCAGCCATGGTAGCTAGTGGAGTCTATCCTTCACCTATAACTGCGCCATGGCCAAGTGCATCTTCTAAACCAATGGTGTCTTTGAATTTTTCAACTCTGGTTTCTCCAAGTGCTCGAGTGGCTAGTCCCTCGGAACCTTAAAACACTATTGGTTTGTATAGTGGGTTTCTCATTGGGATACCTAATGTACCCTTTACATCTTCTCCCTTTTTTCAAAATACTCAAAGTGTTCCTAGTGGTTCCACTTATTTTGTCCAAGGTTTTCCATGGTATGGACGGAACATTCCTCCATCCACACCTTATGTAGTTCCTCTTCTTACTTATGTTAGTGTGTCATCCGGAAGCCAGAACCCTTTTTCAGGGTTCATCTTTCAAACTTCTACTCAAGTGTCGGTTGCACCTTTTAGAAGCTCCCTCTTCTCACTTTTTAGCGGGGGAACCATAGCTCATGTATCTGCAACTCCAGCTTTGACCGAAATCAGTCAAATACAGTATAACACACCTCACAGTAGCATACTTTGGCCTTTGGATGGAACCCTTTTCAAAAAATTGTTGCTCCATCACAGGCGATGGTTGGGGACAACCCCAACCTCTCTTTTGGAAACACTAGTGCAGGTACTTCCTCACCCCAGACTGTAACACCACGGTTTTGACCCCGTTTACATTAAATGCATATTATGTAAATATTACATAGAATCATGGAAAAGAGCTCAAGGCCAAGGCCTTGTCATTGATTAATTTTTGGTGTATAGGTGATCATGGTTGATTACTATGGTTCATGTGCTAAGTCAAGCATGTTTGTAAACATCATGTAAATATGTGATTTAATAAAAAAAACCCACAACCAGCTATGTCAATCCAACAAATAATGAGATAGGGTATGATTTACCAAGGATAAGGGGAGGAAATGTTTAACCTTAAGCCATTGGGGAAAATCCATCAAAAATGTCAACTACCCCCTTTCTTGCCTTTTTCCCAAACCTTTTATTTCTACCAGAATTTGGTTGAGGTAGTTATTGCATGAAATGGGAAGAGTATCGGAAAAAATTTGAATTGGGCAGAGCACCCATTTTTTAAGAACGTGTTTTAGCTTCATGGGAAAGAAAGGACCCAAAAATTCATGCTCATTCCCTCATGCATTAATGTTTTCATCTTCCCTCACATTTTTGGGAGAGTTGCAGGACGTTTGGATCATCGATCCTTCATTCACGGGGAACACGGACGCAGCTGAAACTTCCTGTGTGTTTATCCTTCACATTTTAGTTGTTGTTGTGATTGTGCATGTCTAGGAAATTCGTTTTGGGTGCTATGGAGTGAATGGCCAGCGAGGAATTACGATTTTGGTTAATTTCATATCTTGCTATGTATGCCTCTGTTGTTTTGGTCTGGACTGGTTTGGGAGTGGAAATGGGGTCTAAATTAGCTTGATAAACCTAGTGTGAGAAGAAACCTCACAGACAGATCTAGACGATTGATTTTCTTCATTACACACCATGAATAGCACTGGAAAGGGAAGGCATATCCTGAGGGACTGTGTAGCAGAGAAGGGGATGCTTCCTAGTGTTTGTTATATAGATGTTTTACAAGCCAGGCTAGATCTGGTGCAGGTGTCCATAGCTCTGTGGTTGAGCTCACTAGCTTAGAAGTCAGCCTTTCCATCTCTCTACAGCCTAATAAACCCAACTGGTAATTGGCTTGGTTGTGTCCTATTGTGCATTTGGCCATGTATGATCCCATATTGGACAATCTGATAAACCCAACTGTGAATATTGGCTTGGTTGAGTATCCTGATAAACCCAGTAGTGAGATGGCTTGGTTTTCTAGCTGATAAACCCATACGTTGGCTTGGTTTTTCCTCTAGGTAGGTGTTGGCTTGACTATGTGTAGTCTAATAAACCCAAATGTTAGCTAACTTGACTGTGTGTAGCCTGATAAACCCAACTTTGTTGGTTTGGCTGGGTTCATGTTGTATCCTTGGCTATGTGTGAGTCTGCTAGTGTTTCCTTATTCCTTGGGGGAATCATGCCTAGCTCGGGGGTGGCAATGTTGCTGAGATATTGATGAGCGCACTAGCCTATGATTGGGTGGAACGTTGTAGAGACATAGCTGGTTGCGGAACAAACTTCTTTCAAAGATAAGTGTTCATGTCTATGTTAATATCTGCATTTGTATTTGCTCAATGAAATATGTTGAATTGATTAATTGCTTATGTTGTATAATTGCAATTGTATGCATCTATGTATGTTTACTTTCAATGCATCTCTAAGTTTCGTTATGGGGCTTAGATTGGTCGGATTGATGATGGCCTGAGTGATCAAATCGGTCCAAGACTTCTGTTAGCAGGTGGAATTTCCTTGGGAATATCCTTCCACAAATTTTCTTTCTGCAACTTGCGGTATGCAGGATGCGGAAACGGCATTCTGTAAATATTTTTCTCCGCAATTTTCCTCACGTGACTTCCTTTCTGCAACTTATGGGATGCAGGATACGGGATGCAGAATGCGGCTTCACATATTCCTTTCCACAACGGTCTATTTCTGCATTGCAGGATGTGGAATGCAGGATGCGGAATGCAGGCTATGGGATGTGGGATCACAAACTCCATTTTCTCGATTCCACAAACTCAAGATTTCCACACCGTTGATTCTTGTGGGTTGATTCTTAGCCATTGATCTGTTCCCATATCTGGAACAGATTGTGACCTTCATTTTTCGTCATGATTTTTCCTTGTCGTTCGATCTCCTCTGAGATCTTTCTTTGTAGATCATTGAATTGGTCAATGGTGGACGGGAGGGGACATGACAATGTGGTATCCGAACATGAATGTTGAGGAGTGTTTCATGGCCATGCCCTATATTTCCAAGAACGACAAAGGTTCTTTAGGCAATTTTTAATTCTGCATGATAATCGGGGTATGGGTATGTGACAGAGTGGTATCAGAGTTGTTGGTTGTAGAATTGGGCCTGGATGGGCCAAAATGAGCAATTAAGAGAGAAAAGAACATCTAGATTGTGGTTTAATAGAGCTGTAGATTGCAGCGCTGGGCCTAAAAGGTTCCAAGTTGAATAGTTAACAAAGTTGTTGGTTACAGCCTTGGGCCTAGATGGGCTAGGTGACAGTAAGTAAATGGTTTTTAATATTGAATTTCTATGCAGCTAAAAAATGGTGTTTGATAACACATTTTGTTGAGTCATAGTACATATTGGAAAAGTGGGTTGTTGGCTCAGCCATGAGAACCTACGGCATGAATGATGCCTAGGATCCCTATGAGCACGAGGAAGATGCTATGGGGGAAAATGTTCGAGCTGGAAATGTTGAGATAAAGTCTAATGGGAGAATATTGCAAGAGACTCCCCCAAATTTTGCAGCCACCATGAGAAGTCTAAGGGTGGAGATGCAAAGTTACAGGGAAGATAATGAAATATTGGTTAAGGCTCAGGAGGAGCAAAATCAACTAACTGCATCAATGCTGTAAATTTTAATGGAAATCTAGAGGCGGATGAACTCCAGGGACCAGACAGTAAGACCGGAAGGTAGTAAGAGCAGTACCAGAAGGAGAAAGAGATCTCCTAGCGAGTCATCTGAATCTGAAGGATCCACTGGGGATTCAAGCTCTTCATCTCACAAAAATGAGAGGAAGAGGCGTTACCAAAACCATTCATGTGATGAATTTAAGAAGGCAAGGCCTCATGCCTTCAATGGTGAGGTAAACAATGGTCAAGAAGCTGAAGCTTACCTTCTTGGGATGAGGAAATATTTCCAAGTCCAAGACTACTCTGGAAATATGAAGGCTAGATTAGACATATTCAATTTGACTGGAAGAGCATCCATATGGCGGGAGCACTTCAGGAAAGTAAAGAAGATTAATGAAAGGAAGATTGTGTGGAAACAGTTCCAGAAGTATTTCAAGCAGAAGTACCTCTTTGACAGGTACTATGATGATAAGATTAAAGAGTTTCATGAGTTGAGATTGGGACAGCAGACTATGGAAGAGTATGCAAACAAGTTCCTAGAACTTTTGAGGTATGTCAGGTACATCAAAGATGAGAAGGTGAAGATCCAGCATTTTCTGAGTGGATTGCCTCAGTATTACAAAGACATAATTGAGTTTTATGAACCTAGAACTATGGAAGAAGCAATAAGGAAAGATAAGTATTGCTATGAGAAAAGCAAAGGAAAACCTAATTATCATAAGATATGGAAGGACAAGAAGAATGAGAAGTCTAACCAAAGGAAGAAAGGTTTCAAACCTTCTAACTTCAGGAATCAACAGAAATAGCCAGCTAGAGTGGTGGGAGAAAATCCAAGAGAACCACAACTGAACAGAGAACCACTCCAATGTTGGATATGTGGAGGACCCAACATGCATAGGAATTGTCCACTTGAGAATGAGAATGTGAGGCCAACTTACAACATTCAAGAGTCAAAAACAGTGGTTCAGGTAACAAGGTTCGTCCCTAGGTTTATGCAGCACTGGAGGACCACCAAGAAGATCACCAGTCAACGGTGGTCGAAGTTGCAGGTAAGATTGTTGAGAAATATTTTTCTATTTTGACTGACCTCGGTTATACTCATAGTTACATTACTCCTAGAGTAGTAAATATTTGTGCTTTTAAGAAAGTAAAGCATAGCAAATCATGGTTAGTTCAGCTAGCCACTGGAACTAAGAGAAAGGTTAGTGAAGTGGTAGAGAAATGTCTAATGGTGATGAATGGATTGGTCACTTGCGTAGATCTGAATGTTCTACCACTTGGTTCCTATGATGTTCTCTTTGGAATGGATTGGTTAGAAGCTCACAAGGTAACGCTCGACTGCTATAATAAGACTTTTGAATGCATGGATGAAGAAGGGAACCCAATAGTTGTAAGAGGCATTCCAAAGGTGCTTTCTGTGAGGTAGATTTCAGCAATGCAGTTGAAGAAGTTCTGTAGGAAATGTTTTTGGTTGTATGCAGCTCATATTTTGGAGGAAACAGAGAATGAAACTCCTAGGTTGGAGGACATTCATGTGTTGCAGGAATTCAGGGATGTTTTTCCTGATGAAATTCCAAGGCTTCCTCCAAAGAGAGACATTGATTTCACAATTGAGCTTGTGCCAAGAAAAGAACTAGTGTCCAAGAAACCCTACAGGATGAGCACACCAGAAATGCTACAGTTAAAGATGCAGTTGCAAGAGTTGTTGCAGAAGAAGTTTATCAGGTCGAGTGTGTCTCCTTGGGGAGCACCAGTTCTGTTTGTGAAAAAGAAAGATGGTACACTCAGATTGTGTATTGATTACAGACAGTTGAACAAGGTTACGGTGAAAAATAATATCCTTTGCCTAGAATTGATGACCTATTTGATCAAATGAGAGGAGAAAAGGTATTTTCCAAGATTGAATTGAGGTCTGGTTACCATCTGGTGAGAATCAAGGATGAAGACATTCATAAGATAGCCTTTAGAACAAGGTCTGAACATTATGAGTTTGTAGTGGTACCATTTAGCCTCACAAGTGCACCAGCTAAATTTATGTGCCTTATGAAGTGTCTTCAACAGGTATTTGGACAAGTTTATTCTTTTTTTCCTTCATAACATTATTATTTATTCTAATAATGAGGAAGAGCATGAAGAGCATCTAAGATTGACATTACAATTGCTAGGGAGCATCAATTATATGCAAAGTTAAGCAAGTGTGGCTTCTATAAAGATAGAATTCAATGTTTGGGTCACATTATCTTAGAAGAGGGTATATCTGTGGACCCTGATAAGATTGAAGCCATTATGAATTGTCCTACTCCAAGAAATGTGACAGATGTAAGTTCTTTTATGGGACTTGCAGGATACTACAAGAGATTCATTGAAGGATTCTCTAAGGTTGCACATTCCATCACTTATTTGCAAAGCAAGGGGATAAAGTTTGAATGGACATCGAGGTGTGAAGAAAGCTTCCAACAGCTAAAGAATATTCTCAGAATTGCACCAGTCTTGAAAGTTGCAGACCCATAGAAATATTTTGTGATGTGTATTGATGCATGCAGTCAAGGAATTGGAGGAGTCTATATGCAAGAAAACCACGTGATATATTATGAGTCCAGAAAGTTGAAGGAGCATGAGAAAAACTATGCCGCTCATGATCTGAAACTTGCAGCCATAGTACATGGTCTCAAGATGTGGAGGCATTACTTGATGGGCAGAAGACTTGAGCTAAGGACATACCATTGTGGTCTAAAGTATTTGTTTGATCAGCCTACTCAAGATGCTAGGAAAGCTATATTGCTGGATTTTTAATGTGAGTTTGATTTTGAAATCAAGCACATAAAGGGAAAAGAGAATAAAGTAGTTGATGCACTCAGCAGGAAGGTGAAAGAATTGCATGTGGCATCCATTAGTATTTTCCAATCAAATTTGAGGCAGCATATTGTTACTCATATCGTTGAGGATGAATTGTATGCATAGGTCAAGGAAAAGTTGCAGCAACAAAGCCTTGAAAATAAGTATGAGGGATATAAATTAGAAGAAGATGGACTTCTTACTTATAAGAACAAAACTTATATTTTGAATATAGCATATTTGAGGAGATTTGTTATGGATGAGATCCATCAAGCTCCATATTATGATCACTCGGGATATCAGAAGACAATTGCTATAGGTAGAAAGCATTACTTTTGGCCTGGAATGAAAAAGGACACGGCTGAATATATTTCAAGGTGCATGAAATGTCAGCAGGTGAAGGTTGATCATCAACACCCAGCAGGTTTGTTGCATCATTTTCCAGTTCCAGAATGGAAATGGGAAGTTCTTTCCATGGATTTTATTACAGGATTTCCAACGACTTGGAGACTGCATTATTCCATCATGGTGGTTGTGGTGGACAAGTTGACAAAGGAAACACATTTTATACAGGTTAAGTCTATGCATAAGACTGATGGCATTGCAAAGATATTCATGAAGGATATTTTCAAATTGCATGGATTTCCTTAGGAAATAGTCTCTGATAGAGATGTCAAGTTCACTTCCAATTTTTGGAAAGGGTTGTTTGCATATTTGGGCACAAAGTTGAATTTCAGCACTGCCTACCATCCTCAGACTAATGGGCAGATAGAGATAGTGAATTAGGTGCTTGAAGACATGCTTTGTATGTATGTGATGGACAAACAAACCAAGTGGGAAGATTATTTACACTTGGTATAGTTTGCTTATAATAATGGACAGCAAGCATCTTTGGGGATGACTCCATATGAATCTTTGTATGGCAGGAGGTGTAGGACACCAATGACCTGGGATAATCCAGTGAACAAGGTTGTGCTTGGTCTAGAATTTCTCAAGGATATCGAGCAAGAAGTGGTGAAGATTAGATAGAATCTGAAAGCAGCCCAGGACAGACAGAAAGGCTATGCATATAAGCATAGGGTGAAGAGAGATTTCACTGTTGGTGATCATGTTTACCTCAAAGTGAGGGAAAAGAAGAGTTTATTGAAGCTTGGAAGTTGTGCCAAGATGTCACCTATATACTGTGGGCCATTTGAAGTGCTTGAAAGAATAGGTCCAGTTGCATATAGACTTGCATTTCCTGCTAGTACTGGAGCTCATAATGTTTTTCATGTTTCTTTGCTTAAGAAATATGTACATGATCCTAACTATGTGATAAATTGGGATGTGATTCAGGTGGAACATGAGGGAGACTTCCAAATCAAGATAATGTGCATCCTCGATAGGAAGGTCACAATGCTCCGAAACCGATCCATAGGGCAGGTAAAGGTGCAATGGGAGCTCTACGGTCCTAAAGAGGCTACAAGAGAGCTGGAGGATGCCATGCTATTCGCACATCAATTTTTTTTCAATTATGTGAAGCACTGAGGGCGGTACCAGTGCAGCATTTTAGGTTTAATTTTGTAAAGCACTAAGGACATTGCTATTGAAGCGGGAGGGGAATGTAACACCGCAGTTTTGACCCCGTTTGCATTAAATGCATATGGTGTAAATATTATATGGAATCATGGCAAGGATCTCAAGTCCAAGGCCCTTTCATTGATTAATGTTTGGTGTATATGTGATCATGGTTGATGCCTACGATTCATGTGCTAAGTCAAGCATGTTTGTAAACATCATGTAAATATGAAATTTAATCAAAAAAACCCACAACCATCTATGTCAATGCAACAAATAATGAGATTGGGCATGATTTCCCAAGGATAAGGGGAGGGAATGTTTAACCTTGAGCCATTGGGGAAAATCCATCAAAATTGTCAACTACCCCCTTTTCTTGTCTTTTTCCCCAACCATTTATTTCTGCCAGAATTTGGTTGAGGTAGTTATTGCATGGAATGGGAACAGTATGGGCAAAATTTTGAATTGGGCAGAGTGCCCATTTTTTAAGAACATGTTTTGGCTTCATGGGCAAGAAAGCACCCAAAAACATATGCTCATTCCCTCATGCATTAACATTTTCATCTTCCCTCAAATTTTTGGGAGAGTTACGAGGTGTTTGGATCATCGATCCTTCATTCACAGGGAACACAGATGCAGCTGAACCTTCCTGTGTGTATATCCTTTATGTTTCAATCTTTTTCATGATTGTGCATGTCCAGGAAATCAGTCTTGGGTGCTATGGAGTGAATGTCCAGTGAGGAATTACGATTTTGGTTAATTTCGTATCTTGTTGTGTATGCCTCTGTTGTTTTGATCTGAACTGGTTTGGGAGTGGAAATGGGGTCTGAACTAGCTTGATAAACCTAGTGTGAGAAGGAACCTCATAGACATATCTAGATGGTTGGTTTTCTTCTTTGCACACCCTGAATAGCACTAGAAAGGGAATGCATAGCCCAAGGGACTATGTACCAAAGAAGGGGATGCTTCCTGGTGTTGATTGTGTAGATGTTTTAGAAGTTGGGATAGATCTGGTGTAAGTGTCCATAGCTCTGTGGTTGAGCTCACTAACTTAGTAATCAACCTTTCCATATCCCTAAATCCTGATAAACCCTACTGGTAATTGGATTGGTTTTGTCCTATTGTGCATTTGGCCATGTATGATCCTTGAATGGACAGTCTGATAAACCCAGCTATGAATGTTGGCTTGGCTAAGTAGCTTGATAAACCCAATAGTGAGATGGCTTGGCTGTGTAGCCTAATAAACCCATTTGTTGGTTTGGCTGGTCCTCTAGGTAAGTGTTCGCTTGACTGTGTGCAGTTGGATAAACCCAATTGTTAGCTAACTTGACTGTGTGTAGCCTGATAAACCCAATTGTGTTGGCTTGGCTGAGTTCATGTTGTATCATTGGAAATGTGTGAGTCTGCTAGTGTTTCCTTATTCCTTGGGGGAATCATGCCCAGCTCGGGGGTGGTAGTGCTACTAAGAGATT
The DNA here is from genome assembly GCA_001517045.1 of Pseudotsuga menziesii. Classification (NCBI taxonomy): domain Eukaryota; kingdom Viridiplantae; phylum Streptophyta; class Pinopsida; order Pinales; family Pinaceae; genus Pseudotsuga; species Pseudotsuga menziesii. The sequence continues at coordinate 519,912 of LPNX010729741.1, read as the reverse complement.
GATGAGCGCACTGGCCTATGGTTGGGTGGAATGTTGTAGCGACATAGCGAGTTGTGGAACAAATTTCTTTCAAAGATAAGTGTTCATGTCTATGTTAATATATTCATTTGTATTTTCTCAATGAAATATGATGAACATGCTTAATGTGTTGAATTGATGAATTGCTTTCATTGTATAATTGCAATTGTATGCATCTCTATATGTTTACTTTCAATGCATCTCTAAGTTTCGTTATGGGTCTTACATTGGGCAGATTGGTGATGGCCTGAGTGATCAAATCGGTCCAAGACTTCTGTTCGCGGGTGGAATTTCCACAGGAATCTCCTTCCGTGACTTTTATTTCCGCAACTTACGGGAAGCAGGATGCAGGATGCTAAAACGACATTCTGTAAATCCTGTTCTCTGCAATTTTTCCTTCCGCGACTTCCTTTTCACAGCTTGTAGTGTGGTTCAGGGGGGTCCGTCAAAAGTATGTAGTGTGGGTACTCGTTGGATGCGGAATTAAATTATGCATCCAACAAGTCCTCCCTCTCGAAATTTGAATAAAACCAGAGGGAGATATGTTGAATTTTTCTCATTTATGGATGGTTTTTCAGGATTTAACCAGATTAATATTAAACCCAAAGACCAACACAAAACTTCCTTTAGCTACCCCTGGGGTACATTCATGTACAATAAAATGCCATTTTTCTTGAAAAACGTTGGGGAAACCTTTCAACATGCAATAAACTTTGATTTCCATGTTATCAAGCACATTGTCAAACAATACCTATATGATCTTCTATCTCATTCTCGAAACATAAAGGATCATCTGGATCATCTTCGTCTAGTTTTTGAAAGATGCAGGCACTACAAGATTCGCTTAAATCCCCATAAGTGTGTCTTATGCGTCGAATAGAAGCAACTTTTAGGATTCATAGTCTCCAACAAGGGTATAAGGGTCAATCCGTTGAAAGTAGACGTGATTATTAATATGCCTCCTCGAACCATCAAACAGCTACAAAGTCTACCAGGAAATGTAAATTTTCTCAAACGATTTATTGTGAACTATCACAAGATCACTAAGGGCTTCGTGCACTTTCTCAATTAAGACACCCCATTTCTATGGGATGAATTCGGACAACAGTCCTTTGAGGAATTGAAGAAAACACTACTATCGGCTCCTCTTTTGCGTCTATCAGATTACAGAAAGGAATTCATATTGTATATGGATGCATATGAATCTACGATTGGTGTAGTGCTAGTTCAATAGGATGACAAGCTCTAGGAGCATGTCCTCTATTATCGCAGTCGCTCTTTAGCTAGTCCCGAGCTTAGATATTCACATGTAGAAAAACTGGCTTTGGAGGCAGTCTATGCCGTCCAGAGGTTAAGACGTTACATTTTAATGAGGACAAGCATTGTGGTTGTGGACGTAAATCCATTCCAGTACGTATTATCCCAAATAATAATTGGGGGCAATTTTAATAAATGGATTGTCATTCTATAGGATTTTGACCTATATTTTCATTCCACCAAGTCAAAGAAGTACCTGGAATTCGCGAAGCTTATCTCAGAGTTCCCAAGTGATCAAAGCGTGGTGATAGAAGATGAGCCATTTCTTGATGAGCACATTTTCTTAATATCATCCTATGATCCTTGGTACGGATATATCTTAGTATATTTTCAAACTTTGAATATCATGCAACATTCTCACAAGAATATTGGTGCAAGTTAAGATTGAATGCTAAAAAATACCTCATAATCGGTGATACGTTATATAAACGAGGGGTAGATTCCATCCTACATCGATTCCTTACCCATGAGGAGGCTAAACTTGTCCTGAATGATTCTCATAATGGAGCATCTGGGGGTCATTTATCTGGGTTAGCAACAACCCAAAAGATCTTGTTTGTCGGGTATTTATGGCCTACCATCTTCAAATATTGTGTAGAGGTCGTAAATCATTGTCATCCATGTTAGTTCTACACCAGAAATATGCGGTACCATCCTGCTCCTATTTTTCTCGTCATTGTGGAAGGGCCCTTCACCAAGTAGGGGTGGATTTCATGACTTGCAATCCAATGTCTGCCAGTGGGAACAAGTATATCACTGTCATTGTTGACTACTTTATGAAGTGGGTAGAGGCAATGCCTACCTTTAAATCCAATATTGAAATGGCAGCGTACTTCATGTTCAATCAAATTATCACCAGGTTTGGTATTCCGAAGAAGATTGTCACTGACCATGGCAGTCATTTTCAGAACAAGATGATGATGGAGTTGACTACTATGTTAGTTTTTAGGAAATACCACTTGTGTTCCTTTTACCTATTAGTGAATGGGAAAGTAGAAATAGTTAACAAAACTTTGAAAACCATTCTCAAGAAAACTATTAATGTGAGTAGATCAAATTGGCACATCATGTTGTATCCTACGCTTTGGGCATATTAAACGAATGTTAATATTACCACATGGTTTTCACCTTTCCATATTGTTCATTTGGTGGAAGCAATCGCACCGGTGGAATGCGAGATACCATCCCTTAAGAGTACAATTCACGTACTTCCCGGTACTTCTTATATAGAAGAACATTTGTTGCATCTGGAACACCTAGATGAGCAGTGAAGAGATGCACTCACAATGAACGAAGAACATAAGAAATGGGTAAAAAATCAATACGACATAGTCGTCAAACATAGGGTTTTCTCCAAAGGAGAGCTTGTCTTAGTCTATGACTAGGATAAGAAACCCCTGGGGGAAGGCAAGTTCAAATCTATGTGGTTAGGCCCGTATGTTGTGTCAAAATTCCTAAATAAGGGTGTGTATGAGTTTGTTGATTATGATGGTAATAAGTTACATGAGACCCACAATGGGCTCTACCTGAAAAACTATTATGCTTAGGCATTATTCTTTTTCTTGTATTATAGACGTATAATTTTGTAAATGGTCGTTTCTAGTTAATGTCTCTTATGTAGTTTGGTGTTGCTTCATATTTCGTTGGAGTGGTTCATAGGATTTGATGACGGCGCAAGCCATCCCACTTGTAACCTGGCTTCAGCTGCTTAGGTCATTTATGCACCCACAAGACAATTGGTTGCCTCAAGAGGCGCTTGCTTAGGTCATTCAACTAACAATGTAATTTAATACAGTGGTGTTATTGAGCTTCTTTGGTATGTTATATCGCATGGTATCACCTTCATGGAAGTCAGACTTGACTCTCAGTTAGTGTTCTCCTAGCTCAATGGGGTCTATCAAGTGAGACATCCTACCCTTTTACGTCAATTTTTGAGGATTAGGTTACTTGAAAGAAATTTTGAAAATCAACACATTTCAAGAAATCAAAACACTATTACTGATACAATTGCTAACTACATTTTAGGATGAAATTTATCACACACTTTGTAAAATGGATACATAGATACATAGAATCACATGTAAATAACCATATATATATATGTGTGTGTGTGTGTGTGTGTGTGTAAAAAGTAGGTCCATATAAATCGAGTTCTGGTTCTAAGATCCAATCAATAAGTACATCCAAAATACAAAAATAGGATCATAATCCTCAATATGCAAAAAACTATGGAATCTCCTCAGCCTCATCAGGTACAACTGCCTCCACAGACTCTTGGTAACATAGGATAACCTTGGACACCTTTCAGAGTAGGTGTTACCAGGATGGACGTACTCCCACCACATTGTCCTACATGGTGATAGGAATTCACTCCATCCTCAATGTCGGTACATCATGGGTAAGCATGACCAGCTTTCCCTCGATAATACGAAGCATAGCTTCGTCCCCGACTCGGTCTACTGGTCGTACGTAAGTCCTAGGAAGTACTTCTCGTCAGATGGGCCCAATATCTTCATATCATAAAAGATGATTCAGGATTGAATGAACTACATATGTATATAAAACTTATGAATAAAAAATTCATAAAAAATTAAATATTTGAAAAAGTAAAAACTCACCCATGTCTCCCCATGCTTCTCTTTGAGGGAGAACTAACTCAGGATCTCCATGAAATTTCAAACTGACATATGGGAACTACTCTAGAGTAGGCCCCTAGTAGATCCACCATGCATAGAAATCGTCATCATAAACACCATGTATCTCACCTGCACCCTAGTGGAGGAATACATCCCCCCACTGTGTAAGTCTAGGATCATGAGGAGCGAAGGGTGGAAGTGTCATTGCGGGGCTCAGAGCAGGCACTCTCTCTCTAAGAAGAAAGAAACCAAGATACTTGCATATCCGAAGTTCTTCTTCTTCAATATCCTATAGTATGAAAGTTTCTTTTTCATGATCAGGACCAATCCTGAACACCAGTCAAAGACCACACCTCGTAGACACTCCAATGCTATACGCATGTGGGTCCATGTAAATAAATGCAATGTGGATGACCCATCCTCTCTAACAACATTTATTACAAGCATTTTTAATGGGAGGATGGTGATTTGACCAATCAATATTTGTGTCCATGATTTCTGTGTGCCAGGAAAGCAATGTGTGTTGACATAGTCTTACACGCTAAGGGGATCACCCCCACATCCAGTGTCACCTAAGTTAACTGGTGCCCATCGATGAGATAATCTGCTAACAAATTATATGTCATGTGAGGTCCTTTCTAATGTCTTCCCCTAAAGATCAAACATCCCTATCTCATAATCCCATAACCGTATCAACATCTCTAGTAGTTGAAATTGGGATCTCATGTTTGAAGTGCGGCAAAATTTAAACAACCCACACCTTCGGAGGGCATTAAGCGTCATCAGATCCCCCATTTCCCACCTATCCATGTCTTCATGCTCCCTTTCCCTCCATTCTAGAACCATTTTGGCCTATAAAATAAAGATTTTTTCCATTAGATTCATCAAAAACCCTTAATCTGCAGCACTTGTGATTGTCCAATGGGGACAGCGCGGGTCACTTGCAGGTTCCCCATTACAAACTCACGATTACTTCGTGAACAAATGACTTTGTAATGGGATACCTACGAGTGCTGCATGGTACCCTTAAATGTTTCCAAAAAACTTCAAATAAGCATGAAAGTCAAAATTTAAAAGCATGAAATCAAAGATGATGGAGATATGAGTTACATGCAATTTGCGAATCGGAAATCCATCCACTGGTTTGAGTACACGAACCCTTTGAATACTAGGGGTAAAACTTGCACTAATAGTGGTAAAAGTCAACTGAAATTTTTTTGAACCATGTTTCATTATTTATACTAAAAATTTTGAAATGTTTACCTCCTTTTATATAGTTTTGGTCAATTTCTTTTATTTGAGCTAATGTTAATTGTTTTTACCTAGATATTACAGGTTATGGATGAATTTGGAGTATGTTTCCTCTGCATATAGGATAGTATTTGGTCCTCTTTTTCATATTGCACTTATATTGTATCCCCCCATGAACTTCAATATCTCCTTTTTATCCATGGACTGCAATTTGCAACCGCTTCTTACCCTTGAAACATCGTTGTTATTCCACAGTTAGAGCCTACCTCACATGGGTTACCCTAGTTAGAACACTTCTTGTCAATTCTAGTACACATGTCGCATTTTGCTAGGTTGCGGGATCCTTCGTAGTCATTTTTCACTCAAAAATGATCCTCATTTTGTATATTTTACTGAACTACCTTTTATTATAAGGCTCCTTCCTTATGGAGTTATCTTTAAGCCCTAGTCTGACTCCTTAAACATGACTAGATAGCTGAGTTGCTTTTTCTTTCAGAGTCGTTAAAGGAAATGAAGGATCATCTATAACAGTATAAGTTTAATCCTTTTACGGACCCTATGGATTATTTACGAAAAAGGAATAATTTATTTTCTTTGGAATCTATAAGAGTATCTTTCGGTATAGATTTATCTCCTTTCTGGGCTTGAACGACTAAACTTACGGAAAAGGAACCTATTTAAGATTACTTTTCTCTTTTCATGCTCTGGATCTAAACATGAAAAATATTTCGAGTGTTCTTTATGCCATTTCCATGCTCGTTAAACCTCGGTACAAAGAATCAAGTTTATTGTTTTCTATCACATTCTCATAAATAAATGGAACTTTTCGAATGATATTTCCTTCCTTTACACTCGTTAAACTAAGGATACATGCTTTCTTTTGAAGGAGCATTGGTTTGGTGATAGTTTACCCATTTTTCGGACCTTGTCGACTAAGTACAAAAAAGTTATACCTTAGTTCTTTGGAAGCTAAGAGAGTTCTCCTTTGAATTGTTTTATAGTTTTTTGGACTCGGGAAACAAAATTTATGAAAAAGCACCCCCCTACAGTCTTCTTTGGAGCTTTCAGACTCTCAAAACTATGAAAACACCGATGAGCATTCACTAATTTGGGCTCATAAAATACACGGATCGGTGTCATATCAAGCATTATTCTCTCTTTTCTTCAAGCTTTCTCAAAAATGAAGAAATACTAGAGATGACTTTATTGGACTCGTTAAAACTTAACAAGAAAGGAAAGGAAGGAAACACACTCTTTGGATTATAAGGTTTGGCATCAATTCATCCTTGAACAAAACACTAGTTTGTGTCTCCCAATACTCATGTCTCATTTTTTACTTCCCCTTTAAACTAATACTTTCTGTCATGACTCCTCCACTTGTCCTGATACACTTGGAATCTATAAATGTCTCCTACATTGTAGAGAGGTTTAGTTGTGTCATTTGAAATTTTAAAGCTACCTTGGGTCATCTCTATGCCATGCTCATTGTTCGAGGATCAGTACCCCCTATTTTTTCATCATGATCCCTATCACTTTCATCTCTCAAATAATCCTATGTACATATTCCCTTATCTAGTCTAATAGTTACTCATGTGACATGTTGAAGGATTCCTTCTCTTTCTCTTCACAAAATGGCTTCCGATCAGTACCTCATTGTACTTATGTGGATTTCATCCATATTTTTAAAACATATGGGGTCGTGTTTCCCGTACTATATGATGTAAATGAATCTTGTAAAGGAGCTAGTGTTCTACATTATTGAACATGAAATCCTCGATGATAATTTTGTAAATGACCTTGATTTTTTTGTTTCAAGTACTTATCCGTAACCTTAATACTAAGTCCCTCCAAGTTAAAAATATTTGTAACGCATTTCAGTAATCCCTCCCCTCTGACCTAACACTTTAGGGTGAATATGTAATACCATGAAACAACACTTCTCCATCTGAGTACTAACACCAAATGTGTCGGTACACAAAAGGACAATGTCGATTGAAGTGGCCTTAGCATTATAGATGAATTGAAACCTTGATCCATACTTACTCCTTTAGCATTTCCAATTTTTCTAGATGAGTTTTCCTTGCACTCCCGGGTCCTCTTATGACAACCCGCATATCAGTTGTGGGTCATCCCATATGCAACCCACGATTTATCCCTATAAAGTTGCACTTGTGAATTTCCTGAATAAAATTCGCGAGTCAGTCGTGATTTTCCTTATTTATACCTGAAAGATCCATTAATACAAATTTAAAATATATATATATATATATTTAGTTTAGGGGTTGTTGGGTTCCGATTGGTAACTTCCCTAACTCCCCTAACCATCCTAGGCCTCAAAACCTCTCCTCACCAACAACAATAAAGAGAGGGGATGGGTAGATGATAGAAGAAGCAAGTGTGAGAGAAAGGTTATGTTGGAGAAATATCTTGGAGAGATGATCAAGGAGGAATCAGTTCTCAGTCTACAGAAGAAGCTTGTCCCAGACAGGGTAGTAATGTTTCCTGAACTTCTGTAATAAAGAGTTTCTTTATTCCATATTCGTCTTAGTACATGTTTTTCTTGTTATGAATCGTGATCTATATTGTTATTTATTTCTAAATGCAATTGTAATTTGTTCATGTTTTTTTATATAACAATAAGAGATATAATGTAGAAATGCCAATCTTTGTTGCAGTTATTGAAGAGCAGAAAGTTTTGATGCATTTGAAGAAGGGATTTAAAGCTAGGATCAACCGTCTAAAAAAATGTACATGTCCTAATAACCCTTATCCTCTTGTTTATTTTCCCAAAACCCTTGATGTCTGCAAGTCACACCCTAGTATGTTGGTGACCCTAAGACCCCAAGTCATAAGGTATATATCCCTCACAACAGAACTGGAAACTCCACTAGGGAGTCTGGTTTGTATTGGGGTCTCTCCAATAGAATTTTATTTCAATTTTTTGCTCTCTTTGTTTCTTTCGCCATTTGAAACCGTCTAATTTTTAGTTAGTATTTTTGGATCTTTAGGATTCTTGGTCTTTTAAATTTTCTTTTTGAAAAATTTTAGAACCACTCGTAGGTTGTTGTACTTAGAGCCATGAGTTCTTAGTTTAAGTCACAGTTTTCCTAAATAACAATCGCGAGTGACTCGCACTTTTCCCACAAGACAATCATGAGTTCCTGTAGGAGAGTGTCCAATCTCTAGGGTTTCCCCTTTTTTGAGAATTTTTGGCATTTGACTACCTTTTCGAGTTTTGTACTAGGCCTTTTTTTATCTATTGTCTGGTGCAATTCATTGTTAACGTGTTTTTAAAATCTTTATGTTGAGTAGGTTAGGTTGAATACATGTGCAATATTTTTTTTAGGTATTTCCTCTTGGATTTATTGGTTGAAGTGTAAGTGGTTCTGTGAGTTTTTGACCTCTGTCGGTACTCTGTTCTTCTTTTCTACGCCTGATAGCTTTAGTAGTTGTCTCTACTTTTCATTTTTTTCAATATTTTGATCTACTTTGTTTTCAACTTCAGTAGTTCATCCCAAGTAGGTTTTTTACCAAACTTTGTTGAGTCTTCAAGGTTGTGATTGTAAGATCTTATTATTGTTGCTTGCCTTTATACATGTTCATAATTTTGGCTTGCTTAGGTGCATTAGTTTGCATTTAAAATTTGTTTTTTGAAAAGATAAAAGTTGCATTGTAAGTCTTAGATAAGCTCTTTACACGTTTTTTTTCAAATGTTTTCAACAAGAAAAAGTAAAAAACAAAGTCTTTAGTTTTTCAAGTTTCATTTGCTTTGAAAAATAAAGAAAAGGCCATTTGAAAAGCAATTGTATTTGAAAAAAAATTTACATCATTTATGCTTTTGCTTTCATTTGAGTCATAACACCACAAGTTTCAATTCCACTACCCTGAGTAATAATAACCCTAAAAAGAGCACTATTAATTAAAATTTACTAGTAACATTTTTTCTTTTTAGGGACTACATCAACTAGCTTACGCTAGGATCTTGTACTAGGTGATATTTAACTATACAATATCGTTTAAACTCAGACTTAGTGGCATATCTTTTAGTTAAATCCAAGTTTTCAAGAGATCAACTAGGAAGTTCCTCTAACACAGGAGTTAAGCATGAGGTTGTTTGAGGACTTAGTTGCGGAAATACCCCTCCAATACTTCATTCGAGCATATACCAGGCTTGTTGTGCGTACAAGGGTTCATTCAATACCACCTTGTTCCCCGTGAGATGCCGGTGTTGCTTAAATTTTGGGCTTAGCTACCCTTCCCATGCACACCAATTTGACCTACGACTGCTCTGTCAAAATATTTTTGTAAGCTTGGTATCCTTAGTATCCAGACTTAGGATTCTTTCATAGGTGACGGTGGAAGACTATTTTCACTATACCTAGGGCAAACATGGGAGGAAACCCCAGACAACAATTTGGGAGGGCGTTTTGGTGATTCAAATACTTCTACCCATAAACATTGTCACAGGACCCCAGGTAATTGTTCTTCAATCTTCATTGGCTTGTTTTGGTGCCTAATCATCCCATACGCTCCTTTGGAAGGTATATCTTTTACTTGCATTTGTTTGTGATACTTAGGATATTTTTAGTGGTGTTCTCTATGGACTGCTTGTGGTCTATTATGACCTATAGGTTTGTGATTAAAATCTATAGTTGTGGAGGATCAACCTACTCGTAGGTCTAGAAGTTTGCAAAACCTTCCTTCACTTTCAACAGTGGAGCCTCCACCTCCCTCTCAAAGGCAAAGATTGGACACAATCGGTTCTTTTGAATCAACTGGTGTCAGTGAAAGTCGAGGGGAACCTGAACTTCAATATAATCATACTGATCCTTTGTCAATGGAAATTGAATATTATCAAGTTGAATACTTTGCAAGGAACTACAATTCACGTCTTACTAACTTAAGAGACTCTTGTTTTACTGCAAGTCCGTCCGTTCAGTCCATCTAGAATAGGTGTTCCTTTGAGTTTTTTTTATTCCTAGTTTAGCAGAAGGTTTGGTAGATATTTGCACCGCCACTTTGGCCATGTGAGCTTGTGGAGTCTCTCCTTCACCTATAAGTGCACCACATCCAAGTGCATCTACTCCACCAGTGGTGTCTTTGAATTTTTCAACTCTGGTTTCTCCAAGTTCTTGAGTGGATAGTCCCTCGGCACTTTCAAACACTATTGGTCTGTCTAGTGGGGTTGTCACTAGGATACTCAAAGTACCCTTTACATCTTCTACCTTTTTGAAAATTACTCAAAGTGTTCCTAGTGGTTACACTTATTTTGTCCAAGGTTTTTTGTGTTATGCAGGGCAGATTCCTCCATCTGCACCTTATATAGGCCCTCCACCTACTTATGTCGGTATGTCATATGGAAGCCAAAACCATTTTTAAGGGTTCATATTTCAAAATTCTAGTCAAGTATCGGCTGCACCTTTTAGAAGCTCTCCCTTCTCACTTTTTAGTGGGGGAATCATAGTTCCTTTATTTGCAACTCCAACTTCGGCAGGAATCAGTCGAGCACAGTATAACACACCTCATAGTAGCAATCCTTTGGCCTTTGGATGGAACCCTTTTCAAAGCATTGTTGCTTCATCATATTTGGTGGATGGGGGTAACCCCAACCTCTCTTTTATGACCACTAGTGCGGGTACTTATTCTCCCCAGACTCCTCAATATCAATCTCCGGCTAGGCAAAGATTACCCTTTTTGGTAACTTTAAACTTGCCAAACTTATCGAAACTCATGAATGACCCTGTGCGCAATTATCTGACTTGGCCATCGGTCTCAATTAAATTACCTTTTGACATTCCTAAGTTTGAAGGGAAAATTGGAGAGGATTCGGGTGACCATGTCACGATGTTTCACTTGTGGTGCTCCTCTAACTTGATGAACGATGATTCAATTTGGATAAGGCTCTTTCAATGAACTCTTACCAGTGTAGCAGCTAAATGGTACATTGAACTTCTGTTCACCACCTATGCATGTTTTCTTGACTTAGAAACTATCTTTTTAAAACACTTTCAACTTCCTATATGATATGATGCCGGTACAGGCCTTCTATTGACTTATCGAAATAATAATGCCACTCATATATCTGACCATATTCAGGAGTGGAGAAGAAGAAAAAGGCTCATTAAATAAAATATTCCTCGTGAATGCCAGTTGGAATGGTTTTTGAAGTTTTTATTTTTGTACATTTCAAAGGATGTTTCAACTTTAGGAGTGACTTTGGAGGAGGAGGCCATACTCAAGGCCTAGCACCTGGACTTGATTTATGCCTAGTATGGGATTCTCTATGAGATTATTCCTAAGGCACAAAGGTCCAATATAGAATTTGATAAACCAAATCCTAGACCAAATGTTGATGGCATGGTGGGTTCATTTGAGTCACTGACTATAGAATCACTGGCTAAACAGATACATTAATTGTCAGTGAAAAAATATGCAATCGAGGAAGCTAAGGCTCCCACTCCCTCTCCCCAGAATGTAATTTTTTTTGTACAATCTACCCAAAATGGCACTCAGCATCCCAATGGGAAAATGAACAAGGGTGAGAAGGGTGAGGGAGGTCAGAATAAACAAAAACCTGGCAATAATGCTGAGGGGGGTAAGAAAGATAAGAAGAAGGTAAATTTTCCTTGCAAGATATTCCAAGAAGATCACCTAGCCTATCTATACCCCTTAATGGATCAATCATAGAAGTTGTTGAAACAACAACAACCTATTGTCCTGAAGGATCTGTTCCTGGAAGGACATAATACAACTTCTAGTGATCCAAAGAACCCTGGGGACACGCAGAATTATCCTTCTACTGATCAATCATATATCAATATGGTATGATCCCATACCTTACTACAAACCAGGTCCAAGAATTATGAAATCGAGGATCCGCAGAAAGATAAGCAAATTATCAAAATATCAGCCCCACTTTAAATTGATAAACCAGTTTATCCTATGCCAAAAATATTGAAAGGTGTTTTCAAAAATACATTTAACAACCCTAGCACGATGGATACTTCCAACTATTCGGTTGTGGAAGACCTAGCCCAAACACCTTGTGCAATGTCAGCCTTAGAAGTGTTCCAAAGTTGTCATTCACAGTGCGATGCACTTTTGGTAGCCATCGGTACTATGGAATCTGTGAGCATGATGGCTAAGTTTAATCTTTCTGATGTCAAACCATGCCTACCTTACCATGTGGCATTTTCGATTGATGTAGTCCATGGAAAAAAAACCATTAGACGAACAGTGGTAGATGAGGGTGCATCCACATGTGTAAATGGACCACATGTGTAATGTCCATTTCATTTTAAAAATATTTGGGATCCCCTGAGTTGGTCCCATCTAACACTTTGTTGACGTCTTTCAATGGAAGGTCTTTCCTCCCACATGGTATCTTGTTGTCTTTTGAAATAAAACTGGCAGGGAAAACGGTATCGGTAGAAATCAAAGTTGTCAATTCCCTCTGGTCTATAATTTACTTTTTGGGAGGAGTTGGACAAATGCAATGTGGGTTATTCCATCATCCATTTTCCGAGTCCTCGTGTTTCCTCATGAAGGAAAGTTAGTGACTGTTGATCAAATTTCATATACATGGAAGGGTCGTATGAAGACTTCTGAGTCTAACGCACCATTGATTTATCAATCGTGCCTAGCGAATGATATTTTGGGGGTCGGGATGTATACATCATTGATGGGAAATTTCTATATTCCCGCTCCTATAAAATATATAGGCACAATGAGTGTAGGGAAGAACATTTGTACAGTTGTAGATAGAACTGACACGTGGGTTCTCCCTTTGCAAGAAGAGTCTGATGTTCCCTTCTCAGCAGCAGAAGTAGCCTACTAAGATATATTCGATTCTACTATTGATTCCATCTTGACTCCTTCCGTATTAGAGGAGTCAAATGAAGCCTACATGCCCATTTGGGAAGAGAGCTCAACTTATTCATATGACTTCTTAGATATCATTTTGGCATCTGATGAATCCATTTTGGAGGCCATGATAGGACCCGAGAAAATTTCTAAAGAATTACATCACAAGTCCTACTTCCTTCCATACTTGATAAGGACATAAAATTATGAGTTCCATGTGAGACTAGCTGCGGGTATTGATCAACTTGTGATTTGTTTGTTTCAGGGACTTCTTTGCAACCTTGATATGGTCGAATAGAAATATTGCAGCATTCACAACTATACAATCCTTTATTGGCACATCTTCAGCCCATCTAGTCAAGTAGTCGGTCGAAGTGATTATATAATGTGCACCCATGATCTTTCATGGTGTATTAATAGGACAAACAAAATAAACAACCCATTTTTTAGATGCATATAAACTTATCTTTGGTTCTAGAGGCATCTCATCTCATCACCGCGGTTTTCCAGTTTTTTGGCATATATCACAGTTGCGACAATAATATTTGGTGTTTGCATACAAAGTAGGCCACCACAATCCATCCTGTAAAATTGTATGCATTTTTGTTTTTCCTACAAAATTTCCTCCTGTGGCACCGGCATGTGCGCCATTCAATACCATCGGTTGCTCATGTCCCAAGACATAGTGATGAAGGATTTCATCTGGTCCCATCTTGTATAATTGTCCAGCAATCAATTGGAATTCTACAGGTTTTATAACTAATTGTTTCTTCTGTGGTGTTTTGAATCCTTTTGGTGCATATCTTGTAGCTAATAAATGTATAATATCTCTATAGTGATCATCAAACATCTTGACTACAAATAGTTGTGTGTCAGGAAGACTATCATCGAGATTACCAGGCTCTCCACTTTCTATCCTCGACAGATGGTCCGGTCCTAAATTGAATTGACCCAGCTTAACAATAATCTCAAAGTCAAATTCTTGGAAGAGGAGAATTCATTGACAAATATTCCCCCACAACACTGGTTTATTGACCAAATATTTAAACGCGTAATGATTTGTATAAATCTTGAAATGTCCTCCCATCAAGTAGTGTTGAAATTTGTTAAGAGCATATACCCTATCTAGTCCTTCTCTTTATGTCGTGATATAGTTCATCTCTATCATCAACAATTTTCTACTAGAAAATGTGATGGGATAATCAATAGAACCTTTTCCTAGAAGCGCAACTACAACACCCAGTGCATACGATTCATCGATGTGTACATGAAACTCTTTCTTCTAGTCTGAAAACACTAATAGGGGTGTTGTAACCATATTTTTTTAAGAACATCCAAACTCTCTTGACATTGTTCACTCCACTGAAACTTGACATCCTTCTTCAACAATTTCTCCATAGGGGTAGCCACCTCTGCATATCCTTTAATAAATTTTTGATAGTACCTCGTATGTCCTAATGTATCTCTCAACTATTTCACTATCGAAGGTGGCGGTAGGTCGACAATAATTGTGATCTTTGCAATGTCCATCATTATTCCATCTCAGCAAACCACATGACCCAGCAAAATGCCAAAAGGGGCACAAAAAATGCATTTCTTTAACTTAATGGAAATCTGGAACTATTGGCATCACTCCAACATCATTATAAGACTTTCGATGTGATCTCTTACTAACCCAAATACCCTCCAATAATCTAAGTAGAATTCAAGTAATTTATGAATGAAATATTTAAAAGTAGCTACAATTATCCTACAAAAGAGAGCAGGAGCATTCTTGAGTCCAAAAGGCATTATCATATACTGGAAACATCCCCATTTCTTCGCAAAGGTTGTCTTGTGTCGATATTCCTTTTCAATATTGATCTGATGGTAACCAGAGAACCCATCAATAAATTAATATACTTCTTATCCCCCAACACTCTCCTATACTTCATCTGTAAACAGGGTCAAAAATGGGTCGTGTAAGAAGGCATCATTCAGCTTCCTTAGGTCGACGCAAACATGCACTTCACCGATAGTTTTCTTAGATTGCACTACCATAGGGATAATCCATTTGAATTATTCAATAGGTTCTATAATGAAAGCATCTAACATTCTGTCTAACTATGTCTTAACTTTTCTGTGTACCTTGGATTGAGCTGATATGGTCGATGTTTAATAGGATTCGCATCAGGATTCAAAGGAATATTAATTTCTCCAAGATCTCCAAATATTACCTTCGTTTCTGAAAAAATAGTGGCATTAGAGGAAATTTCAACTCAAAATGGGCCTCCTAAAAAAAATTAATAAAATAATATTTATTAATTTTGGAGGAAGAAAAGAAAAAAACTACTTTTTTGTTTGTATTTTCGACATATCTCCTCGTGTTTTTACTCAAATTTCGATCGAGACAGCTCGTTGGATGTGGCACTAAATTCTGCATCAAACGAGTACCCAATCGGCATACTTTTCACGGACCCCGCTACCCCAAAAACAAGAAATACCTGAAAAAACGTGATGATGACATCATCATCACATTTTTTCAGGTATTTCTTGTTTTTGGGGTAACGGGGTCCGTCAAAAGTATGCTGAGTGGGTACTTGTTGGATGCAGAATTTAATGCCGCATCCAATGAGCTCTCCTGATCGAAATTTGAGTAAAAACACGGAGAGATATGTCGAAAATACAAACAAAAATAAGTAGTTTTTTCTATAATACCTATCCCCAAATTTATATTAAAAAAGTGTTTAAGACCTATATGGTATTTCAAATTTAAAGCAATGTCATTGGCTAACACATGATGACATGGAATTTTAGTTAAAGTTAAAAGGCCCATTTTGAGTTGAATTTTCCTCTAATGGAAACAGATCCTGAAACTCATATAGTAGGTCTGTAATCTTCCTAACGGTCTCATCATCCCAGCAGTCTTTGATATTATCAAACTTCGGGTTCTATGGAGAACCAATATTCACTTTCTTTATTTTCAAAGGATTCATAAACTTGTCGCTTGGTACAACTAATCCATCCATTGCGTGAGTTCCTTCAAACTCAAGAATATTTATGTCATGTGGATCATCATCATCAGATTCACTTATTACATTGTAGCATTCCATCCAATGTTGGACTTTCGCGTTGCTCTGATGGAAATTTTTCATCGATACAAGAATATATTAAAAGATCTTAGTCTTTATTACTTATAGAGCAGCATCAATTAAAGGACGATCATTAGCAAATTCAAACATATGTATGAAACTGGTAGCTATCTCCTCCCACTCAATTGTTCCTCTTCGCAGATCAAATGATCTATACCATTTCCTCGGTATCATGTCCAAAGTATGTATAAACTGATGGACTCATTCTTGTCGCGGAGACGTCTCCCATGTCGCAGAACAATGCTCAATATGTTCAATAGGATTAGTCATTCATGTATATTTCGAAACAGTATATAGCATATTTTCTCCAATTCGTACTTTTAGCAGTCTTCGGCATTGAGGTCATTCTGAAGTAGTATGCTTGTGTGCAACCCACCATCTTATAGGTGTAGCCTTCAATACAAATTCCAAGGATAACAAGCGTTGAGGTTACGTTACTTTCTCTTCAAAATCTGTAAGATAATATTCCAAGATAGGAAAACCATTATAGGTAGGAAAATCAAATACCTCGATACCTACCCGTCGCACTGATTTTGTAATTCTTGTGCATTTTTGCATTGATGCTTCATGGATTCATTTCTTCTAATTCTCTAAAGCTTCTCCTGAATCCAATGAGCAGGAACTAATGCTTCACCAGCTAAGTTTTCCATCAGCCATCGAATTCACATAACCATCTATCTCAGAGCTAATATTGTGGATATGGTCTAGATATCCATCTTATCCTTCATTATTTTCCTACTCAACATAACTTTATCCTTCTAGAAGATCAAGTGGTGAGAGAACCCTTAACTCTGTATCCTCAAATTTCAATACACTCTTATTAAAATTGATAATAGTTTTATTATCAATGGCCCAATCGATCCCCAAAAGTTCGGGATGTGGATTTGTATCATCAACAATATCTATCACCTCAAAATATACATAAGTCTTGAGTCCTTATATCTAGATAGGAACCTGTGTCATTCTACCAATAGGAAAAACCTTCGACTGATTGGCTAATCTTCATTGGATAGGAGACCACAATAGTCTCATCTTTCCCATACTTTTCCATGTCTATCTAGCAATAATATTAACATCAGAACTCAAATCCAGAATAATATAATCCATGTCATAATCACCTATCTCGACAGTCATCCTTAGCTCACGACCAGTTTTCAACCTTTTCCCAATGTGATTAAATATATTTTATGGTCACACATCTACTAGAGGTTATTCTATTAAAGCTGACAGTTCTACTACAACATCTTTATCTATTATTGGTACTAAACAACTTTTAAAGAATTCTTTCAATTTACTAACATTTTCTATCGATTTTTTTAAATAAATGTCTGAACCTTTGGGGAATTTCCAATATTGGTCCTTCATTTAGTACATTAGCAGAATTTGACGCTTTATTTCCATTGAAGAACTCATGTCAAGCGTCCAAGAATAATTCCTTTTCATTTTACATATCAAACGGCACCTTCTTTTGTTGTGTCGATCACACGCTCAGTTTTCCACATGGTGCTTCTTGATCTTCTTGAATCGCAACACTTCCTCTTGTCACGATGGAAATATTAGGTTCCCTCGGTTCACCATAAATATTTTGTATCTTTGGATTAGCATTATGAGGCAGGTTTTGGTTTTCCATGTTTCTATCCTGCCACTTAGCAATCAACTATGCACATTCTTCAACAGTGTGATCCAGTGCTTTACAGTATAAGCATGTTGATGTAGGATTAGTGAAATATCTGGTAAAATGTAAAGGATGTCCACAACTATAACAAATGGTTGGGCCTCTTCCTCCACCAAATCCTCCTCCTCATACTCGACCTCTAAAAATTCCACCTCCTCTGGGTTGAGGGTATTGGACCTGTGGGTATCGAGCCTAAGGAAATTGCACCTGATGTATTCTGTCTGAGGAAATTGTTCCTAAGATCGCTTAGCTTGCATCTATTCATCATTCTTCATCAGGTAGGTGTTGATTGTCTTATACTACAATAACTGATATGCTTGCAATATTTCTCGTTGTGTCATAATTATCAATAAAATTTACAATATATACTGGATGGTGCACTTACTATTTTCTATAAATATAAACATTCTTTCGACAGATGTCCTCTGTTTTGACAAATTCTACACCAAGGCATCCCTTGTGTATTTATCGGATTTGGTGCACTTAATGCAAGATAGTTCGTGAATATTGGACATGAATATTTATGGTGTCCTTCAGTCCTACATCGTGTACACCAAAGTTCCTCTTGTATTTCTTTCTCTTTCTTGATATCATGCATTTGCAACTTGAGATTAGCAAGTTGCCACTATATCTACATAATTCTTGCACCAGTTTATCTGACCAGTGAAGCATCCAACTTCATGGAAAGCTCAAGAGCCCCGCTCTTCGATAGAATATTTTGTTGGATTAGAGGAATATGGATATGTGGTAACATCACTACAATAAACCATTCTTTATGTTGGACATCTGACATCTCAAAACTTACTTTATACATCAAAGTTTTAAATCTTTGGTTAAAGTCCCAAACAGACTCCGTAGGAAACTGCTTAATCTCTTTTATTTCTGTAATGCACTGTGACTCGGATTTAGGATTCTTAAACTCATATATCAATCACATATATATTTGATCTAATGTCTTCTGAGGGATTACTGTTGGAACCATAGATAATTTCATATACCAGTCCAATGCAAGACCTCTAAAGGTTGTGATCATCTGGTATTTCTTTCTAGCCTCATCTTGGATGTGTCGCACTTTTCATACAGCTTCGCATAGGAACCAATGTTGCTCAGGGTCCTCTAACCCATTTCCATTGAATATTGGCAACTTTATATCATTTCCATTCATTATATTTACATTTGGTATTTTTGAATCAAAGGTTCTACTAGTGGGATTTCCTTGACTACTATTTCCACTATTATTGTTATTATGATTGACAAAACCACTGGGAGATCTGTTTTTAGACTTTACCTCAGGTTTTGTATATTTACGCGGGGTTGGGGGTATGTCGTAATATTTATCTAGATTGGGTAACTCTTCTTCTTCTTCTTCTTCAGATATAAGTCGATATTCTTCTTCTTCGTATCAAGACTCTCCAACGAGATGTTGTGCCAACTGGTAGTCCCTTATTTTGGTTGCGTTGAAACTTCCTCTCTTGGTCACAATCCTTCTTTTTTTTCCCGACCAAAAATTTCTTCCACTTCTTAGGAGACCATCTTCTTCCTCAATCTCGCTATCAACACGACACATCTCAATTTATTCTCATCCATTCTGCTCACAATATTTCTTGTGACATTACCCTAGTTCTTCGTGCACAAATATTTACTTGTCGAAGTCCATTCTCATAATCTCGTTTTCATATACCAGCATCTGTATGCACAACTTCAAAGATTTCAGATAACGACCTCTAGGTTCTTGGAAGAATTATCTTTTAGTTTCAATGTATGACTTTATCATGTAGACTACAATTTATGTGATATATCCCTCCATAATAATATCAACCCAGAAGTCAACAGCCCTAGATATAGGATTACTATCTCTTTTCAACCACTGGATCAACTGAGGACTCCACTCTGTAGGTTCTATGCCCTGAAAATTTTTCTTATGGGTCGCTAGCTTCGAGACCCACTAATGCAATACAATAGGAAATTCACTAAAGAAAATATCATGAATGTTTATGTAAAGATATCATTCCAACCATTCTGTCAAGCTCAGTCGTGATCCTTTAATTTATTCCCATCTAAACTCTAGTGCTTTATAACAACCCAGTCTTGAATTTTGGGTTTCGTCGGGTGCCAGAACATATCCTCGTCAAGATGATTCAGGTTCCTGCAACGAAACCATTTGTTGTATTTCTCCTCTTTCAACCCAAGTTCATATCCCTTTTTTGAAAACAAAACCCAAAATAGTGGCCCAACAGAGGATAACCTCATCGACAACACTTGCTATGCACATGAGGTCTCACTACCAGAACCAGGTTTCTGGCAAGTCTATTGGGAACTGCCATAACCAACTCTATTAGGAACTACCAAAAACATGTTTCTGGAAGGTCTATTGGGAACTTCCAGAACTAGGTTTATGTAGTTATGAGGGTGATTTCCTTATTACAACATTATCAGGTCACTCGAACAAAACCGGGGGATAGAATTTTGTCTCATACATTCATTCAAGAATATATCTTGTTGATCCATAGATATATATGATTGTATGTAATCATAAATCATTAACACACATTAACTACTATTCCATATGATCATAACATTAGATGTGTGACATATATTGATAAGTTCATTCCCAACAGGTCGGATCGTCACATTCAGATCAGTTCATTCACAACATATATGCACTTGACATAAACACATATATTAAAGACACACAGACACAAATTTTAATGTGGAAACCCATCTAGGAAAAACCACAAAGGTTCTCTTTATCTGGCATTAGAAATGATCTAGCACCTTTGGTCTGTGCACTCAGCTTGCATATTATTCTTTTTATTTTCTTTACAATTAATATGTTCTTTTCTCGTCTCATGCTCTCTAGTTTAGGTCTCTCTCCCTTTTTCTTTATATATTCTCTATCTTTGTTCTATCTTAAGTCCTATCTCATTCCCCTCCCATCGTTTGCACACAACTTGGATCGATTTTATAGGATTTTACAACTCTTGCTTTACCCATCGACTGATTCTCAATTTTCAGTCGACAGGTTGTCTTACTAATTTAACCCATCCCATTACATCTAAAAATAGGCACAATTGACCCAAATTACAATCATGATTTATTTCCCAAAATAAAACTATCAATCTAACTAACTCTTTACCAAAAATAGTTCAAACTCCTCGTTTCGATCTGCTTTCTTCCTCTTTTGTCGCGGCTCCTTTCATCGTGGAATTTGCTTGTCTTGCGACCAAAATATTCATCTTTTCAAGAAATATTCTAGTTATCTTCTCTCGTATTTCCCTAGGGACAACATCACTTCTTCTCAAAGGATGATGCATTTTATCTAAGTTCGATCAACTCATATGACTTATCAACTGTGTATACTACATCAACTGCAACAAAATTTTCAATCAATTCAAATTCAATTTGATTCTCCACAGCGTGCATATCTCATCCGGAAGTTGTTAATTTTGTGAATCTATATCCTCAATCCTAAATGAAATCAAATGTGAAAGAAGATTGCAAAAGAGAGAGAAGAAATACAGTAAACTTTGATCAATCATTCATGGAAAATTAAACACGCATGAGACCAATAATTGGAAGAATAATATTACATCCATTAATTAGTAAATAATATGTAATACAATGGTGTTACAAATAGTATATTTCGAATTCCTAATATAGGATTCGGAACTACCAACCTGGACTAACTTCGAAGCTAACTCAGTGTGGGAAAATCACTACTAGAGATCACTAAATAAATTCACAACCAGTTAATTGATGTAGGTGAGAAAATGTTCCCTGCCTCCCTTCAATCATGCAAAATGGCTTTAGGATGACTGAGAGTGAACTAATAGATGGTAATCGAAGCATAGTTGAACATAACTAAACATTGACTAGGGTCAACTGCTGGAAACTTCTAGTGGCACTCAGAGTGGGTTCCTAAATTATAGGGATCGATCCTTGGAGCTCCTAAACTCATGCATATGGGTGCATTGAGTGGTAGGTTTCCCATTGGTGAGTCCTCCATGCACTTGTGAAGTGGTAAAGACCTCATAAGCCAGGAAAGTACAAATAGACTATGGTGGTCAAAGGAGAATTAATTAATAATCCTGACACTCCCCTTAATCCTAACTTGGACAACCTAGACCCTGGAAACTACAATGGTCACCCATACAATCTAAATGCAAAAATTACTGTTTAACAACCAAGGAAATGGGTAAAACCTCATGGTAAAAAAAACCCTCAAAATAAGCAGGAAAAACCAGGATCAAGCTTTCATACTAAGAGAAAAAAATATATTCTTGAGTAAAAACTTGTGAAAATATTCTGGCAATTTGCATCTCTGTGGAGCAGTAATGTAGAGTGATGGTTCTTGTGTAAACTAGTTTCATGATACTATGCATGTGAACCTCTCAACCTTCTTCCAATCCGATGACAGCTAGGAGAAGAAATGGTACCTTTGTCTCTGCTTTCTAGAGGAAGAGTGACATGATCCAATTTGCTCTTCAATGAGAAGAATTGTTGATCAAACCTTACCATCATGTAGCATCTCTCTACGATTTTGTAGCACCTCTCTGGAAGAAGTGAATTTCCTTGACATAGCGCAAGGATCTCTTTTTGAAACTAAGGTCTTGTTCTCCTCATGTCATATAACTCTCCATTCATGTTCCCAGCTGCCTCAATAACCTTTTGAGCCCATTTAGTCCTAGGATTGGGAGTAGGGACTATATCTGGATCTGGATCCGATTGAACTTCATCGTCAATTCTACAAACTAATTCAACTTGGTCCTATTCTTCATATTCTAAATATGAAACATTAATGGAAACATTATCGTATGCAAAAGGTTTAGGTAGGATGAATTTACCTTACCTTTAAAATGGAAGTTGAGATGGAATTGGATCTAAGTATGGCATAAAGTGTGAGAATTCATATGTATTGAGGGCACGGTTTGCAACACTTTTCACTATAAGCTTCCCAGTTGAGCTATTTGAGATATCTATTAAGTTAGGACCAAATACAACTTGCTTTGATGATCCTATATGAGTCATCTAGTATTCAGAGAAAAAAAAATTTCTACTAAGGAAGGCACATAGAGTACATTCTTGAACACTCCATGTTGTAACTTGATTGAACCCTTTCCTTCAGCTTGTATTTGAGTGTCATCTCCCATGTGAATACTTGGACCATCAGTAAGTTGTAATGAAGAGAATGATTCTTTGGATGAAACCGTGTGATTGGAGGCTCCTGAATCAATGAGGAAGGAATATGATTTTGAAAAACTATCCTTGAGTGCATGGAATCTATCCTCATGATATTCAGTATTGTCTCTAGATTCATAAGTCCTTGCACCTTTAGGAAGGGAAAACTTATGATTCTCAAGGAGTTTTGGAATATGATCTATGGTCTTCTTCATATAATATTTCTCTATATGGTTTCCTTTCTTATAGTAGGAGCACTTTCCTTTGTCAAACATCTAATGCTTGTCCTTCTTAGAGCTTGAGGCTTCATCTATTGGATCAAACCCTTCCTTAGGTTTGAATTCCGTGTTCTTTTTTTCTTTTCCTTTCGGCTTTCTCCTTGTTTGTGCATTCTTTGTCTCACCAGCAAGAGAGCTTGTTTTGGAGAGGCTCTGAGGAATCTGATATGTATCATCTTGTCTTGTTCTTGAATTAGAGATTATGTGAAGGAATCAAGGGATAGAATTCACCAATTAGGAGTAGTCTATCTCCTAGAGTGAAAAGTAGATACGAACACTGAGAATTATGGGCCAAGTTTGCTCAGAATTGAGAGCACCAATTGCTAATCCTTCTTGTCAATCCTGCATTTCTTGCATTGCATGACCAGTGATTTGAATTTTGAGAAAAATTGTTGTATACTTTCAAATTTGTTGGGATGTAGTGCTATCAGTTCATTCTCCAGGATATGGCCCCTCAACTCATCTTTTTTTCCAAACAAGGATTCAATATTCTCCCATACTTCTTCTGGTGTTCTCAATCCGTCAAGGTGAAAGATTAAGTCTCTGGATATGTGGATCCACATGAAACCAAATGATTCATCAAGCTAGTTCATATACTTTGATTTTCAAGATGTTGTTGGGGTTTGACCTCTCTTCCCATGGTGACCTTGTACAGACCCTTGTTGCATAATACAATCTGCATATCAGCCCTCCAGTGAAGATAGTTGAAGGGGCTGAGCATTCTGGCTGTCAAAGTTGTTGAATTCTCCATATTATAGCTTCAAGAAATAGCTAATTCTACATAAAATATTCAATTTACTTAAAAAACCACTTCAATTCAAATCAAACCAATTCAAACACTTTCCACTTCATCTTGTGCACTTTCTCTAGGTGCATCATACCTAGCTAGAATTCTCTAGACATAATCCAGAGGGAGAAAGGAAAGAATATCGGGATTTATGTGGAACCCAATTGCTTTTGGTGCATCAATGGAAGTTTCTGAGATTTGAAGTTGGCCTGGATACCTGCTCTAATACCATGTTAACTTTGTGAAGCTGGATCCTCAGGCCTGAATGAAATCAAATGTGAAAGAAGATTGTAGAAGAGGGAGAAGCAACACAATAAACTCTAATCAATATATCATGGAAAATTAAACACATGAGACCAATAATTGGAAAAATAATATTACATCCATTAATCAGTAAATAATATGTAATACAATGGTGTTACAAATAGGATAATTCAAATGCTCGAGATAGGATTCCAATCTACCAACTTGGACTAACTCTGGAGCTAACTTGGTGTGGGAAAATCGCCACTAGAGATCACTAATGCAACTTTGGATCACGTAATCATTTCACAACCAGTTAACTGATGTAAATAGGTGAGAAAATGAACCTATCTCCCTTAAATCATGAAAATTGGCGCTACGATGACTAAGAATGAACTAACCGATGGGAATCGGAGCATAACTGAACACCGACTAGGGTCAATTGTTGGAGACTGTTGGTGGAACTCTGAGTGGGTTTTGAAACTATAGGGATTGATCCCTGGAGCTCCTAAACTCATGCAGATAGGCGCATTGAGTGGTAGGTATCCCTAGGTGTGTCTCGCATGCACTAGTGAAGTGGTAATGACCTCCTAAGCTAGGAAAATACAAATATACCATGGTCGTCAACGGAGGATTAATTAATAATACTAATAGAAGCTACTTATTTCGACGCCATAATTGTATAGTATTAAAATCCATCTGACATGTTTTGAAAGGAGACAAGAGAAAATATGGCATTTTACACACAATATGTATATAAATATTGACAAACATTTTAGACTTTTGTCAAACACTAAGTTTACCCAGATTCCAGGATTAAAACTTGTCATTAATAAAAACACCTCTCATGCATTTAAATCAATAACCCAATAAGATGAAATACTGAAACTAAGTCTGTAACAGCAAAAAAATCACATAAAAAACAACAGACTCATAAACCCATAAAACAACGGAAATTTGGTCAGTGTGACCCTAGAGAAACTCCACCTTGGGGAAAACTAGTCCAAGAAAAATTTTATTGCATCATTTATCAGGCATAAAATTAATTTACAACAACATTTATTTTAGCAATAAATGATTGTACCAAATTTCTTGATTTATGTTCCCACCTCTAATTACATGCCCAGCTGAGTATACGGACTGTACAAACTTGATAGAATTGTATGGACTGTACGGATTTTCATTCCCAAGAAAAAAAACCTCTTCTTCTCGAAAAGCATGCCCATAAAGTTTTTCTCGAAATTTGCTCCATTGTTTTACCATACGGACTGTACAAAACAGTACAACTCAGCAAAAATAAATTCCTTCGGAATCATGCCCATATCCTTGCTATTCTTTCCCTCTTGAGAAAAAAAAAATATCCTTGGGATTCGTGCCCACTTAAGAAACATTGCAGCTCCCTCTCTCTCTGCAAATAAATCAGCCAAATGCTCACTCTTGGAAATGATTTCCTTCAACTTGTCTTGCACACTACCCTAGGATATCTCCTTTAAATTGAGAGTGAATTTTTACCTTTCCCATTCCCTAAATCCAAAGGCCAAGATTAAATCTTACATTTTCAAGATCAAGGGTTGAAAAACTTTCCCCCCAAATGCGGTTACATTTAATTTTAATAAAGTCACATTTACTTTATGAAAAAAGTACATTTTATCTCATAAAGTCGCTTTATAAAATTGAANGTCCCATTTACATAAGAGTCACTTTAAACTTTATAAAACAACATTACAAAGTAAAGTAGCCTAGCTAGTGCATGGTCACTTCCGCATACAAGACAAAAATATGTGGAGTGCCTCTAGAGATAAATCTCTAACACTCCCTCTTAGCGAGGGAGGTACTCAATGCAATCACCAATAGGTCCTGATCTCAAATCCATGACACTGTTAGAGATTTCGGAGCTCTCTTTGAACCTGGAACCAATGCTACCACCTACACTGAACTCGAATCTGAAGATAACCTTCTAGAAAGCACCATGAACCCTAAGATCCTAGGAGAATCAATTTCCCGCTCTTAAGCATTTGTTCACTCATGCTGGTTGAGCCTCCTTCCCGTACTCAAAAGAGACTCCCTCTCTTCCACCAAAAATCGAGACTGTACCCTTGGTGCCACTGCTGCCTCAAGAGCCTCCTACTCCTCGTTTAATTCATCAACCGTGGGTTCTACACTAAACTTGTATAGCTCACCGAACCGATCACCAATCAACTATGGATCAATTATTCTCGCTCTCTCCGAGTATATATAAACATGTCCCATATCATCTCTATTTGAAAAATGTACACATGTCCCCTCTGAAATAATGTCGAATACCCTACATCTTCCAAGGCTGAGACCAAGAGAAAGTTTACCCTCATCCATGGAACAAAGAGGACTCCATCCTAATCAATGTATCCTCCATGACTAAGTTGGACTCTGACCTTTTCAACTCCACTTATAACAATTGCATTTCCCCCTTTTGACTGAGTGAACCGGTCAGGACCAGTCTCAGAAATGATATGGAATATATGTCATATTACAGTCATATGACGTCAGGATCTATTGTCAACATACCAAGTACCATTATAAACTACTTCATTGCTATCAACACTAGAAATAAGGGAGAATAATGAGAACTCCTTCTCAAATCTTCTCACAAAGTCATCTTCTTATGTTGTAGATGCAACAATTGTATCTTCCTCCTTCTTCTTCTTCTTCTTCTCATGACACTGAGAAGCAAAGTGTCCATACTAGCTACAAGCAAAAAATCGAACTTTGTTCAAGTCCTTATTGGACTTCTTCTTTCTCTTAGCAGAAAGAGAAACATTCTCTTCATTAGCACCCTCCTTCTTTCCATTGCCTTGCGATCCTTCCCGAATCTCCTCCTGAGTGAAATCATCCCATAATATATTCCAATCTATAAGTTTTTCTCGAGCAACCACACACATCACAAAGACCTCCCATTCTTTAGTAAATCCTTTCAAGGCTATCCTCACTAACTCAAAATTAGAATTGACTTCTCCAACTGCAGCTAGCCCATCTTTTATCTTGGCCACCTAGGTAAGAAAAGAAGCTACACTCTCACCCTTAGCCCCCTTGGTTCCCTGCAATTTTTCCTTGAGAGCCATTATTTGGTTCTCATTCTTAGCTTCATACAAGACTTTCATGTATTCCACATAGTATAAGCAGTCTTCTTCTCAGCTACATGTGGAATAAGGTGGTCCCTTATACCATCAAGAATCAATCTTTGGGCTTTGACCTCTTTTACCTCATGAATATCCAAAGCAATAGGATCAGTATCACCAGGAGGAGTTACCACGGTGCTAAATATGGTCCATTGTCTATTTTCTTTGAGAACAACAGTCATCCTTACTTTCCACTGCAAGTAGTTGTACATACCATCCAACCGATCCTCATATCTGATGCATGTAGCCATCTTTGTTATCAAAGAAATAAATAGACCACCAAAAGTACAATATATTCACTCTTCCCCACCACCTGCAAGTCAAATCCAGATAAGGTCTTCCAATATACAAAATGTTAAAAAAAACAAGAAACCTTTCCCAACAACTCAACACTACTGTTATACCCAAATTCAGTTGTAAACACAGAGCCTTAGCTCCGATACTATATAGAAATATTGACAAAAATTTCAGACTTATGTCAAACACTTAGTTTACCCATATTTCAGACTTAGAACTTGACATTAATAAAAACGCCTCTCATGCATTTAAATCAATAACCCAACAAGCTGAAATATTGAAACTAAGTCTGTAGCAGCAGAAAAATCACATAAAAAATAGCAAACTGATAAACCCATAAAACAACAAAAATTTGGTCAATGTGACCCTGGAAAAACCCCATCCTGGGGAAAACCAGTCCAACAGAAATTTTATTGCAGCATTTATCAGGCAGAAAATTAATTTATAGCAGCATTTATTTCAGCATTAAATGATTATACTAGGTTTCTCGATTTTTGTGCCCACCTCAATTTCTGTTCCCACCTCGAATTTTGTGTCCACTTCCATTTTCATGCCCAGCTAACTATATGGATTGTACTGAATTATACAAACTGTACAGATTTCTGTGCCCATGAAAAAAAATATCTTTTTTCTCGAAAATCATGCCCTGAAATTTTTCTCAAAATTTGTGCCATTGTCGTGCCGTACGAGCTGTATGGAACAGTCAACTCAGTATAAATAATTTCCTTGGGAAACGTGCCCAACTCCTTGGTATTTGTGCCCTCTTGAGAAAAAAAGTATCCTTGGGATTCATGCCCACTTGAGAAAAATAGCAGCTCCCTCTCTCTGTGCAAATAACTCAGCCAACTGCTCACTCTTGGAAATGATTTCCTTCAACTTGTCTTGCACACTACCCTTGACTCTCTCTTATAACTTGAGAGTTACTTTTCACCTTCCCCATTCCCTAAATCCAAAGGCCAGAATTAAATCTTGCATTTTCAAGATCAAGGGTTGAGAAACTTTCCCCCAAAAAGCAGTTACGTTTAATTTTAATAAAGTCACATTTACATNAAGTCACTTTATAAAATTAAAACAAGGGAATACTTTATAAAAAGTCCCATTTACATAAGAGTCACTTTAAACTTTATAAAACAACATTACAAAGTAAAGTAGTTGAGCTAGTGCATGGTCACTTCCGCATACAAGACAAAAACATGCGTAGTGCCTCCAAAGCTAAATCTGTAACAATATCAAATGCAACTTCTATGACAATATATATAACAAGTTGAAGATCCTCAATAAAACAACGCCTTTGATCTGTAGTATGATGATATTTGAATATATTCATTATTTTTCTTTCCACTCCATTTATGTGGTTGAAACCTCCTCTGGTCAAAGAATCAAGCATTATTTCATCCTAAGTTGTATAATTTGTCCCTTCTTTTCATCAATGCGATGGTAGATCTTCTATAGAATATATTCAATTCAAAATTATGTAGTTTTGAAAAAATGATAACCACATCTCACCTAACTACTTGAATGAATGTTTCTCATTGTCTTTGGACGAAGAAGCCTCATCTTGTGCATATTGGATTTCTGGTTTTTCATGCTTTGTCTGATATTGTACAATTCTTCTCCATAGTTGTTGAGGATGAATTGAATCCTCATTCTTTACATGAAGAGAAGGATTTTCTTTCTATGGTTTACTTTTAATAAACCCTTCCTTTGACCACATGCTTTAAATTTCCAGCATTATGTAATGTGATGATTCCTTCTCCCACAAAAGGAGCATATAATTGCATCTTTCATGTTGTTAAAATTGTCATTGAAAACATACCTTGGGTGTTTTTAAATGTATTGTTGCTTGGTGATCCACTTGATGTTTCTGGATCACTACTTGCATTCATTTTCCTTTTGCCTTCTTTTATTTGAAACCATTTTGGTTTCAGCTGTGGATGAAATACCAGCAATGGCCCGTAGCATGACCTTGCTTGTGGAAATAGGAACAATTTTCCTAAGAACTTTAGAGGGACGTTGTCTCCTGATACACCAATCCTTGGTATCATGGGCATTCCTCAACTCCAATTGGTGGTATGATACCTTGGACATCATTACCAAGACCTCCTCCATTGAACCCCATCTGTGTTAGAAGTTTCATGCCAATCCCACATATATTATTTTCAAAAGAACCCAAACAAACATTTGTATGTGAGGCAACTAAATGAACATGATTATTACTTACCTAATCTTTTGACTGAGGAAAACATTTATCCAAATACACCTCTCTTATCTTGGAGGTATCATCCTCCTGTTTGGTTGACGATTTTGAAGATGAAATATCCATATGATCTTCTTTCACATGAGGACAAAAAGCACGAATTTTGTCATATTTTGTTGTAGAAAGACTTCTTGGATTGTCAGTTAGTTCATACTTAGCTAACAACTCCTTAATTTGAATCTCATGTTGCATCTCTTTGAGCTGCTCTTGAATTTCCTGCTTCGTTTCTATAAATTCTTTCAATCGTCTTCACAGCTCGGCATTTTATTTTCATTCGTTATACAACTCTCTTAAGCTTTTCTCCATGGATAAGAATATTTCACGAAAATTAGCATATCTACACAGATTTGCAAATGTAAAAATAGAAGGATTATTTTGTGCACTTTCCAAATTAGATCTACAACCGAGATAATAAATTCCCACACAAAATCCAAGATAAATCCAAAACCTTATCAGAATTGCTCTCATACCAAACTTGATCCGAAAATGGGTAAGACTCACTTTTCTTCCATTATAGAATACTTAATCAAATTCTCAATTTCTCAGCAATCATAAAGAAATTGGAATAATAAATCAACTACGCTCTTTAACAAATTTAATATTAACAAAACAAGCACACAAAAAATATTTGCAAACCATAATTGTTAACGGAATTTGCCAAACCTCCTAACTACGTCTCCGGACTAATTGAAACTTTGAGTCGATTTATTATCTCCTTCAAAGATATATGGATTTCGTAAGTACATTTTTATTCTCTTCACTTAAAGTGGATCGTTCCCATGTTGGGATGCATTCCTCTTCCTCACCAAGAAGAACCAAATCTCTCACATGAACTGAACTGTTTCTCCCATCTTGGGATGAAATTTCTCAAACAAAACTTATTGGAATTTTTTCTCCCACCAAGCCTACTTTCCTTCTCCAATTGAGAGTATTTTACTATTGATGTATTGGTAGTTTCAGAAGATATTCTGATGTATATCATCATTGTATGTTGTTGCACCCCCATTGGGGATGTGTATTACCCCTTTACGAGATGTCTAAATTGTGTCTAGACCTTGAGGTACAACCTCCGTTGTAATTTGGGGAAATAGTCCCCAGTGTAACATCATGTATATGTACTTGTTGTCTCTCTAGGAGAAGTGGGCCCCATGTGAGATGACATGTACGCTCGAATGTTATATTTGGTCCATGACTTGAAATGGTATAAATAGGGAGGCACTCTCCCTCATTTATACACACCCAACACACTCTCAAGTGCGCATGAGAGAGAGAGAGAGAGAGATAGATAGTTGTTGAATACTTTTTATTACTGCTTTTGATCATCTTAATATTCTGAAGAAGTTTGCGGGGTTTTCTTCTTTATGGATTCCCCAGTGAAAATATTTGTGTCACATGTATCTTTTATATCTTATGCATCTTGTTGTACTTGTCATTCTTTTAGATAAAGATCCAAGATAATCTAATCAGATCTTAAGAAAAACTAATATGGTATCAAACCCTCTCTCAAAGAAGGCACTATGCAGCTGCGGGAACTAGGGTTTCCTATTTAAAGGCATTCTCTCCACAGATCATCAAGCAAATAGGGCTAGGCTAACTCACCTCAGTAGGGTACATCTTTTGGTGGAGACGGTTTTTGAATCAAAGAAGTTTCATTTTTACCCCTGTCATTGGCGTTGGGAGGAACTGGGGCATAAAGTATCGAAGGATTCCCACCTCATTTTTTAGAAAGATACCTAGCTGAGAAACTCACCTCAAGGAGGTGCATCTTTATGTCCAAACAGAATTCCAAAACTCCAAGTTTGGAAAATTAGGGTTTCTCTGACAAACCCTTAGTCAGCCTGCTCCGAAACCTGGTCAGACACCTCAAATCGGTAAGATCCAAACCTTTACTATTTCCATTTAAGGTTCTCATTTTGAAAAGATGACTCACCATACTCATCTTGAGGACAGTCTTGGAGGGGTTGATAAATTTCGGGCATGGAAGTATAAGATCTCCTGGATCCTTGAAGAAAATGACTTGGATCAGTTTATATCTAGAGATGTTCTAGAACCAAAGGGAGATGAGGAAAAGGCTTCTTATAAGAGAAGCATGGCTAAGGATAAGAGAATCAGTGGAAATTATATCAAGGATCACCTCATCCCCCACGTGTATGTATTCAAGACACCGAAGGAAGTATGTGATGCTTTCACAAAGATGTTCAAAGGAAAGAACATCAACTGGAAAATGACTTTGAAGAACCAGTTGAAGAAAGTGAACATACAGAAATCCGATACTATACACTCTTACTTCACAAGGGTCGCTCAAATCAAAGAACAACTTGTAGTAGTTGAAGATATTGTCGAAGAAGGAGAAATTGTAATGACCACCCTGAATGGTCTCCCTAGATCATGGGATTCATTCATTCAAGGGATTTTTGCAAGAAGGAAGTTTATCTCTTTTATCAAACTTTGAGAATAATATGAACAAGAAGAAGTTACACTTGTGACAAGAGAAGAAAATATGGGAGAAACTGACAATCAATCTCTCGTAGTTTAAACCAGGAAGAACTTAAAGAATAAGGAGAAATTTCATCACAATAAGAAGAAAGACAAGGAAACCGAAGAAGACCAAAAGAGATCTTTCAAATTTTCGATGCTATACTTGTGATGAAAAGGCACACTTGGAAAGAGATTGTCCCATCCAGAAAAAGAGACACCATGCTTATATTGTTGAAGATGATGAACCAACGAACAAAAGATTCAAACGAGAGAAGGATTATTCGGATGAAGAGTATGTGCTAATCTCAGCATTTACTGTCACTATCACACACGAAAGAAATGATTGGATTGTGGATAATGGAGCTTCCAAACACATGACAGGATATAAGGAATCATTCATCAATATTTCTAAACATGAGTCACCTCACAAGGTGAAACTTGAGGATGATTATCAACACCCCATAAAAGGGAGTGGTGAAGCTTCATACAAGCTTGTCTCCATGAAATCCTTAAAGATGAAGTATGTATTATATGTTCCAGGATTGAAGAAGACTCTTCTCTCCATATATGCATTAGATGCAAAAGGAATTAGGGTTTCATTTGTTTATGGCCAAGTTCTGATGTGGCCCAAAGGAAATACAATAGAAGATGCGACAGTGATTGGAGAAGAAGACAGGGGCTTGTACAAGTTGAAGGGTCATCTTGAACAAGAATTGGTTCATGAGTCAATTGAACGAAATGAACTGTGGAAGAAAATGCTTGCACATGTGCACTACAGAAGACTACTGATGGCAAGCAAAGCAATTTCAGGATTACCAGAGATCCAGGCAATGGATGAGGGAATTTGCAAAGGATGTGCAAAAGGAAAGAATGAAAAGAAGACATTTCCAAATGGTGAGAGCAAGGCTAAAGGAATATTGGAGATAGTACACCCGAATGTATTTGGACCCATGTCTTCTAGCTCATTAAGCGGGTATGTGTACTATGTTTCCTTTATAGATTATTTCTCACGTAAGACTTGGATATTTTTCTTGAAAGAGAAAAGTGAAGTTTTCAATAAGTTCAAGGAATATAAAGCCTTGGTCGAGAACCAGACAGATAGGAATATCAAGATTATATGGTTAGATAATGGTGGTGAGTTCACTTCGAAATAATTCAAGGAACTCTGTAGAGAATCTAGGATTAAGAGGGAGTTGAGAACTCTATACAATCCTCCACAAAATGGGGTTGCAGAACGAAAGAACCGATCCATAGTTAGAGAAACAAAATCAATGTTGCTTGACCAGGATCTTCCTATGCAAATTTGGGAGAAGGTAGAAACAACACTTGTGTATGTACAAAACCATACTCCTCATAGAGTACTTGAAAACAAGACTCCTGGAGAATCCTTCTTAGGAGTGAAACCCGTGGTCAACCATCTGAGAATATTTGGTTTCCCGGTGTACATACATGTCCCAAAGGAGAAAAGGACCAAGCTCGATCCTTCTGGGAGGAAAGGTGTATTCCTAGGATACATTGATACATCAAAGGCCTACTAAATATACTTCCCAGGATTCAAGAATATCAACATCAGAAGAGATGTAAACTTTGATGAAGACTCGGCATACTTCATATCCAGGAGGACTCCTATCCAGGAAGTCGAGGAACCTGAAGAGACGAGATTCTGACACATGGAAATTGGATAAGCAATTCCAGAACACCTTGAATATCATGACATGAAAAAACCACAAGAGACAGTAGAGACATTCCTTGAGAAGGACTCCCACAAGAGGAAACCAACATGGGCACGAGAGCTCTTACGAGAAGATGAAAGAGGGAAAATCCCTACAATAGTTATGTGGCCCTGTCGTGTGACATCATTGATAAAGAACCTTCCACCTATGAAGAGGCTACAGAAAAGAAAGAATGGTAGGATGTGATGATTGAGGAATATCAGTCAATCATGAAGAATTATTTCTGGGAGGTTGTTTCGAGGCCAAAGAAGAATTTTGTTGTGACTTAAGGTTGGATCTACAAGATCAAGCATGCTGCAGATGGTAGCATCGAGAAACATAAGGAAAGATTCATAGCACGAGGATTCTCATAGAAAGAAGGCATAGACTACAAAGAAACATTTGCACCCATGGCGAGGTACACTCCATAAGGACCATACTTGCTTTGGCAGCAGTTATGAAATGCAAATTACACCAGATAGATGTCAAGATAGCTTTCTTGAATGGTGTAGTCGAAGACGAAGTGTATGTGGAACAGCCACTAGAATTTGAGACACATGATAGGAAGACCCGTGTTTGCAAATTGAAGAAGGCCTTGTATGGTTTGAAACAAGAACCGAGGACATGGTAGGAAAGGATGGATAGCTTCCTAATGAGCTTGGGATTTACCAAGAGTAAAGTAGATTCCAACCTTTACCTCAAGGTGGGAAACAAAAGACCAGTGATACTCCTCCTATATTTCCTTGACTTGTTTCTAACAAGCGATGAGGAACTCATTATAGATGCAATGAGAAGACTTGCTACAGAGTTCAAGATGAAATACCTAGGTATGATGAAATACTTCTTAGGCATGGAGTTGTGACAGAGTGAAGATGGAATCTTCCTTGGGCAAGGCAAGTATGCAGTGGAGATTCTGATGATATTTGGAATGTTAGACTGCAAGGCTATGGACACACCTATGGAATCTAACTTGAAGCTTCTGAGTGATGCTTCATCCGAGAAGGTCAATGCCATGATGTATCACCAGATGATTGGCTCCTTGATGTATCTAAAGAATACGAGACCAAACATATGCTTTGCGATGAACACCCTGAGCCAGTTCTTGACAGATCCAAGATAGGTTCACTTGATAACGGTAAAGCATCTTCTGAGGTACCTAAAAGGTACAATGGATTATGGGCTCAAATATGATGTGAATCAAAAGATCAACCTACACAGTTATGTTGATTCGTATTGGTAAGGTAGTGCCACTGACAGGAAGATCACCTCAGGTTGTTGCTTCAGTTTGGTATATGACATGATCTCCTGGTTCAGTAGGAAGCAATCATGTGTTGCGTTGAGTACAGCTGAGGCAGAGTATGCTGTCGCTTGCTCGACTAGTTGTGAGGCAATGTTGTTGTGAAAGCTATTGTATAACTTATTTGATTTCTAGTTGGATGTGACTTGCATCTTCTAGGACAGTCAAAGTTGCGTGAAGCTGACAGAAAATCCAGTGTTCCATGACAAGTCGAAGCACGTCGAGATCAAGTCCACTATATCAAGGATATGGTGCACAGAGGAGTAGTGAAGCTCCAGTACGTGGCAACAGAGGAGCAAATAGCCGATGTGTTGACCAAGCCTCTTGTGAGAGTGAAGTTCAAGTACTTCAAAGAAAGACTTGGTGTGATCTAGATTGATATCCCTCGAAAGAGGGAGTGATGTGTTCTATCATAGCTAGAAAGACAGGTTGTCTGAGCGTAAAATCCTGGAAAATTTTGTAGGTTGCTCTAACATAATCAGTTCTACAGGTTATCCTTGGATGTAACATCCTGGTGAAGCTCGCAGGTTATTCTTGGATGTAATCAGTCCTGATACAAAGCATATTATCTCACATGGGAAATGAGACGGATTATCCCAATGTAAATACTGAGCCATGGCGTGGTACGCAGGTTATTCAGATGTAATATGTCCCATGGGTTATCTAAGTGTAAATATTGATCCCTGGCATGGTACACAGGTTACTTAGATGAAATATGTCCCAAATATTATCTGAACGGAAAAGATCCTGGATGTAGGTTGTTCAGATGTAATTCCTTGAGTTTGATGGGAAGAATGTAAAAGGTCCTGGTGTAGCAATTTGTTGGGTCATAATTAGTCCTACCATATATATGAGATATATGAAGTTCCCATGTTGAGATGATAAGGTCATGAAGGACTACAGGTGCACCTAGGTGTTTCTTTAATAGAACGCAGGTCGACCGTAGATTCTTTGGTTTTTTGATGTTTTATCTTATGCAGGACAAAAGAGATGATCTAGATACAATGAAGGTAGAAGACACGGGGTATTTTCATGGAAATGTGAAGAATTTCCTAGACAGACTCTACGGGAAGTCTTTCTCAAGATGTCATGAAGACCTGGTAGAGGACTAGACCTACATCTAGCATGAAAAAGGGCTGGCACTATAGAAACTTTTGATGACAGATAGTATGGTACGATGATCAAATTATAAGAAGATGATGGCAGCAATTATGATGAATACTCTATGACTCTATAATTATGATGATGCAATGAAGACCTAACCATGTGTATTAATGGTTGTGTATAGAGAGAATACCTTCCTAGTTAAGAGGGAGTGTTGATGTATTTGTAATTTCGGAAGGTATTCTAATGTATGTTGTTGTACCCCCATTGGGCATGTGTGTTACCCCTTTATGAGATGTCTAAATTTTTTCTAGACCTTGAGGCACAACCTCTATTGTAAGTCAGGGAAATAGTCCCCAGTGTAACATTATGTAATATGTACTTATAGTCTCTCTAGGAGAATCAGGCCTCATGTGAGATGAAATGTAGGCTCGAATGTTATATTTGGTCAGCAACTTGAAAGGGTATAAACAGGGAGGCTCTCTCCCTCATTTATACACACCCAACACACTCTCAAGTGCGCATGAGAGAGACAGACAGTAAGAGGAGGATAGATAGATAGTTGTTGAATACTTCTTATTACTACTTTTGATCATCTTACTATTCTGAAGAAGTTTGCGGGGTTTTCTCCTTTATGGTTTCCCCGATGAAGATATTTGTGTCTCATGTATCTTTTATATCTTATGCATCTTGTTGTATTTGTTATTATTTCAGATAAAGATCCTAGTTCATCTAATCAAATCTTAAGAAAAACTAACATTTATATCCTTTTCATGGTTGATTACTCATCACATATGTTAAGGAAAATATATCTCCCATGATCCCCTAAATTAGGATCAAGAGACACCATAAGGGATAGGTGGAGACACCTTAAGGGATAGGTGGAGAAAATGTCTCATCTTTCTCCATGAAGACCTCACCACCCCTTAGGACTAGGAAACCAATTGGTGAGGTGTATTTCACAACTTTTTAATTTCCTTTTTTACAATTTAAATGAGAATTTGTATGAAAATTTTCATAGTATTCCCTTCTACATAGTTTTCCATTGAACTTCAATTTTAATGTGCAAAACACTTGCTTCAATCTTTATGAACTTTTATTGGAAAAAACTCCTTTTTTCATGTAATTTCAACCTGCAATTTCTTTCACATGCAAAGTTCATTTGACCTTGTTCAAATTGCATTAAGAATATTTATGTAAGATCATCGTTGACCGAATACCTTTGGTGAAAATAAAACCCTTCTGCATTCTTCAACTGAGAAGATCCTCCTGGATCATGGAGTGAACCAAGGGAATTTTCTTC
Organism: Pseudotsuga menziesii; assembly: GCA_001517045.1. NCBI lineage: Eukaryota > Viridiplantae > Streptophyta > Pinopsida > Pinales > Pinaceae > Pseudotsuga > Pseudotsuga menziesii. The sequence goes on along the minus strand of LPNX010729741.1, from coordinate 481,932 downwards.
TTAAAGTGTAGAAACTTTAGTGAATCTTGCTAATTCTTAAATTTCCAGCCATAAAATGTTGGGCAATAATTTTGTAAAAATATTCAAATTTGTAAGGATTTTACATCGTTTTGGGACCATTTTGGCAATTTGTAAAGTTAAAAATTGTTATCCCGAAAAATTGGGCGAATCAATTTAGAAAAAAATGAAAATTGGAAAATCATTTTTTGGAAAAAAAAGGTCGAAAAATAGTCCATGGGATAAATTTCACCCCTATTTTTTCCCTGGAGTGAACTTGAGGGCTATATTTATAGGAAATAATGTCAAAAATGGAATAGGTGCCACTAGTTATGAAAAGCTATGAGTTTGTATTGGGAAAAAGACTGAGTTAGTTGGTGGAGCCATAGAAATATCGAGAAACAGGTAGGAATGATACCAAATAGATATCCCAAGTATGAGCCATGGAAGGGATGATCCATCCAGGGTGGGATCCTAACTATTCAAGGTAGTAAGAATAAAAAGGGGATTTGGTTGATGGGGGTCCGTGGATGGACATTCTCGAAAGTTGGAGTCCATCAGGGGAGCAAGGGAGTTTCTCTCACCTAATAATTATATGGAAGAAAAAAACTCCCATAGACTCTTCATGTGTCAAAAGAACAATATCATGGACGGGTGATGCATTGAGATGGATCTTATGATGGTGGTTCATCACATTATGTTATTATGCACATGAGGCAGGTTCATATGGGTAGGATTTGGGGTTGTGTGCCTTGGTATGCTCTAGAAAAGGAACAATATATAAAGACGCAAATGCCCATATCAATGTAAGATGGTATTTGTTCGTGAGATATGAGGGTGGGTAATACAATGTCCATGTTGGTGGGTGGTAAAAGGTTCATTTCACGTCAATTGATCCAAGAAAATGTCATTTTCCTCAAGGGGGACATCATAGTGGTGGAACACTAAGGAAACTACCTTCATGTTGTATGTATAAATGTTCCCAAGAAAAATGTTGAAGTAGAATGGGATATCTACAACCTCTATGATAATTAAGACTATATTTCCCTCTAGTTCAATGGAGACATTCTAAATAATGCCTTTAGGATAGGATAGGAGACCATCGTAGGTTTTAAGGGTAATTGTGGAAGGAACTAGGTGAGGTGAGTCTGAATTCCTCTATACCATTGTTACAAGATGCAAACAGAGGCACATTTGTCAATGATGCACTAATTTATGATAAGATTATTGATCATGATAGGGATATGGTATCCAACAAACAAGGGGATCCTTGTCTTGAGAATCTTTTTCTAAATCAAATATCATCAAGCATGAACCTAACAAGTAAACAATGCTCAATGTTGACATTGAGGCCTTGCATTAGGAAGGTGGGTTTAGAGGACCTCAAGCACTAACATGGAAACAAATGATTGGCCCAAGTCATCAACAATTTTATAGTTTTGTGTATCCCTCACATTCTAGTTATAAGCAGTTCAACATAAATGTGCCTTTGGTACATGAGGTGTAGGGTCACCATTAGGTCATAGAACATACAAGAGTCCATTGACGGAGGTTTGAGCGTCATCGCATGGTGTTATATCATATTCAATATTAGATATTCTCTATTGCAAGTTTAAAGGTGTAAATCGATGGCATTCAACAGATAGGTTGATATGAATAGATATTGTGATATGATGAATCTATTGGATAAGAATAACTAGGTGGATAATAAGAGGTAATTATAGCGAGAGGTAATGAGCTATTGATGAGAGAAAAATCCCTATTGATGGAAATGGTTTTGCATCACTGACAACTATGAAAAAGTAGGGTGTTCTCCTTGGTCCATGTGAGTCCCTTACAGGGTTTAATGGGTATCACTACTTGTAGACATCATTCTATGGAAGTTGATGATTTTGGGGGTGGTGGTGAGTGTAATGCATATAAACAACAAAGTGCATAAGGAAAGTTAGTTTGAAGTTGGTCATTATTTCCTTGATTTTGATTGTTATTGGGTTTTGGGGTTTGGATTTTTATTTATGGAATTACGGTTGTCCCCAATAATATTGGATAGAATATATGCATTGGTCCCTATCCCTTGAGATTGACTTTTGTTTTGGGTACCTTTCATATTCTTCCTATATTTTTGTGGATTTGGGTGATTGATTGTGTTTTTCTTGGAAAACGATTGAACATGTATGAGCATGTGGAACCAAATGAAAATTGGTAGGGGATAAGCATGGTTATGGGGAAAAGGGCACCATAGGAGAATCGAGAAATGAGTAGTATTGATTCTAATTTGGAGAGCCACCAAAAAAATTCTAGGATAGTATAATGGGGATGCGCCACTACTAGTGTGTTGAATATTGCAAAAGGGTCCATGCACATGTTAGGATACATGATTCCTTAGGTGGAATGTTTTAGTACTAATGCGAGTGGATTGTGATCCATCATAAGGAAATTTTTTATTGCAATATGTTGTAATTCCCATGTAATCATTGTCCATATGACATAATGAATAGGGTAGATGATGGACCACAAAATGAAATTTAATGACATAATTGGAGGTATCCTCTCTAAGACAACCCTCAAATTTGGGAATGTCATAAGGTAGCTTAGTTGGCACCGGTGACAAAGATATGTCATGTAGGATATGATCATTAATGAATTTATCCAAGTCAAGGAGATTTAGATTAGCCATGTGTGGTAAGTAAGGTGGGGGCGATAGGGGTGGAAAGTGTAGGGGGGTCCTAATGGATCCCGAAGTTAATAAATAGTTCACTTACGAGTGGGGAATGGATCAAGCAATGAGAAATCAAGCAAAAAGGTATGCATTATTAGCAAGATTAAAACTTGTCATCTCCCTCAAGAACTCCAAAGCCTTAATTTTAAGAGACTTCCTCCTGGTGATTGATCCAGTAGGATATTGGTGGCCACCCACCTATTCCACTTGGACCCCCACCATTGTTTCTTTCAGTTTTCCAGTTTCCTTAATTGTAGCGCAATTTAATATTTTTGGTAGTTTTCGGGTCCTAAATTTCGAAGACGTTTTGAGGCCCTAAACGACCTTTTTTCGGCATCGAATGGTCAGGAAAATATGAGTCCATTCTGGACTTGATATTTGTTGTTTATGGATATAGTCCTTGAAGAAATATTTCTAACGATGTATCATGCATGTCAAACAGAGGTAGTATGCCAAAGTTACAACCCCGGGAAATTGATGTACCAAGTTACCCAACGGGACCCACATTCTGGCGTTTCACCTCCCAGGGTTAGGTTTTTGGATGTGTAGGGTTTCCATTGTTTCTCAATAATATATAGGCCTTCGAGCCTCATTGTAACACAGAGTTCAGAGGCACATAGCCACCACATCTCTTCTCAAAGATAAGCTACCAGCACTCTAGCTAGTTTATTTCTATTCTGTATGTAAACAAGTTTCAGTTCTTTGATGAATGAAATGAAGTGTTATTTCCACTGCATATTTGTTTCTATGGTTATTTGTGTATTATGTTGTGTTCCTGCATAAATCTAGATTAGTGGTGTCAGAGCAATCTGCTCTTTCTTGATCCTTCTTTGCATGTCCCCAACGAGGGCGAGGTATAAAGAGTTAGGGCTCGATATGGTTGAACCTTTGCAAGATCAGCCTCACAAATCCCGATGGCCTCCCATGGGGCACGAAAAGAAAGACAAGGGCACAGAATATCCTATCAAAATGTTGCTTGAGGAGGCCCTTGAAAAACAAAGGAACGCGATGATGGGTAACTTCGCCCAGACCCTTCAACGATTTCCCACTAGCGGCGCATATGCATCTAGCAGCCACTCTAGAGCAACAACCCATTTTAAGGTACAAGTAAACTTTGACATTCCTATATTTGATGGAAAAATAGATGCAGACGCCGTAGATAGATGGTTGAATCTATTAGAAGGATATTTCTCAATTTAGGACTTTTCCGACCGGGAAAAGATTACTTTTTCACTACTCAAAACCTCCCCCCATGTCAAGGACTGGTGGGAAACCTACTGTGAGAGAAAGGACGAGGAGGAACCCTCTCTCTTCTCGACCATACCCACTTGGAATTCATTGCGAGATGCCATAAAGGGACAATATTATCCCGTGGGGAGCTATGAGGACAAGTACATACAATGGACTACGCTGCGGCAGCAAAGAGATCAAGATGTGCATGAGATGACGAATCTGTTCCATACCCTGCTCACCAAGTTGGGTATCAAATATTTAGAGAAACATTTGGTGATGAAGTACCACAGTTTTCTGCACATATACATTCAGGAGGAAATTGAGTTCCTCGACATCTCCTCGCTTGGTACAGCATACCGGTATGCTGCCAAAATTGAGCAAAAATTCAAACAGAAAAAGCGAGACTTTGGATCTGCGAATCCAAAGCAAGCGAAAGGTGCCCCCAAACCGCAGAACCAAGGACACAGCCAAGGCATGGAGACTCAAGACAACTTTCCAAAGCCACAAGCAAAGAACAACACTGTGAAGCCGAAGAAGGAAGTGGGAAAGTGGTGCGAATTCCATAAGAGCCCCACTCACAACACCAGTGAGTGTCGGGCCAAGCAATCACTAGTGGCCGAGATAAAGGCTTCTGAATCAGATTGATACTCTTACACTTAATCAAAACCCAAGAAGGAGAATGACAGAGGGAAGAACATTATCGATGCAGATCCCAACTCCATCGTTTCCACCACGAAGATCCAAAAGGAAGAACCAGAAGATTCAGAGGAGGAGGAGCATATTTTCCACTCCCAGATGTGGGTAAAGGGTTCCCCGCTACAGTTCATTGTTGACAGTGGGAGCCAAAAGAACCTCATTTCAGCAGAGGTCATGAAACGGTTGGTCTTGTCGACCACAGCACACCCACAGTCGTACACCATCGGGTAGCTTCACCAAGGACGGGACCTCCGCTACAGCCAGCAGTGTCGACTTCCCTATAGCATCAAGCCCTTCACCGATGAGGTATTATGTGATATTGCTCCTCTTAATGTTTGTGATGTATTATTGCGTCAACCATACTTATGGAAGCGACATGATGTGTATGAGTCTCGGCCTCACGCTGTTATTATTACATTGGGAAATAAGTTGTACAGGATACCAGAGGTACCACCTCCTGCTGCTATCTCTTTGGTTACTGCAAAACAATGCAGTAAATCATTTCTAAAACCGGGAAATTTGTTTTCTTGATGATCCGCCCTCAGGGAAAGAAGAAGATCGTAGCCACGACCTCTAGACAGGGCCCATCCACACGACAACAAAAAATGGACAAGGTCGTGGAGGAGTACCAGGACATATTCACCTCACCCACAGGGGTTCCTCTGCACTGTCAGGTCAAGTACCCCATCGATCTAACCCCAGGTGCGTCGCTGCCCAATGGACCGATCTATCAACACTCTATTCTGGAGAATGATGAAATCAAGAGGCAAATTCAAGAGTTGCTACAGAAGGGTCACATCTATCCAAGTTCATCGCCCTATGGGAGCCCAATCGTGTTGGTACAGAAGAAGGATGGGACTTGGAGACTCTGTATTGACTAACGGGCATTGAACAAGATCACTGTCCGGAATAGGTACCCGATCACACGGATTGATGACCTCCTGGACCAGCTTAAAGGGGCGAAATATTTTAGCAAGATTGACTTAAAGTCTAGGTACCACCAGGTACCGATCGAACCGACCGATGTGTGGAAGACTGCCTTCAAAGCCAAGGAGGGCCTTTTCAAATGGTTGGTCATGCCTTTCGGGCTAACGAATGCTCCTGCAACCTTCATGAGACTGATGGACGACATCTTGGGGCCATTCACCAACTCATTTGTAGTAGTGTACTTGGATAACATCTTGATATTCAGCTAGACTTGGGAAGAGAACCTCTACCACATCCGACAGGTCCTCCAAACACTGCGGCAACATAGGTTGTGTGCCAATTTGGACAAGTGCACTTTTAGCATGACCCACAGGGTCTTTACTTGTTGACCAATATCCTATCACGTTAGTTCATATTCTGGGTTGTAAAATTATCAAAAATTGAACCAATATATTGCAGATATTGGGGGGGATGAGGGGTCTAAGGTGGGGGTGGGTAGGGTGGTTATAAGGATTGAGGTATAAAAATTGGGTGGGGAGGAGGTTTAAGTATTGGGAGGGGGTTTCAACAAAAATATTTTGGGTCAATATCTGTGGAAATTAAGGGTATATTTTAATATCCCACGATCGTACGTGCTACGTGAGAGGTTCACTAAGTGAAGTCCCTGTGGCGTGACCCAGGGTCAGTATCTGGAGTACATTATTGATGAGTATGGGGTACATGTGGATCCAACCAAGATCCAAGTCATTCGGGATTGGCCATCCCCAACTACTCTAACAGAGCTTCGCAATTTTTTGGGTCTTGCTAATTTCTACCGTAGGTTCGTGTTGGGATTCTCTCATATCACTTGGCCCTTGAGTCAAGTCACCAAGGAAGGAGCAAAAGAAAAATTCTTCTGGTCAGAAACTCAACATAAGGCGTTTGCAGAGTTGAAACATTGCCTCTGTTGTGCCCCAATGCTCACATTACCAGACTTGCAACAACCATTTGAGATCAAGACAGACGCCTCTGACCATGCTATTGGGGCAGTCCTTACTCAACAAGGGCATCCAGTGGCATATCACAGTGATACATTGTCCGATACAATCCACAAATATCCTAGTTATGACAAAGAGATGTATTACATTGTACAGGGTTGTCGACAATGGAAGCATTACATTTTGGGGAAGGAAACGATCATCCACACAGACCATCGACCCCTCCAGTTCATACAGACACAAGGGAAGTTACAGAATGATCGCCATCAGAAGTGGTCCACATATCTACAACAATTTCATTTGAATATCAAGTACAAGAAGGGAAGCATCAATAATGTTGCAGACTTCCTCAGCCGACCACCGATCGTGGCGATAACCACCGTGTTCAACTCTTGTGGGCAGAAGACCTCTGATTGGTCGCTTCTCTACAAGAGCGATCTAGAATTCAGCCACACATACAGGACGCTCTTGGAGGGAAACCAAGTTCCAAATTTTCACCTCCAAGATGCACTACTATGTCACATGGGACACCTTTGTGTTCCTTCAAGCGAGCGTGCCAAGATGATTTGGGAAGCACACTACAGTCGGGTCGTTGGGCATTTCGGGGTCGAGAAAATAGTGGCAGTACTGCAAAAGTATTTCTATTGGCTGAACCTTCGACAGGACGTTGGGAAGTACATCCGATCCTACAATGTCTGCGCCATTGCCAAACCGTCCATCAAGAAGCAAGGCCTCTATACTTCATTTCCTACCCCTAGTCGACCTTGGGCATCCATCTCCATGGATTACATGTCTGGACTTCGTTCTACTAAGCACGGCAACGACTGTGTGTTCGTCGTCGTCGACAGATTCTCAAAGATGGCCATAATGGCAGCCTGCAAGAAGAATATCACAGCACAATCCAATGCTAAACTCTTCTTTGAATGAGTGTGGGTACACTTTGGGATCCCACAGTCTATAATCTTAGATCGGGATAGCAGGTTCCTTAGTACATTTTGTTCTATCCTGTGGTCAATGCTAGACACCAAGCTCACAAAGTCCACAGCTTTCCATCCCCAGACTGATGGCCAGATAGAGATCATCAACCGGATGATCGTACACATTTTTTGCATGTACAACTAAAAGCATCCACGCACATGGGATGAGAGCCTCCCCTATGTACAACATAGATATAATTGGGCCCTCCACAGCTCAACTGACCACAGCCCCTTTCAGGTGGGCTTGGGATTCCAGCCACTATGTCCCATTGACGTATCCATGCCATTTACAGCTACTCGGGTTGATTTAGCTCATGTCCAGTCTGAAGTTTCTAAGGCGAATAGCTTCATTGAGCGCATTCAGCACAATCGCCAGTAGGTTCATGACATATTGGACAGATCCAATTCCAAGTACAAGTAGCGGCATGATCAGCATCGAGTGCAACATAACTTCTAGGTGGGCGACAAAGTGTGGCTACATTTGCAGAAGGAGCGCCTCGCTGGACCCCACCGCAAGCTTCGCCCGCTCCGATATGGGTCATACACCATCACCAAGGCTGTCGAGGACAATGCCTTTGAGCTCAGTATTCCACCATTCCTTGGTCTGCACCCAGTGTTCAATGTGGACCGCCTTCGGCCCTACTTTCCACCTCTACTGGACACATCAAACGTGGCAGAACAACTTACACCAACAGAGTTAAACCTCGACTACATGGAACAAGCCACAATTGATCGGATTATGGACACACAGATCAAGAACACCTGTCAGCAAAAGATCCAGCTATATCGAGTTGTCAAAGCAGGTCAACTCCTTCACCAGGGAAAGTGGCTCACCAGAGACCAAGTTCAGCAGAAGTTTCCTCATCTCATGGAGGAACTCAAAGCAATGGGGACCACTCCTTCCTAAGGGGGGAAGAATGATCCAGGAGGATACTAGGGGCCACCCACCTATTCCACTTGGACCCCCACCATTGTTTCTTTTAGTTTTCCAGTTTCCTTAATTGTAGCACAATTTACTATTTTTGGCAATTTTTGGGTCCTAAACTTCTGGAGCCATTTTGAGGCCCTAAACGACGTTTTTTCGGCATCGAATGGTCAAGAAAAATGAGTCTTTTTTGGTCTCAATAGATATTACTTATGGATGTATTCCTTGAAGAGATATTTCTAACGATGTATCATGCGCATCAAACGGAGGTAGTATCCCAAAGTTACGACCCCAGGAAATTGATGTACCAAGTTACCCAACGGGGCCCACATTCTAGCGTTTCACCTCCTAGGGTTAGGTTTTTGGATGTGTAGGGTTTCCATTGTTTCTCAATAATATATAGGCCTTCGAGCCTCATTGTAACACAGAGTTCAGAGGCATGTAGCCGCCAAATCTCTTCTCAGAGATAAGCTACCAGCACTCTAGCTAGTTTATTTTCATTATGTATGTAAACAAGTTTCAGTTCTTTGATGAATGAAATGAAGTGTTATTTCCGTTGCATATTTGTTTCTATGGTTATTTGTGTATTATGTTGCATTCCTGCATAAATCCGGATCAGTGATATCGTAGACAAAGAAAAAGGCTTGCAATGATGAAACCAGTTTGGGACGGCTTCAATGTTGGATCCTGGACATGCTATAGTAGATTAGGAAAGTGAATATCATGCATATTCATCAGCAAAAAAACATGGAAGTGGAAAGGCATGTCAACCAAGTTGTCTCTCTTTAAAGGGGAATTCTAGTTTTAATGGGGGGCACCCCCAAATAAGATGGCTCCCCTAAGTCAAAACGACCCTCCTCCCTCCACATTTATGACTCCTTTAGTGATTTGGTGTGCCATGCATGCCACCTGGACTATATTTAACACACGAGGCACATCGTTTGAGAGGCATTTAATATCCTACATGGGAGAACCTTCGTGTCTCTTTATATTGGTGGGTTATTCAGCTTTGGGCCTAAGTTGTATGTTGATGTGATTTGGTTATTCTTTTGCTCATGGGATGTCTCTAAAAAGGGATTCTCGCATGGTATCAGATAGTGAGACTGAAATTGTTGTGGTTTTGGGATAAACAAGTGCGGCTAAGAACCACCAAGAATGTCATTGAGGTTCCTCATGTACATATTTGAACCATATGAACCATGCAAGCATCAGAGGTATGTTCCTCACGACTCATGTGAAGGGTCATGTGATAAGTGAACAATACTTGGTATACCATAAATGGTATGTAGATCTTGCAAATAACTATATTTATACAAGCTATAGTTGATTTATGATATTTTCAACTACACTTGAATGCCACAAATGAGTGAAATTAAGGTGATAACACTCTTCTTTAAAAGAATGGGTGTTAGCATTATTTCATTCATCTCCTACCATTGATCACTTGAACTTTCAGAATATATGTATATATATAGACAAGCTAAGCACCCTTTCTTTTAGGAAGGCATAAAAAAGGGCATCCATACCTTTGTATTTTATTGTGACATATTTTTAAGGAGTAAGGGGGAAACAGTGAAAATAGCCACTATCGATCCTTGCCACTATCTATGTTAACCTTTCCATGGATTTTATAGTTGACCTTCCTAAATTTGGAAACAAATCTATCAAAGTAGTGGTAGTTGATCACCTTTACAAATATGCTCACTTCCATGCCTCACAACACCCATTTACATCATCCATAGATTCCCAATCCTTCATGGCTTATATTGTTAAATTGCATAGCATGCTTAATTCCATTAAGGTGGATCGTGATCCAAGGTTCTCTAGCATATCCCAGCAAGAGTTGTTTAAACTATAGGGCGTACACTTAAAAATGAGCATGATTTATCGTCCCCAAATAAATGGTTGAGCAAAGGTTGTCACAATTGCCTAGAAACATATTTGTTATGTTTCACATCAAACTGAAAACAACAAACGAGATCAACGGATGCCACTTAACAAATGGTGATACACTAGCACCTATCATTGTGCTACCAAAATGTCTTCATATGATGTTTTCTATGGCCAAAAATCCTCCCTTTATCACTTTGTATTTACTAAGCACATCCAAGGTTCAAGAAGTGTATCACATAGTTAACACCAAAGCGGCCATTCTCAATACGCTTAAAGATAATTTGATTTTCGCTCAAAATAGAATGAAGTAGTTGATAGGTCAACATTTCTCTTAGTGTTCTTTCAAAGAAGGATATCAAGTGTTTTTTCATATCGAAAGATGTAAGTGTAAATCTCTCAAACGCAAGAGCCGCTAGAAGTTAGCACCAAAGTTTGATGGACGCTAAATCCTCCAGGGCATTGGACTAGTTGGTTATATATTGACTCTTTCGACACACTCCAAGATCCACCTAATCTTTCATGTGCCCTATTTGAAGAAGATATTTCATTTGAATTGCTAAGTTCACACTAGATTTCTCAAAATGGATAAAGAAGGCGTCATTTGCTTGTAACTAGAGGTAGTACTAGCAACAAGAGAGCAATGACTATGCCAATGCACTATTCAAGAAATCCTTATACAGTGTAGGCACAGGGGATATATACATGCATACATATATGCATATACAAAGATTAGCACTTGTATAAATACAAAGGGTCATAAGAGTTGCAACTCTTCACTCACTAATTGGTGACCCCCAACCCAATAAATGAATAAATTAATTGATGATTTAGTCATATTGCAAGGCATCTTTCCTTGAAATGCTTCATCCTCGAAGCATAGGTAAAGACAAATGTTTTGATCTAAATTCATCGTTTTCCCAGGTTGCCTTATATTCGAGGAGGTTCTTCCACTTGATAAGATACTCATTGCACTTCATGAAATGAAGGACCTTAGTGATGATTGATAAGATAACTCTAGGAATTAGTACTAGCTTCCCTTCCTCATCTTTTATGGGTAGGTATGTTTTTATATCAGTTGTTCGGCCCAGTTTGATCTTAAAACATGAAATGTGGAAAACATTATCTAGCCTCCCCTTGTTAGGAATATATAGGGAATAAGCTACTTGGCCTACTCATTTTTAGATTAGGTAAAGATCATAAAACTTGGGTGCATGCTTATGTTTCTTGTAGTTTTGGAGCAAATTTTTATTGTAAAGTTGGAGTCGCACAAATACCCAATCCTCAACCTTAAATTCATGGTCAAACCTCTTCTTTTTGGCTTGTTGTTTGATTTGATCTCTTGTTGTTTTGAGATTATTATTGAGGATATGTAGCATCTCATCAAAAGTAACTAAATAGGTTTTCACAACATGCGTCTTAAAATTGGTGAGAACATAGTCCTTAATTGGTGGTAGTGGGTAACCATATAAGGCTTCAAATGGAGTCATTTTGGTTGAAGTACTATGTTTCATATTATACACCATTCTTCCATACGTAACCAATTATATCGTTGTTTTTTATGATCATTTAAAAAATTCCTCAAGTACCGTTGAAGGAATTTATTTACCACCACAATTTGTCCATCTGTATGGGGATGGTATTAAGTACTTATTATTAAGGTGGTCCCAACCTGGTGGAATAACTCCTTCCAAAATTTATTGGTGAATTTGCGATACTTATCACTGACGATAACCTTGGGGATCGCATGAAGACTATAGGTATTTTTTACATAACTATCAGTAACTTGATTGGATTTAGCTTTGGATAATATTCTAATGAAGTGATCATATTTGGTTAATATATCTATGATTACAAATATGTTATCCTTCCCATCAGAAGTGGGGAGACTCATGATAAAGTCTATCAATACCTCTGACAAATTTTTAACTAGAATATGAAGGGGTTAGACGAGACCTTGCGACGCAACTAATTGAATTTTTTGGCGCTGGAAGGTGTTGCACTCTGACATGTATCTTCGGATGTCCACCTTCATTCCATTCCAAATCAAGGATTGTCGAATGTTGTAATATGTTTTGAAGAATCCAACATGGTCTATAAACGAAGAATCTTGATTCTCTTTTAATATTTGAATCTTGAATTTGGAAGAACTGGGTAAGTAAATTATTCCTTTGTAACAAAGTATATCATTTTCCCAAGTAAATTTTGAGCTTTTGTCTTATTACTTCCAACTTCCTCAATTATCTTTCATATCTATGGACTTTCCACATACTCGACTTGCACATATGTGACCCATTCAAGAATAAATACTAAAATAGAGCATAGTGTGGCATTGTCCTCATCCTTAATAAGCTAGAAGCAACCAAATTTTCCTTTCCCTTTTTACAAAGTATCGCAAAGTCAAAAACTTGGATATACTTACCCATTTTTATTATTTTGGTGGTAGGATTTTTTGGCTTAGGAAATATTTCAAACTGTTATGGTATGTTTTGACCAAGAATTTGGCTCCCAACAGGTATTCTTCCATTTTACCAAAGCATTAATGATTGACAACATATCTTTGTCGTATGTAGATTTCGTATACTCCCTTGGTTTTAGTTTTCAAATTTCGAAGGCAATGGAGTGGTCATTCTACATGATAAAATCTCATATTCGTGTGCCAAACACATCACATTTAAGTACAAATGGTATGGTGAAATTGGGGTTATCCAATATCAAGTGTAGAAGTCATTAGGGACTTCATATTTTTAAAACAAGCCTCAGCTTCGTTGTCCTATCTGAATGCATGTTTTTTCAAGTGTTGTTAATGGAGCGATAATCTCTGCATAGCTTTTTACAAACCTTTTGTACTAACATGTCAATCCTTGGGATCCTCGTAAGGATGAGATTGTTTTAGGGCTAGGACAATTAGTAATAGCCACAATCTTTTTTAGGTCTACCTTAATTCCTTCAACCAATACCACGTGGTATGAGCACCCTTGACTCGTAGGAAAACCACGCATGAATCCAGAATCCACGAGACACAACTTACAGCTTCATGCTCCACACACAATTAGCAACATGACTTTGATACCAATCGTAGGGGATTTAAGTCATTTATATATCTGATGATTGATTACAAAGAGTAGCACTTGTATAAAAACAATGGAGCATAAGAGTTCCAACTCTTCACTCATGAATTTGTTACCCCCCACCCAATAAAGAAATTAATAATTTAGTTATATTAGAGTAGAGATATGTAGCCTAAAGATGCATAGAAACTAGCGACAATCTTACACCAATTTCCACACCTTGAGCCTTGAGAACAAGGTTATTTTTAAGCTGGGAGGGCATGTTATAGCCTATCCTAACCTTATTACTTTGGGGTATCTAGAAGTTGGTCAATTAATGTCTGAGGTTTTCTTCTTTTAATAAGGCTCATTAGGTGGTTGGTGTGTGGTTACTCAATGTAAAATGGTTGATTTTATGAAATAAGATCCACTAAGTGATTGATACTCATTACAGTAATTAGGGTTTCTCCAATGAGAAACTATTTATAAAGTTGGAAGGCTATGTAATGTTGTCAACTATTTTCATTATATTGGAGCTCTATCCATTTGGAGGTCGCTCCCTCGAAGAAACCCATGAACATCTCTTATTTTGTTCTATCAATATAATAGGCTTATATTCTACAAGTTCTATACTCTTATTTCTCTTATATTACTTAACATAGTTTATGTTTCTTTTGATATTGCTCATAATTTATTGTGAGAAGGGGGGGTGGGCGGGGCGCGAGGGGGGCGATTGTGCAAGTTGGCAATGTACTAGCATCCTCACTTGCAATACCTAATAAGCAAGCAAGTTATAAACTATATTTCTCTCGAAAATTTATATAAAAATAAATAAATAATCATACAAAAATAAAAGTAAATAAATAGTATGTAAGTTCACTTTTTGTTATTTAAAGTAGGTGGAGCAATGTAGTTGCACAAAATTATTCCCCTCGTTAACTTATATTTCCTTGTCATCCTTTTGCAAAAGTCTATGTAGGACACTTAAATTTATATTGAAACTAGTAAATATTTTCCAATGGATTTTGAAGGTGAACCATTAATAAATTGGTGGGTATGTGTACATGCCATCATGCACGTATAGTCACATTTCGTGATTCTTAACAATGTTGTTCAAATTATAGTTAATATCATGTGCATCCTTGGTTTTATCTAATAATCACCAATGCAAAATATTTGCATATGTTGCTTACTTAAAAACAATTAAAATACTCAAGTCCACTAAGAATGAGTATTGAACCTTGTCTCAAATTGTGTTCTCTAAAGCTACAAAGATACATAGAGTTGTATTATTTGAGATTGGACTTTTCAACCCACCATGTAAGACAAAATTATTAGATTATAAATATCATTGTGTTAATCTTTACAAACATCCATAAGAGGGCTTTATGATACTTACAAGGCTCTAATATTTTAATCTATAAATTTATTACTTAAAAATTAATGATATGATCATTCATATTTGGATATCATATGGTTGAAAAGTTGTATCAAACATCAGCATAAAAAAGGGGAATCCATTTCATTTTCTTTATTTAGTAAATTTTCTGTACATATTTATATATGTAAATCCAAAAAGGTGCATCATACATTGATTTAATGCTAAATTTTCTTTGCATATTTATATATGTAATTCCAAAAAGGTGCATCATACATAGATTTAATGCTCTTCATGGAGGAATGAAAAAAATAAACGAATGCTACACATCACAACAAAAATCTATATCAAAACAAAGATTGAGCGAGCACAGGTTTGATTGTAAATTGTATGAGATGATCTATAAGACATGAAGAAAGCTAGTAAGATATATAAACAAAAATAATTTTGAAAATATGCATACCAAAGCATGCATGGATAAAAATAATGTCTCAAAGTAATATGAAGTAATATAAGGGTAATAATGAGTTTCCATTTACCACCACTCTACATGCACCTTTAATTCATAACCCTCCTCTATTTATGTGGTCTTTTGGACACAAGAAGAAAGTAATATGAAGTAATATAAGGGTAATAATGAGTTCCCATTTACCACCACTCTACATGCACCTTTAATTCATAACCTTCCTCTATTTATGTGGTCTTTTGGACACAAGGAGATTGTCAATGAGGTTGAGTGCAATTGTTTAATTATGATTACTTATCAAGTATTAAATAATTTACCAATGAAGTTTAATACTCAATAAATATAGAAAGATTTATTCAATCAGATAAAAATAAAGTACAATATTCCATTTTAGAAATGATTGCACTAATCAATTTTAGAAGTGATTTTACGTAATTGTGAAAATAGGGTCTTACACAAGACATTGATGATATTCATATTGTAAATAAATAATGTGTAATATTTTTTAAGTTTAACTAACAAGGCATATAATTATAGTGTGTAGACTTAATAACTAACTCGTTTAAATAATTTTGTTTAATGGCATGATTTCCAAGTTTCAATCAGACTTAAATCATTTCAAATTTACTCAATGTTACTAATTCACCCATTGATACCTATATACTTCCTCCCCAATACACCCACTCTCACCTCCCCTTTCCTCCCCTTACCTCCTTATCTGCATCCTCTCCACTACATTGACTCTCGCCTCCCTCATCCTCTACAAGTCCCCTAACATTAACCCCCAATCACCTCTCCCTCCTTCACATGTCTAGTAACCTTCAATCATCTCCACNCTCCCCCGTAATTGTTAACCCCCACCTCTCCCAACCACCCCCTCTTACCCTATTACCTCACCTCCACTTCCACCCCACCTCCACCTCTGACTCATCCACCACATTTGGCTCATCCATGTCCACCTCCCACTCCACATCCACCCCCCTCCTCAAGTTCCCCTCCTCTACTACCTCCTCCATACTTACCCTACCCCTCCCTCGTCATGTGCCACTCCCACTACTCTCCTTCGTCATCATCCTCCCCCCGACTTCCACCCCATCTTTTGCCCCATCCTGAAACCTCTTCCTTCATTCATCCCCATCATTTGCCCCCTCCCTATACCTCTTCCCTCTTTCATCCCCATCCTCCCCATCATCCTCCTTTTCCCAAACTTGTCCCTTCTCCCCTTCATCAATCATTACACTTAACTCTAGTCCCTTAATAACTAAGACTCTTGTATTTTTTCAAGTTCCCTATTAGGAATCTAGCATCGTCCCTTGCCCC